>QTSX02000738.1:0-575716 GCA_014839935.2 Entomophthora muscae | reverse complement strand
ATTTCCCATGCCATCACCAACTTGTGATCAATTGTTAGATTTAAATATATGATTGCCACAAGCGGGCAGGGCTTTGGGCTGGGTTTCCTTGGGTAGCGGCGCTTTGGCTGAGCCACACCTGGGAAAACTATGGTCATGACATTTTTAGACTGAGATTTTTTGTTTATCTCAGCAGGTTTGAAAACTACTGTACAGCATACCGTTTTATTCAAGGCCGGTAATACTCTATGTATGCTAGGTATGATGGTTAATACTCTAGGTATATAAGGAATACTTTAACTATCATGAAACACAGATGGTGATTTTTATATATATTGAGATAAAAGTGGCATATTGGATATAGCTAGAACTAATTTATACAATACAGCTTTACTCCATCCATGATCTTAGCTAATACCATTAAAAATATTATACAGTAGCTTTCAAAGCTATGGCGCTAAGCAAAAATAACTCAGATTTAAACAGACTGAACTCAGATTCAAGCATACTCCAAGCCAGGCAAGCTTCAGATTGCAAATAATTTGAGTATCTTCAGTGAACTGGCAAAACGTAAAACAAGAAACACAATATCACTAACTCAAAGTATGAAATTGTATCAAACATCAAACAGCATAGTCCAAACCACAAACAAAATTACTTGGTACAAGAAGTGAAATAGATCAGGGCTGTTCTGGAATATACCATAATTCCATCAGGATTCAGATTAGGCACCAACAAAAGGGCTAAAATGAAACAAAAACTGAGCAACCAAGAAGCAAGATTTCACAAATGCAAAAAATGAAGTCATACAAGATGGTAGGACATGCCACTTCAAAAACGGCACTTTGATTTACGCCATCTCAAATTAAATTTGAGATGGCGTTTTTTGCGTTAGTGATTTTGAATCACAAAAAATAAAATAAATAATAAAATAGTTAAAATTCACTTATAATTTTATAATGCAACATCTTGAAAGTACACCATCACAATTTTGTCATTTTGAGTCAAATTAATTAAATCTTATTTTGCTAGCTTTATTTACATATGAAATTGCGTAGTGTGAGGCATGTTCACGCCATCTCAATTTTATGCCATCTTGATTTACACAATTTATCTTAACTAAAATAAGCTTAGTCCCACACTAAATCAAAGCCTGTTGTATAAAATCAGAAGATGTTCCTATAGTATTAATCCAAGACACTTATACTAAGAACAACTTAAAATAATGCCACTATGGTTGTGGTGCAGGGCACTGCCTGCAGATATTATCATATTGAGACTACTACCCTATAAGGAAAAGTATAGGGGAACTCCTGCCCTTTCTTGCATTTTTGACTGGAGAGTTACCCATTGAAACATAAAGATCAATTTCTGATTAGCCACTAATTGATGTACCTGCAGCTAACCGCAGATGCGTTGGAGAGTGACCCATTGTGATGACTTTCATTGAGGCAATTAGTGACCAATTTATGCATCTGCAGCTAGTTGCAGATGCGTAAATTGCTCACTAATTGCCATATGTATAGGCTCTTTCAATGAGTCACCAATCTACACATCTACGGCTAACTGCAGATGCGTTAGAGAGTGACCCATTATGGTGACTTTCATTGAGGCAATTAGTAGCTCATCAAATTCCCCAATTTGTAATTTAGTATAGAGACCTTCTGCCCCTTACCAACAAGTATGCCCCCAGATGAACATTCTGAAACCCTGTTTTAGACCTAGTTCCCAAAAATTGGCCCTACTTTTGCTGCAACCACCTGACCCAGAGATCACATTTTTATATGTTCACATCCCACCCAATCTAAGCCATTTCTATCTGAATATTCTCTAAAATGTTTCACCTCATAAGAATAGTTTAGTTCCTGCCCATTTCAGACTTCAGTCAGGATGACTCACCCTTTCTTTCCCCTCCCCCACTTCCAACTATATAATGCCCTCAGATAGCCCCAATAAAGACATCATTGAATAGAACATAGCAACCAACTCAACATTCTTAGATTACTTGAAGAGCTCAAATAGAGAAGTTCTGTTGTGCAAGGAGCTAATAGTCCTGTTGTGTCACCCAGTTGCTGCTCAGCTACTCCAACCTTACCCTTAGAACCCTTGAGCACCACAGATAGAAAGCTTGAGCATCTTCAGGCCATCTCAGTAGCACTGTCAACCAATGTATGAGCCTTCCTCAATAAACTATTGCACTTTTTATTTTTTAAGTTTCATCATTTTTTACTTTATTTAGCATTTGGTACAAATATTTGCCTATTTTAAAGTATATGACATAGCTATAATATATGAAAATGGTTGTTTTTGTGTAGATTTTGACTTTTTTCCTTTGCGCAGCCTTGTTGCTTCTAATTGACCCCCCCTTTTTTATTGCAGATTTAAAATTATGAGGCTTTTTTAAAACTATAATTTATTTTTAAATTTTAATTTTTTTTGGATTTTTCTGGTTTTTTTGGAGTTCAAAAAACTAAATTTTTAAAGCCTGTTTTTCATAGTTGTGATGCTGTAAATTGAAATGATGTTTTTACTATGAAAATTGAGATAGCCAAATTTTGAGATGCCGTATTTTGAGATAGCGTTTTTTGAGATGCTGTTTTTAAATTGACATATACTACCCACAAGATGTTGTCAAAACAGCAGGCTCAATCCGCCAGCAAGGTTCCAAGCAAGCAGGTTTGTGACCCACAATTCAATTATCCAGTCACCTGAAGCCAAGTTAGGAAGTTGGCTCAAATTTCCAAAAACAACAACATGAACAAAAGTTGAGTCCCCATGGTGGATACCTTGTTTTGCTGCTTGACTCATTACCAGGATCAAGCCACCCCCTTCACCATCCCACTGTGTGATCAACACCATCATGTTCTGGTTAACCACAATTCACAATGACTATATAATATGTATCTCTCAATAAAGATTATTATCTAGTTTATAAACATTTTCCCCTTGTAACTCTGCTAGAACAGAACAGTTACAGCAATGTGAAGTATTTGTACCCTAGAACAGAAAAGAACATTTAGCAGCCAATCAATGCTATCAAATTTGGAAAAAGAGTTATTTTATAAATTTTAATGGCACTTTATTTGTGTGTAATAATTTTAGGAATAATCTAAATCTGTACCTGCAATTACACTAAAATTCAGACCATACAATTTTAAATTTCTTCTTTTGATGATGTTTTGCTTGGCTTATTTTACTATGGTTTTTGCTTAAAACAACAATCTTGACATTCTCAGAAAAAAAGGAAGAAGCCAAGGTAGTGTCAGCAGAGGTGTGAGTTGGTATGTGAAGGCCCCCGTTTACACCCAGATCTTTGATGTGAGTAACAAGAAAGCTGGCCTATACCTGTCTCCTGATCCATGTGAGTTTGATTTGGCTGACAGTCATCAAAAGTCTAGCTCTACTTGTGCCCCCTTTCCTGACCCCACACATGGCACCAGACAACAAGCCAATCAGATTGGTGGATCTGATTTGAAACACCTATCTTCAAATAGCCAACTGGCTCCTGTATCAGCTAATCTGGCTTTGGGCTTGTGACTCATTGCCCAAAGTGTTGAATTATTACCACACAAATCCTCCAGGAAACTGTATCACAAACAGCAAGGCCTAACTTGTAACCAAGTTGGTAATCAATTGAAATTTGCTCAAGCTACTGTGATCCAAGAATTCCATAGCTTTATGAACAAGGAGAACAAGATTAAGATAGCCAAGAATCAGAAGAAGGTACACCAGTCCCAGGTCAATGAAGCATATCCTATTATGCTTGATCTTCTGCAGCAGGACCCTAAACTTACTGTGGCCCAAGTCCAAACCCAGCTTTCATATCATGACATATGATAATTGGCCTGCATGATGCATACCTGGATGCATGATAAAGTGGCCTCAGTCTCAGTGTTGACAATTCCAACGGGGACTAATAAGATGGCAGTGAGAATTTCCTATATCATCCTACCATTTTATCCATCATTACCTAATTCTTAAAAATTTTGTCCAATGATGTCATTCTCATTTCATACTGTTGTAACTGTGCTTTTTTAGCAGAGTTACAATGAGAAATATCTAGAAACTAGATAATATTCTTTATTGAGAGATAAGTATTATATAATCATTGTGAATCATGGATAACAGGAACATGGTTGTGTTGATCACTAAGTTGAATGGTAAAGGGGTGGCTTGATCCTGATAATGAGTCAAGCGCCAAAATGAGGTATCCACTGTAAGGGGTCAGCTTTTGTTCATATTTTTGGATTTGGAAATTTGAGTTAACTTCCTAGTTTGGCTTTGAGTCACTGGGCAGTTGGGTTGCAGGTCACAAACCCGCTTACTTGAAACCTTGTTGGTGGGTCAAGCCTGCTCTTTTGACAATACTACAATTTTTTCATTGTGTTTAACAAGTTTAGAGAACAAGGAACAGTCAATAAGACTAATAGAAAGAAGAAGGTAAAAAAGGACTTTAATTGGTGCATTTCTGGTTGGTGTGACAGAAATTGCAGGATAGTAAGAAACTGTCTCTAAGTGGTGGGGAATGACCACCCAAATCCACATAGAGTTAATGATTAATCACCAATGCAGCATCAAATACCGTTTTGTAAAATTCCTAAATGAGATACTAGGATTGAGTAAAATAATTAATCCTAACCAAAGGAGCCCCAGATAAATAGCATGTGAAAGCATCAGAGAATCTTAAGAATAAAATTCAGGACATTGGGATCCAACTTAATTTTCATTTTCAAAGACAGGGGGAACCACTCCAAGATTGGCAGGCATTGAACTAACATTGGGCGGTACCAACAAAAAAGTTCCAACTGCAGGGCCCCATCTTCCAGTAATGATACAGCTTAGAATAAGATTGTAGGGAATGTATCACAATAAACCAACTACATGATGAATTTTAAAAAGTAAATTAGACAAAGGGATATTTGAATTTTATTGAGTAAATTTTTGAGAGGACTCAACTCTTAGAGTTGAAACAGTGAAAATTATTCAATATATATCAAAAATTGACTAAGCAATACCACCTGGATCCTGGGCTCCTATTCCTTCCACATTGTCAAGTGAGTATCTAGTCCATTTTGCAAAGAACCCTTGTGTGGCCAATTTCTGACAACCATGCTGATTAATAAGCTTGTATCTGGTAACCCTCAAATTACGTCAATTTATCAGTGTCAGTTTGCAAGGAGGACTCAGTTTCAGCTGGCAGACTGGAGCAGCTGTAACCCATTTTCAATTGACTGTTTGATTTAAATCCATTAATTGGGTCAATTTTGTTAATGGTTTGTTGGCTTTTCAAACCTTGCTACTTGGCCAGATAATTCCTGGCATGATGGAACCTACTGTGAAAGTTAATTTGCCTAAGAGTTCATTTATATCAGAAAAAATCTGATTACACCAATAGTTATGGCTATAACCAAATCCTCAGTGGATTACTTAACTCATGGGACAGATCAAATCCCTCCTAATGGGGGTTCTTGAGCTGCCAAATGGAAAAAATGCCAAGAATGTCAAGATAATTAAAAAACAAGGACACTAGACCTTAATTTATCCAGCCAGCTATGCAGACATTAATCTAGGTGATGTCATGCTCTACAATATTGGGAGCATTGTCTGGGAGCCGTAACAACAGTTATTTAATGATTTATGTCTTGGTGTCCAAGATCACACTTCTCTCTTTGGTAGGCAGATGGTGGTTGACTTGTTTGCAAAGCTTGTTTTTCATGTGAATAAGGGCAGCTAATCATATAAGGACAAGCATTTGACACCTTTTGTCACAGTAGTCTAACAGCCAATAAAATCAATAAAATGCAAGGAATACAATGGGCTTTATCTATTGGTGTTCCAGCAAAATCCACTTGGTTTGCCCCCTGCCACCACCAGCTTTCCCATGTTGGCCACTCTCATTTAACCCCAGGCCCAAACCTCATAAGCCAACATCACCTATACTCTTTCTTTCCTGTGTTATTCTGCCTCATAGGCATCCTAATTCCTGTCCCAAATAAACTCTCTACCACTAATCATTTTTATTTATATATTTTATTATCCATAATTTTAATTTTTCTCTTTGTTTTTTGTCTCATTGTTCCCTATATATATAGCTTATTTTTACTATACCATGTATCTAGATCCAGAACACAGTTAATATTAACTCTTTAAACATCCCCCTGTGAATAAAATAGCAGCAGTTTGACATTTAGTTAGGTTTAAATTAGATATTTATATATTTATTGTGTTAAGAGAAGTTGTTTGTCATGAGTGACAACTATATGCTATTAATCCATAAAAAAGAATCCCATTCCCAGGATTCAAACCCCGACCCCCTACGGGCTGCCAGCCTGCAGGCCCTTCTGCCTGGCCTCCCATGTTTTTCTGGGATCAAGCCAAGAATAGATCTGACTTTGGAGAAACCTCTGAAACCAACCTATGGGGCACAGTCAATGATCAATCTTTGATCTCTCAAAGACTTCATCAGCTTAGCCAATGAAAGTGTCAACTTGAATAGTATTCTGTGACCAACTGGCCCTCTGCCAATAGTGCTTTGCCTGAATTACCCAAAAAACATGGACCGCCAGATGATGACAAATCCAATGCCTCAAAGAGGGAAATTGAGATTCTCTATCTGAATCCAGACAATGATGTACCAACAACTTCAGATGCCACCTAAGTTTTCCAAACCCTGGTAAATTCTACTAATTGGCCCAAAGGATCTTGAAAAGGTTTTCCCATGACAGATGTGCATACTTATTGTCAGGGAATTCTCCCCTGACTATCTTAATTATGTGGATATCAATTTAGAAGACACCAAAACAAAGAAAACCAACAACCAAGTTTAGGAAGCCATTTTGAACCCTGGCTTGGAGACAGATGAGGATCAAACCAGTAATCCTAAAGACAGCCCTAATGTTAGTCTAAAATAATTTATTCAACATATATTACCTATTTATGTTAAACCAATTCATTCAATTTTTGCTCCCGCTTTTGCTCCTAGTCCCTCCAATGTCAGTAGCTAATTAAGCAATGTCACTTACCGCTTCAACACTGATTGGCTGCGTGAGCCACTTTTAGAGCTCTCTAAGCCCTAACCTATATTTGACCAAGGCTTCATTTCTGTAAATTAACTGCCACCTCTGGCTTTGGATCAAACTGTTTCCCCCGCTGCATCAAAAAAGGGTCAAAAATTACAGCCAAGCCACTCAATTCTCTAGGAGATTTAGCTCATACTGTTGATGAAAGATTTTTTCTGGCCTACCCTGCAGACCCCCTGGCTTTGGTTGTCCCGGCCTGGGAAGAAACACAGGTCAATTTGGACTATTTGTTAGCATGGTGTTGTCCTCTCTTAAAAACAATCAGGAACACCCAATCAAACAATGCCACATCTATGACCAGAAAGACAAATGAACCTGTGCTGGTTGAGGCCCCTTCCAGCCAATCAGGTGGACCCGCGGAAATTACCCTGAAACCCTCCAGCACCCCTGGCTCTGGCCAACAAATTTTATCACCCAGCCAATCACATGCAACTCAAAATAGTCAGGTGACCATCTCCCAGCAACTCATCCCCTTTTAACAATGCCAAGGGACTTTGGGTCTCCTGCTTGTCAACTGTTCATTTCACTAAAGCTCTGGTTTTGTTGCACTTGTTTTTTGAATATTTGCTTGAACTGAAACCTAGTTTCAAGTCCCTATTATCTCTAAGATTAAAGTGTTAGTCATCTCCTTAAAACTTACCTTATACCCCCTGGTTTGAACCCGACATCTCTTTTGAGGCCTTCTAGAGAAGCTCTAGTGTATAGTTTTCTTTATATATTACTTTTGCTTTCAAAAATCATATTTGAACTTAAAATTTCAATTAGAATTCAATATAAAAATTACTTTATATTTGAATTTTCCCTGAATTTTTTGTTTTTGAACCCGCTTCTGTTTCCCAATCAGCATCAAGACTCCAGGGTTCACGTCCAAGATCTCCTGGGCCTCTTTCAGCTGCTCCAGTCCAGTTCTTACTTGTGGCTACCTCTGCTGGCATATAAATTATTGCTCATAGTTAAAAAAGTCCTACCTTTCTCCTCCAAATTTTGCAAGGATCACAGCCATGATACTCCCAGCCATCAAATTTGTGGTGTTTTCTCTGGCGCCCTTCTTGCTCCTCCTGTGGTCCACCTTGCCAGACTTGTGGGCAAAGATCTCTTCCTCCACCCAATTTGTGGGTGAAGATCCTTCTAGTCTCCTGAATTTTCCTAGTGGTCTCCTCCTCTCTGGAGAGACCATGGTGAAAAGTTTGACCTGTGATGACCTAGATTTGAATGTTGTTGATTATATCTTGCCCTCCAATGAGGGAGGGGGAACATCAGTGCCTTTCCTCCCCAGCCTGGATAAGAGCGCTTCAGTTCCCCCTGAGGTTCTTGAGGCTCCCTCTACTGTTGCCTCTTGTGTTCCTTGGGTGGTCACTTGCCTTGTGTTGATGGGATTGAACTCCTATTTCCCTCAACTGTCCCCAGTGTCTTCCTTCTGGTCCCCCCTTAGAGCGGCCATCCTGGTGGTTCCTTTCACTAGGATGGGAGCCAAACTTAGTTAGTTTAGCCCCCCTCTCTCGCAATTTCTGTTTTTCACTGATATTAAGCATAATCACTGCTTAATTGTGGTTGTTCTTGTGGATTGTTCTTGGTACCTCTCCTTGTTTTATATTGCATATCATATTATTAAGCTCCAGGTATATGCACAAATGATAAAGGCAATATCTTCAGCCATAATTTTAGTGAGACATCATTTTAAATCCCCTCATACCCATTTATCCTCTTAAATGTTTACAGCTCTCTACTGGGGTATTTAAGCAAGCTCCATTTATTATCTCTACTTGTTCCAACAATAAAGAGCATCTTTCTATTCCAGCTTGCTCACACCTTATCTTTGAATTCCTTTTTAAATCCACGAAGGGAAGTTATTTCCTGTTCTGGTTTCTAGTCTCTTTCCTGTCTATGGTGCTGGCTCCAGAAGGTCCAACCCACACTACAGACTGGCATAGCTCCTCACCCAATGACTCCCATCAGGAGAAGTCCTTTACTAATGGGTGGTTTAAATATCCATCAGGACACTGGGGAAAAAAGTTCCATTATGCCCGCTCTACAACACCACCTCTACCAGCCAAAACTTTCTTGGTTAGACCCAATGCATCTTTCTACAGTAGTTTTAAAACCTATGGCACAAGCAAAAATAGTTCAGATCTAAACAAAATGAACTCATATTTAAACAAAAACAGCTAATCTTTAAACAAAATTAGATCTCAATGAATTTATATTAATTTACAATAGATTTGGGTTAATATCATTTTTGTTTACAGATCAGTTATTTTTGTTTAGATCTGAATTATTTTTGCTTGTTGCTATAGGGTTTAAAACTACTGTACTTGTTAACATACTTGGTAGTGTATTAACTATTGGGAAGATTCAGCTCCATGATGAGAAGGTTTGCATACTTAGGACACTTTTGACATATTGCTATGGTTATGGTTCCTATTTGTTTTGTTATTACAGGGCTTAACTTAGGGGTCTTGGATCACAAGATTATGGACTTATTCCCTTTTAAGTGGGTCCCTGACACTTATAATCTGGGGTTGCCAGAAAGTTACCCATCACTATTTTTGCAATAAAGTGTTATAAACCACTGGTTCTCTGAGGTCATCCCATACCTAATTTTAGCACTTTTTTATTTGCAGATCAATTTCTCTGGCTCTGCCCCTTTCCCCAACCAACCCTAAGAAACTTTGAACAATCTGTCCAAGTTATATTGCCCACCAGGAGGACCTTATGGACCAGTAAATTTTACAAAAGACTCACCTAATACTTTCTATTCAGAGTTCACTTTAAAAGAAATTCTAATGGCTGTCCCCAAAGTCAGAACCAGAAAACCTGAACTCATTGGACGTGAAGGTACCTGGTACACCAATCAGCTCATACTATTCCATAACAAATATAACTACCTGCCTGCCTACTTAGTGCCCATGTCCCCACCTGTGACCCTACAGCCCAAAAACCTGCAAGGATTCATGGTCACCACTGAATCAACCTCCACTCAAATATTTAGTGTTCTCTAAAAACACTCACCAACATGTTTGATTCTATGTTCCCACCAATGGTCCTTGGGACTGACTTGGGAAATCAACATCTTATATTCTAAAGTTATCTCACATCTTGTGGTAGGAACTTCTCTCTGGGCCCGCAAGGCGTCCCCCTGCAAGCTCTCCTGAAACTTCTACAGGCTGGTTCCCTGACATTGTTACTGATCCAAATTCAAAGCCTCAATGATAAAATTTAAGCCAATCAGGAGCTTTATGTAAAAGTGATTGTTATGACATAAATAGCCATTAAAAGATATTTTGATTCATGTAATTCAATTAACCTGATTATCTGGTTGTTTTGCCATTGTGCACCATTGTTGCTGTGACAAGTTGTTTGTAGAATAGTGCTAACCCAGCAGCTGATTGAGCACTAATTCACAAACAATTGCCACAGGGGCAATGGCACACAATAGCAAAACAATCATCCAATTAGATTAATTAAAGTACACAGATCAAAATATCTTTTAATGACTCTTTATGTCACAAAAATCACTTTTACATAAAGCTCCTTATTAGCTTAAAGTTTATCATTAAGGTTCTGAATTTAGATCACATAAAACTTTTCTAAACATAATAAGCATATAATTAACCAATATAAAATAATATAAACATCAAATCCATTGCTGTTTTGTTACAAGGGGCTGTTTTAAAAAATTAAAAATGACTGTGTTCTGGTTCTTGATATACATCACAGTAAACATATGATATTATATAAAAATAAGATAGACATATAGTGAACAAAAAATAAAAAAAGACAAATAAAAAATTAAGATTCTAGATAATAAGTAAACAAAAAAATTAGAATCAGAAAGTTTATTTAGGGAAGGACAAAGGATGCCTATGAAGCAGAATAACATGAGAAATGAGGAGTATAGATGATGCTGGTTTGGGAGGTCTGGGCATGGGGTTGAATGAGAGAGGCTGACATGGGAGGGCTGGTGGCAGCAGGGGTGAACCAAGTGGATTTTTATGGAAGCCCAACATATATAGCCCATTATATTCCTTGCCTGTCATTGATTTTATTGGCTGATAGATTGCTGTGATCCAAGGTGGAAAATGCTTGTCCTTATGTGATTGGATACCCTTATTTAAATGGGAAAAAAATCTTAGCAAACAAGTCAGCCACTATCTGCTAACCAAAGAGAAAAGTGTGGCATTGGATGTAAAAGCATATATATTGAAAGACTGTGGGCATCACTTCATGACAATTTCCTCAATATTGCAAAAAATGACATCACCTAAACAAATGTCTGTGTAAACGTCTGGATAAATTGAGGACTGATGTCCACATTATTCAATTGTATTGATGGCCTTGGCTTTTTTCATATGGCAGCCATGAAACCCTAATATGAGGAATTTGAGCTGTCTCAGAAGCTAATTATTTTAACAAAGATCCATCTATACTCATAACTATTGGTGTAATTAGGTGTTGTCTAATGAAATACAGATCCCTTGAGCAAAAAAAACCATAAATCCACTTATAAAAGTCATCTTTATGACCTTCTTCCTTTTATTGATCTTATTGGCCTTTCCTTGTTTGTCAAAATTATCAAAAAATTTGATAATTTTTATTGTGAGATGAATATGACATAATTGGATAGACTGTCAAGCATTTGGGGATATTGGTTATAACTTCAGGATCATATGAGGAATTCTCCCTTTCATTTCATTGATTTCAGTTGAAATTAGTCAACAGTGAGACTGAGGTCACTTTACCATGCATTTAGAGCTGCACCATGAAGGCAATTCTCATATGTCATGTTGCAAAAGCTGGAAACAGACCTGGGCCAGAGAAAGATTGGGGCTCTGCTGCAGAAGATCAATCATAATATTATATGCTTTGTTGTGATGTAGACTGGTTATGGTTATCTTAGATGAGAGTTAGTCCCCTAATTATGTTCCTTCACTATACCTGTGTCAAGGATCTGAATGTACAAGTATTTTGGCTACCGCCAACCCACTTAATATACAGACATTGCCTGATTTGGTGCCTTTCCAATATACAGTTTGGCATGCTGTAAATGGCAACCAAGCAATATCACATGACTTTCCAAGTATCCAGCAACTCAAACCCATCCTGCAAATGACCAACCCCTAGGTTTGATCCAACTAAATCTCTGCCACAGCAAAAGCTATATAAGTCTAAAGTATTATCCAATAAAAATTACTTCTCTTCTTTCTTAGCTCCATATTTGAAGCTTCCCCAAAAGGCACTCCTCATCACTGGTAGCAGCTACAGTTTTTTTACCACACCAATGAAAGAGAAAATGACTGAACAGAACCTGCCCACCTTTGCGCACGTACTCAACCAAGCCACATCCCAGGATACCTGGAAAATGTACTTCTGCGCCCATAACATTGACAAGGATACACCTAGTGGATGCACTGCATTTGAAGAACTGGTCATGTCCAAAGCATGCACCAAGATAATTCAATACAGTTGCTCTCTCCAACCAAAAACAAACACATAACCACCTATCACAGGCAAAGTTACCAACACCAAATACATTGGTATCAACAAGTTCTTTGGTAAAAACAAGAAAATCATCATCAACTGGCTAGACCAATCAGCCGCTAAAATCCGCGCCAGCCGCATCCCCCACAAAAAATGGGTCCAGGAAGCCAGCAAGCGCCTGTACAAGGCCACAGCTAACTGGTTTGCCACCTGGGTTGGCTCTCAAATGGACAACCAGCTTGATAACTGGGAAGAGTTCAAAGAAGAAATCACTCACAATTTATGCGTCACCAAATCCCTCCAAGACATTGCAATACAGCTCAGCAATCCTCCTCAAAAGACCACTATCACAACTTACACCAATGGATTTGAGGAAATACACCACAAAATCCAAAATCCAGCGCAAGCTGACAAAGTACACACCAGAGCATCATTCATCAACAGAATGAAACCCTCTGTTGCTGCCCTCATTCATCCAGAGCCTAACACCTCCATGCCCACGCTCATTACAGAAGCCAAGTGCGCAGAGAAACACACAAACATGGAATATGCTGCACACAATGGCAATCACTCCTCAAACAGCAATGACAGAGAAAACTCCAATGGCCACAAACGCCAAAACACTTATCATAGCAACGGCAACTCCAATTGCAACAATGGCAATCACAGCCAAAGCGCAAACCGCTCCCATACCAAGAAAGAGTACACCGCTGAAGTAAACAATGCTGAAACAGAAACCCACTATGAATCTGACCCCACATTCTCTGACCTCAAAGGGCTCAAAACAGAGGAACAGGGAAAAGAGGAGGGGGAACAGGCTTAAGTGCCCTTTCTCCCCCCAAACTGAAAAACTGTACCAAGGCACAAGCTTTGCTGCTCACATCTCACATGTCCCGCAATCCTCCATTTTTATGAACATAAAAATTAAAGATTGCTCAAAACTTCTTGTTTACCCATGCACTTACAAATCACATACACATAAAATTTTATTTGACTCTGGTGCACAACACACCATGGTTAGAAAACCCTTTTTAACCAAGTACAAAATAACAGTTGTCAAATCCAACTTCAAATACACCAGAATGGCAGATAAATCAAAGGTTCTACTCAAAGGCAAAAAAACTTCCTTCAGAATTGACCTCCAAGGTATACAAACGTATACCAAAGGACTTGTCATGAACAACATAAACTATGGCAGTATAGCAGGCATGGACTGGTTCACCCAGGTGAACCCCAGCATATGTTGAAAAACAAAAACCATGACCATCAAACACAATGGAGTCAATTTTAATATCCTCAAAGAATCCAATGACCTCATTCTAAGAGACACAGTATTTGTCCAGGTCATAAACCAAGAAAACTCAGAACGTCTAACCAAAGATAGTACACTCCACATAATGAGGTACACCAAATTTAATAATATACAAACAACCAAAATCCAATGCCTGGAACTTGCGGCACTCCTAAAGGAATACACTCATGTATTCAAGGAAGAGCTCACAGAGTTAACACCCAAATGGGAGGTCAAACATGGCATTGGCCTGTTTAAAGCCATGTCTAAACCTGCACCTCTCTACAGACTCTCCCCCATGGAGACCCAAACCCTCAAAGCCCATATTGAGGACAACCTAGCCAAAGGATTTATTTGCCCGTCTGAATCCCCATGGGGGAAGCAGTGTTCTTTGTAAAGAAAAAGGAAGGCACTTTGCATCTAGTAACTGACTACAGAGCACTAAATGCAAGCACAGTAAAGAATAAATACCCCTTCCACTCATAGAGGATCTGTTTGCAAGACTCTCTGGAGCCAAAATTTTCTCTAAAATTGACCTCACCTCAGGTTATAACCAAGTCAAAGTAAAGGAAAAAGACATACCAAAAACTGCTTTCTGTACACAATTTGGATCCTTTGAATGTAGAGTAATGAACTTTGGGATGAACACTGCTCCCACAACGTTTGTCACTATGATGAACCAAGTGCTAAATGGTATCTCAAATACATTATGCTACCTTGAAGATATCATCATATTCTCAAAAAAAGAGTAACACCTCACGCATGTCCGCAAGACACTTGGTTGACTTGCAAAGCTTAAAATTTATGCCAAGCCCAGTAAGTGCCAATTTATAGAAAAGAAACTCTTGTTATTGGGCCACATTGTCTCTGACAGTGGCATCAAAGCAGATCCAGACAAATTTAAAGCCATAAATAATATGCAATGCCCCACCTCTGTTAAACAAGTTAGATGCTTTCTCAGAATGGTAGATTACCTAAGGAAATACATCAAAGACTGTGGAAAGCTCACCACACCAATCAATGTCTTAATCAAGGGTAATGTCAAAAAGAAATTTATCTGGACACCAGAATGCAACAAGAGTTTCTAACTATTGAAACAAGCTTTTATTGAAGCACCAATCTTGCAATATTCTAATAACAATGGGTGCTATAAGCTTGAGCTGGATGCCAGTGACACTGCCATTGGCAAAGTCCTACACATCTGCCAGCCAGGGCAGCAAGACTTCCTTCCAGTGTGTTACAAAAGTAGAAAACTAACCAACACTGAGAAGAGGTACCCAATACACAATAAGGAATTGCTAGCAATATATCACACATGCAAGAAAGGAAAATGTTATCTAGAAGGACATTTAAACGTCTGAGTACTAACTGGTCATAAATCCTTAATCTACTTAAAAACTCAGAACACACTAGCACAGCAACAAGCCAAATGGATGTCCCTGCTGGAACAGCTCAATTTAGACATTCAATACAAAAAGGGGAAGAGCTGGTCATGACCAATGCTCTCTCTAGGCTATGTCAGCCAAGAGAGGATCATACTGACCACCTGGGTCCTGACTGGCCCAACCTATATAACATTGAGTAAAAGACAAAAGAAAAAGACCCCTCTACATATCAACTAACTCATGATACACTGGTAAGGAACAAAAAATATTTCCATGTATAAATGGCACTGTATACCAAATCATTAATGACAAAAAAAGTTCCCTACATCCCACTTTCACAAAGAGTCAATACTATCCTAAGACATCACTGTCTACTAGGACACACAGAGACTAACAACATATACCTCAATTTAAGAGATAGTATGGTGGCCCAATCTTAAACAAGACATAATCAATGTTCTGAAAAGTGCACAGTGTGTAAGAAATACACCAGCACCAAGGCTCCCCAGCCAACATTTAACCCAGTACCTGACCCTGAACCATTCAAGGTTTGGGGACTGGATGTAGTGGGCCCCTTCCCAGAAACTAAGACAAAACAACATTTCTTAACTGTAGCCATTGACTTTGCTACACGCTGGCCTATCTTCTGGGCAACAAAGGACCACAAAGCAGAAACAATAAACCAATTCATTAACAAAGCAATCATAACTGACTACAGTGCTCCAGACTACATAATAACTGATGGAGCAACAGATCTATCAGGTCACATAGTAAACAAAAATTTGAAATCCAAAAACATCAAACACTCTACAACCTTGCCCTACAGGCCACAGGCCAACAGAAGAGTTGAACGCCTAAATGACAGCCTTATAAGAACCATTGAGAAAATAATAGATGGCAAAGCCAAAAACACATGGCTGTTATACATGAAACATGCATTATTAGTATCCTGGGACTGCACCAATCAAGAGACAGGCTACTCACTGTTTGAAATAACATATGGATACAAACCAGAGATAGTTACCTGCAACAACCAACCATACATAAAAATATCCCCAGGGAAGCCTCCCATAGTAGAACAAGTACCAAATCTACAACACATACACCTCAAAGCTAAATTGGCAGAAACAAAAAGGCTCAAAGCACAAAAGGTAACCTCTACAGAGGAACCACTCCCCATCAACTCCCCTGTCTGGGTTCTGGCTGGAAACAGAAAGAAGCTGGACTCAGTACACAGAGGACCAGGAATACTCATTAAGTATAGACCAGACAGGAACACCTACCTGGTTAAGTTCCAGGGTGCCAAAGAGCCCATCACCAAGAAGTACCACAGATCCCGCCTCTGCCTTAGCAAAGGAGAACACTTGACCCAACTAGTACTAACTAGAAAACAACTCCAGGAACATCAGGCGGCAGCCATCAAGACAAAGCCACCTCCTGATGTGCCAGAGTAACCCCTTAAGGGAGGGGTTTTAAGGATCTGGATGTACAAGTATTCTGGCTATCACCAACCCACTTAACATCCAGTCATTGCCTGATTTGATGCCTTTCCAATATACAGTTTGGTATGCCAAAAATGGCAACCAAGCAATATCAAATGATTGTCCAAGTATCCAGAAACTCAAACCAATCCTGCACATGACCGACCCCTAGGTTTGATCCAACTAAATCTCCACCATAGCAAAAGCTATATAAGTCTAAATTATTATCCAATAAAACTTACTTCTCTTCTTTCTTAACTCCATATTTGAAGCTTCCCCAAAAGCCGCTCCTCATCACCTGAAAAACAGTGTAATGAAAATCCTAACAAAGAATTGAACAATAGATTATGAGTAAAAAATTATTCTTTATTTGGATATAAATCAAGTATATATAGTGATGTAAATTTATGTAAACAGTAGAGAAGGAGTGAGAGTTTAGTAATTGAACTGTTTAGTAACAATATCAATATCAGGGAATAACAATAAGAATTACAACCTGGAATACAGAATTGGTTGATTGATCAGATAATTGCAGCATACCTAATTAAGAGATCTAGATTTAGGATTCAGGACCACACTTAGATTTCAGAATTAATGGATCTAGTATTTACATATTAAGTGGAGCCATTAATGGGTGTCTTTCCCAGGACAATTAGAGTTTAGTTTAGAGCGTAATAGCGTCCACTAATCTTATATTGAACAATTAATCAATTGTCAATAGTGTGAATGATTATGGTCCTTAATTTCAATAAAAATTTCATCAAATTCATCAACTATTAGCATATTGTGACATGATTTGTTGATCTGAGACCTAGTTGCCTTCTTCTGCTTCTTGAGCATTCCAATTCTGTTCCTCTTGTTCATAAAGTTGTTGAGTTCTCACATTGCAGTAGCTTGGACAAATTTTGATTGTTTGGTGATTTAATCCCAGATTATGCCTTGCTGGTTAAGTGCCACAATTTCCTGAATATTCTTGTACGGTAATATTTCAACACTTTGGGTGCTAAACCACAGGCGCTGAATCCTGATTGGCTGGAGCAGAATCCAGTTGGCTATTCAAATGCAGTTGTTTTCAATAAGATCTATTAATCTGATTAGCTTGTTAGCTGGTTTCATATGTGAGGTCAGGAAAAGGAGCACAAGTAGAGCTAGACTCTTGATGACTGTCAGCCAAATCAAACTCACATGGATCAGGAGACAGGTATAGGTCATTTTTCTTGTTACTCACATCAAAGATCTGGGTGTAAATGGGGACCTTCACATACCAGATCACCTCTCTTCTAAAACTCTATTGGATGCTGTTTAATGAATGTCATTTCAATTCTAGTATTGAGCATGAGCTAAATCCAGAATTAAACCCTGATCCCCAGGAAATACAGCCCACTAGCCAAGATGGCCAAGGGGCCAGCTGCCCGCATTTTTTGGGCTCAAATATGAAGGCTGTTTGACAACCCACCCTCAAATCCAAGAAGTTTTCCCTAATGGGGCATTGGTCACAGTTAAATGCACATCACTGAAGACCTGGTGTGGGGTTCTTGTCCACCAGTACCCAAAGTGTGTCCTGGGTCATAGTTAGGGACCAGCTGGAAGGGGTTGTCATTCTCTAGTAAGGGAAAATGTATCTCAGGAATATGTATAGGGGTCAAAATGGGCTTTTATTCACTCTCAGAAGGAAGATCCCCTTAGAAATCTTCTGGTATATGGCCCAGGGGATCAAGGAAACAATATGGATTTGCCAATACTTGGAGTCCTCCAACAATATATTGGACTCCTTGTAATTGGTCTTGGACTCCTGCTCCTTAGTCTTGAACTTCTGCTCCTTAAACTTGGACTTCTGCGCCTTAGAATTAGACTTCTGCGCTGCGCTTAGGATCCAGCTCCTTATTCTTGGGCTCCTGCTCTGTTATCTTGGGCTTCAGCTCTCTTTATAGCTCTAGTGTCCTTGTTATTCCACTTGTATAAGTCCAACCAAGCTCCTGCTGGCAATCAAAAGGCTTCCAAAAACCTTTCAACAGAAACTTAAAAGATCAAGAAAAGACTCCATCAAAGATCCAGAAAGACCCTGTAACTTTCCAGCCAGCCACCTTCTTATAGTGTTCTTTTCCCAACGGTTCCGCCTTCAAAATGGCTTTCTTTAGAAGCTTAAACCATTGCTGCTTGCTTTTCCTATAATAACTTAAGCTTACATACTTACTTTCTTAAAAGTTTAAAGTATTAATTCACTATTTCCTTGCTTATACTTTAAGCTTTTGGCTTCCAACCAATCATTTTCATCAGGAAACCTTCCAGAACTCAAACAATGAATGCAGAGCGCAGAAATAGACCATTTCTGAAGTTCCACCAGGATCCAACTAAGAAATCAATTTCCATTGCTCAAACCGCTCAAATTGACAACTCTTTGCGCATCAAAGCGTTGGCCGGTCCATTATTCTGGCACCATTTCTTCCTGCATTCAACCTAAACTCATATAAATAGTAGAATACTATTTAAATTGTTCTTTCTGGACCTCTTCAACGTTTTCTCCATATATTTACAAATCTTGTAAAATCCAAGGAGAATATCCCACCAAAACAACTTTGTATCCAGCTCTCTTAGCAACATTCCTTCATCTATCCTAGGAACTTAATAAATAAATATCTTAACCACACTTCTATCCACATTCCTTCTTGATTTTACTACTAAAACAAGGCAAAACATTCCACATTTTTCCACTTTGGCAAATCAATTTGGCAAAATCTTGGCTCATTTCTCCGGTCCACCAGTTCTTTATCATCATCTTCTGATCCTTCAGCCAGCTCATATTCCAGCTATTCAGCTTAACCAGCAATCAGTTCATCTTAGACAGCAAACAGCTCATTCCAGTCTTTTAACAGCTTATCAGTCCTCTGACTACTCCTTTATCATGACCAGCTACTCCTGCATCATGATCTCTGAGCCCTTCAACTTATCCTCACTAGGAACCACCTTGGTTCCACCTGCACAATGAACCCTTTTTGGTTCCAAAATTTAATATGAACCAACAGTCCCTCAACTAGTCTTCACTGTGATCAAACAGTCCTTCTTACTATTTTCTCTGCTGATTCAGTAAATCACCTTGGTTCTTTATCTCAGTCCCCGTTACCAGAACCTGTAGACCCAGGCATGAGTCTACATTGAACTGGAGTTTGACTGGGCCCTCACAAGTGGCAATTCACTTAGGCCATTCAACCATAGATCAATGTCTATGTGTTGTTTTTACTCACCCAGGTGATTAAATATGGGCTTTCAGTTGCAAAGTAATCAGCTTTACTTCCCAGAGACCTGATCACACCAAGTTCTGCAACTGCTTCCCCATACAAACTGCCTTGATGACACCTCCAAGCAAATCTATGCCCTCCAATGCTCACTTTGGGTTCCCCCTAAATCTCCCATAGGGGCATAAACAAGGACACCCTACCAGTCTGCTAGGTAGGATGCTTGCTCACATACCTTCTGTAAGTGTATCAGGGTATTTAGAGCCCTCAAAGCTTTTAATCTCCCTGGAAGCCTGCGCTACCTGCCAGGGGTCCAAAACTTACAGCCCTGGAAGGCGTCCCCTACCATGCTGGAACATACTTCTACCCTGGCAGGCTGCGTTACCTGCCAGGGTCTAAACATTCTCCAGCCCAAGCAGCAAATGCTACCCATCAGGATGGATCACTCCCCACCCCAAGCAGACAAAGTTCCCTGCTGAGCTATCTCATTCTTCACCCCAAGCAGCCTCAGATCCCTGCTGGGTGAAGATATCTAGCCCACAGCAACCAATATCTTCTGCTGTGTGGTGACAACATCTGCCTCTAGTAGTCTTTACACCTACTATCTAGGCTTTACCTTCCCTAGTAGCCATCATTTCATAATAGGCCTCTACCTTCAACAAACAATCAAACTTTTACTTGGTCAAAATTAGCCCCACCTGAAAGCCACCAAACATGTGGACTATCACACCTGGACCTATGCAAAAGTAGCTGCTTGCCTAAAGGAGGTTAAGACTAAACATGAAATTAAACCCTCCAATAAGCTTCAGTCAATGTCAGTCTCCAGCGCCAAATCAATGGTGTATTTAGCCAGACTGTGTGATACAGGGAATAGAGGCCAAAAAATAGAGTGCCACCAATTCTATTCTACAACACCAACCAACCCAGAATTATCCCCTGTGAAGCCTTCTTCAAGTTCTAAAGTCCTGCTGGAAGAATTCTTGTGGTCCTAAAGCCTGCAAATTTAGAGACACAAATTTTAATGGTATAAAACCCCTGCTATGTTGAGAATGGCAGTATTATTATTATGATAATAAAGTTTAAATGAAACTTTGGTTCATGCAAATTCTACCTTATATAGTTTTAGTATTCTATCATCTAAACTCCAGTCCCACAGGCTCACAGGCCCCCACCACTCCTACCAACAAACCTTCAGCCTCTTTGCCTGCATTATTCCATCCACATGGAGCACTCTTTAGTTCAGTACATTTCACTGAGTACCCTCCAAACCCAACCTATTACAAGTTCAACCTGTAAAACTTACTTCTTTCTGACCCCTTGTCAAGAACTAGAATCACAGAAGCAATTGACCACAAAGAGAAGTAGTACATCATCCTGCCCAGACTATTCTGAAATAAGTATAATTATCTGCCTGCATATCTGGTACCAATTACACCACCTCCAACCCCATAGTCTGACTGCCTATAAGAAATTGCTACCACTACTGAAGCCAATTTTACCCAAATGTTTGAAGTACTCTATATTATCCTCACAGGCTTGGTGGATTCCATGGTGCCAAATTCCGGCCCTTGGCCCTTGCTTGGTTGATCCTTATCCTATGTTATCATGTTGGCACCCATCCTATGATAGTATTTACCCTATGGACCAACAGCCCCTCTGCCTGTGCCAAACAGTTTTCCCACCAACAATTAGTATCCTGAAATGCTATCTTGTTTGCTGAGGCCATCTTAATTGATATTACTAGTAAAGGCTATTGTAAAAATAAACCAAGAAAAGCATCACCAAAAGAAGAAGTTTAAAATTTTATGATCTGAATTTTATTGTAATCATTAGTACAGATTTAGATTTTTTCTAAAATCATTACACACAAATAAAGCACCTTGAAAATAAATAAAATGACTCAGTTCCCAAATCTGATAGCTTTTGATTAGCTGCTAAAATGTTTTTTCTATTTTGAATGAAAATACTACACATTTTGTGTGATTTAATTTTGTTTTGTGTCTGTAAAAAATTGCTTCTTGGTTGCTCTATTTTGCTTTGTTTTAGCCCTTCTCTTAATTTTTCATCTGAATTCAGATAGGATTATAATATATTCAGGAATAACCCCAGTCTATTTTTCTTGTTGTGCCAAGTCATTTTATTTCTAGTTTAAAATGTGTTGTTTGATTTTTAATATAATTTTGTATTTTGTGTGAGTATTACTGCATTTTTTGTTTGGCATTTTGCCAGTTTACCTAAAATATTCAAATTATTTGTAGACTGGAACTTGCCTGACTTGGACTTTTTGCATCTGAGTTAATTTTGTTTACATATTAGTTATTTTTGCTTATTATTATAGCTGTAAAAACTATTATACTTTTTATTTATTAATGAGGGCCAAAGATATACCAAGAGCTTTCTAAATAGACACCCAAATCAATTTAGAATAGTTTATAAAAAGCCCTCCTTTTCTTCTATCTATATCAAAGATGGGCAATCAAGTTTTCTTTTCTAGTATGCCATCTAATCTTTAGCAGGGCTACTTGATCATAGCTTATCTGTTACAAAAGTAACAAATTCAAAGCCCCAGACGGGAATCAAACCCGCTATTAGCCACCAGGGGGGCTAGCAGGCGGGGGAGATTTGCCTGCACCTGGATTTTTGCTTTTTGAAGAAAATCCAGGTGCAGGAACCATTTCTGCCCTGGCAACAGCTGCAGGGCCTGTTCTGGGCCCCAAAAGCTATGCCCAAGCCTTAGTGGGTTTGGCTGGGCCTGGGCAGGCTAATTTTGGCTTCCCAGTAAACCCAGTTCAAGCCCACCCTCCATTAAGTAAGTTGGGGTCCCTAATTGGGACCCTTTTTAATCAAGTTCCTTGGCCTCAGGAAAGCCTGTCAAGCCAGTTCAAAAATGATGATCTAATTGGGAAAACCCCCATAACCCCAGAAGCCAAACCTTCCAGAACCAATGGCCATCCAAGCCAGGATGGACCACTAAAAAGTCAAACAACTGTTCCTGAAAACCCCAAAAATGACCATGAAAAAGCCAACCAAACAGCAGAACCTGAGATGCCAAGCTCTGTCATACAGATAGCACCAGAAAAACGCTCAGAGGCACTTGCATGTGAGTAAGTATATAAACCAGAAGCGCCTGAAAAAGTTCTGTATCATCATCCTTACCAAATAAAGTTGTTATGAACCTTTGGTTTGCCAATCTGTTTCCCTAAATATTTTTGGTACCCTTCCATCAGCATATACCCAAGCATCAGCACCCATCCACTGGGATAGATAGCCAGACTCCAGTTGATAAAACCAAAATCTTTGACTACTACTGTCTTCCCAATACTCCATTTGGCCCTGTGCATTTCACCAAGTATCTCCCAAATCCTGATCACAAACCCTGGATCTTGGAAGACTTGTAGTGGTACACTTGCCTAAAAGCCCCCAAGGACCCTTACCAAATTGTCTGTGACAGCAAATTGGTCACCATTTATACTTTGATCTTCAACAGGAAATACAACAATCCTGCTGCCTACCTGGTCCCCATGGAACTACCCCCAACACCCAAACCAACCATTTCAACTCCATCCACCTCTGACGCCACTGGCCAGAGTAGTCAATTCCTGGGAGTGCTTTACCTGGCACTCACTGGATTGATTGACTCTTCCTTGCCAACAACTGGGCCATGGGCTGTGGCCGGGAAGGCCCTTTCCTATCTTGTAAAGTTAGGTCCCACCATCTGGTGGGCCATGCCAGTACCTGCTTTGACTCCTCCCTCACCTGCTGGAGCTCCACAGTACTCCTGGTATCCTGATATTATCAGGTAATTACTGGATTTATAGACTCCGCTGTCCTGCACATGAAAAAATGACCTTTTTAGATCATTCAGTTTCTTATATTCTAAAGTTAGGGTATTTTTGTACCTTGCCCTCTCAATTAACCAACCTTCTCCTGGATTAAAACCAGTAGTGTGAAGTCAGGAAATGAACCTCGACAATACTGTATGATTTAATTCAGGTGAAATCATTTTCAGTCATACAAATAAAATACACCTACTTCATCATTTTTCATTCATATATGCTTTTGCTCACATAGTTTTTTAATTTTACATTAAATTAAAATAAGAAAAATAAAGATTTTATTTAGGTATAATAGTTTTTATAGCTGTGAGGATAAACAAAATTAGGTCAGACTAAAGCAAACCCCACTCAACTCAGAACAAAATTGACTGAGATCAAAGAGAAATTGAAGAAAGCCTAAATCTATTGTTAATCAGTATAAATTCATTAACTTTGTATTTTTTTATCTCAGTTGATTTTGTTCTGAGTTGAGTGGATTTCACTTTGAGAATACTTGATTTTGTTTATCCTCTGTAAGGAACTTTCTTTCTCAAGGGGACATAATGGCAGTAATGGAAATATTAATCAGGACATAGACCAAAGAAAGAAAACAATATATTTAGAAACCACATTTAAAAATAAAAATTTAATGTTGTCTTTTGATTATGAAACAGTTAATGACATTAGAGCAAAAATGTTTTCAAAATTTAAAAGCAAATGTGTAAATTATATACACTCAGATTTAAAAACCAAATTCAAAAACTCAAATCTTAATATAAATTCTATATTAAAGCCCAAACCACCTCAGATACTTACCAGCAACAATGATATTAATGATAATAGTAAATCATTAATTAATGACTCTGAAACCAAACATACAGGAAAATTAACCAATCAGCATGATAATAAATGCACAATGGAAAAAAGTCAATTGTCAGGGGATCCAAATAATAAATCAGTTCAGAAAAATCAACCAAGCCTTAGAGATGTTTAACATCCAAGAAGCCCAACCACGTCAGCACACAATAAACCATCAAACTGCATTCTGCCAGATAACCAAAGACTTACTTCCCTCTGTTCTGCAGGCTGCAGCTTTCTTCAGTCTTGCAAATCACTACTTCACCACCAAACTGTGCAGGATTTCAGGGTAAACACCATACTTCTACCCCACATTTCCCTCAGTATTTAAGCTGAAAATTCACTCCAGAGCAAATTTCTCCAACAATTTTATTCCTTTCTTGATTCACAATAAATTGTATATTCTCAATTTTAACTGACTATTAGATAATTGTGCTCACTCTCAACAACATGAAGCCACTCCTCCTATTGTGGGGTTTCTGTTTGTTTCTGGGTTATTGCTGGGCTAATGTGATATTTGAAGCTTCAGATCCAGTTCTGACTTAAAAATCTGAAGAATCCATTTGGTATTGTTTTGGACCTTGTTGCTGCCACACTCTGTATTATTGTAACTGTGCTGTTTTAGAAGAATTACAAGGGAAAAATATTTAGAAACTAGATAATATTCTTTATTTAGAGATAATGAATATATAGTTATTGTGAGTCATGGATAATAGGAACATGATAGTGTTGATCACATGATGGGATGGTGAAGGGGGTGGCCTGATTCTGGTAATGAGTCAAGCGCCAAAACAGGGTATCCACTGTAAGGGATCATAATTTGTTCATGTTGTTGGATTTGGAAATTTTAGTTGACTTCTTAGTCTGGCTTCAAGTGACTGGATAATTAGGTTGCAGCTCACAAACCCACTTACTCAGAACCTTTCTGGAGGGTCAAGCCTTCTGTTTCAACACCTCCTCCCCCAACTGAAGGTCACCCTCCAGAGGCAAGTTGTCAGGGAGGTTATTGGGAGCCCAGGCGCCATATTACACCAACTGTTGTTTAGTGGCAGGTAGGAAGGTCTCACATTGTTTTTGTCTTGCTTTGCAGGGTCTTAGGTGGTTGTGATGGAGGACTTTATCTTGTTTGCACTTTCCAAGCCCTTTCACAAGGTAAGTGTTGTTTTTGTTCACCTTTAGGATGATGAAAGAGACCACTTTTTCTGGCTGTAATTTACTCTTGTTGGTATTCATTACCCAGACCTTGTCACTGACCTTGTGTCTGTCCTAGATAGGGAAAAAGGTCTTTTGTAGATGCTTTTCTTCTTTTCTAGTTGGTTGCTATTGGCTTGTATGATTTGAGGGTCCAAACAGGGGGGTGGACTTCACTGGGTATTTCCATTTTGGGTCCTGAAAGCGCTTGGATGATATTGGGCTGTGTGGCATAGAAAATCTCAAAGGAGCTTTCATGGTGGATCTGTTCACTTGGGTCCGGCATACAAGCAGTGCAGCTGGTAGCTGCTTGTACTAGTCCTAAGGTCTCCCAGCAGTGAGCTTGGCCAGGGCCTGCGCTAGGCTGCCATTCAGATGCTCCAATGTCCATTGACCTGACAATGATAAGGTGTTGTCACTGTGTGCTTGACCCCATTTTTGGGGAGATAAATGTTGGTATCTTTAGAGGTCAATTCCTTGCCCCCGTTAGTTATCAGGAGTTCTGGCTTTCCAAACTTAATGATGATTTCTTTTCCTATGAATTGCCGCACACCATTGTCTGTGTGGGTTCTCACTGCTTGTGCCACTGGTCAGAAAGTGGCAAAGCCAATAGCAGTGATGATGTATTTCTTTTTGTTGTGCTTTCCTGGAATGGTCCCTACAATATCTAGTGTCCACACTTTGAAGGGTAGTTGTGAACAAATAGGCAGTACATACTTAGGAGAAGCGTTGCTTTTTTTCAAATTTTCCACATACTTCACATTGCTCTAGAACTTCCTGGACATCATGGTATAGGGTTGGCCACCATGCTATGTGTTTAAGGAATTTGTAGAGGCTGCGGCTTTTGGTATATCCTAGGTCTCTGCGGTAACATAGGATGTGTCCACTTGCTGATTTGTAGGGATGTAAGGAATGGTGGTTCTGTCTGTCATTTTGAAATGTAAGGCCCCATAAACGTCTGCAAATAGGTTCTTGTTCTTGATGAATGTCTCTTTTGCATGTCATTGGTACCAGAGGGAAGCCCTTGTCCTTTGTTTGGAGTACCAGGAGAGACCAGTCTGGGTCAAGCCCATTCTTGTGTCAGGGACTCACTTTGAAGGGAACAAGCCCCCCAATTTGGTAAGCCAAGGCTCCTAAATTAAGCCCTGCAATGGCTGAACCAATGGGCACAGTGACCATGGTGAGATGGCCTAAGTGACCCAAGTATGCAAAACTTCTCATCAGGGAGCTGAAACAACCCAAAAGATAATATCCTACCAGGTACATCAAAAGATAGAATGATGTGTGAGGCTGTACTAACGAGGGTTTGGTAGGTGGAGGAGTGAAATGGCAGCCATAGTGGAACTTTCTTCCCCAATGACCAGAGGGATACTTGAACCATCCATTGGCCAAGGACTCCTTCTGATGGGCATTGTTGGGAGAGGAGTTTTGCCAGTCAATAGTGGGAGTGGGATTCTCAAGACCTTTTACAGTTGTAAAAAGGGAGACTAGAAATTATAGCAGGAAATAAATTCCCTTCATGGCTTCAAATGGAGTTACTAAGAAATAGATGTGGCAAGATAAGATAGGAAATATTCTTTATTGTTGGAACAATTGAAATGAATAAAAGTTGGGCCCTTAAATGGCCTTAAAATCAAGGCTGAAGGATATGAGTGGAGTTTGGGAAATGAGGGGATTCACATGAGGATGTCATTTATGGCATACCTGTTTAAAGTGGAATATACCTTGGAACTTAATAATTGTAGTCCATATTTGTTGGAAAAGAAGGAGCCACAAAGATGCCAATAGGTTATTTCTAATTAAGCGGGTTAAGATCAGAAGATCTATTATCTTCATATGTGGAGCCATCTCTAAAAGCAAGGGAAGCGGGTCTCTGATTGTCAGGCTAGCTTTACGTAGCCAATGAGAAGCTGAGTGGTAAGTGACTTCTTCAATCTTCTTATTAACCTTTTTGAAATTGAAAGTCATTTTGAAAGCAAAATCTGATTGAAAGAAATGATATTAAAAAGGTAATTTAAAGCTATCAGAAGCTTCTTGACTAATGTTACACTCATCTTTAGGGTTCCTGGTTCAAATCTTGTTCTTGTTTGGGCTCAATATCAAAATAAGGTTGTGAGTATTGTTTTTTGGAGTCTTAATTTGCATATCTTCTGAACATTCTTCCACAATTAAAATGGATTCAGGAGAGGAATTCCTGACATCTTGCCTCTCATGGCTCTATTGTACAGGCGCAAGAGTGTGTCTGCCATAGCAAGTTCTATACCAGGTTTGTAATGGATGATAATATTGAATTTTTTTAGAAGTTACATCCATTGTGCTTTTCAGCAGGAGAGGTTTACCTGCGTTTTAAAATAGATGAGCAATTTGTGGTCGGTTAATGCTGTGACTTCCTCCTGGCGTTCCAAGTAACAACACCATTTGACCAGACAGTGTACAATTGCCAACAATTCCTTGTCATAGATAGGGTATTGGCACTCATTGTCTGTGAGTTTATGTGATTCATAGGCTACATGTAGGAAGTTGCCATTGCTGTTCTTGATTTGTAGTACCCTTTCAATGGATGTGTTGGAGGCGTCTGTTTTCATTTGATATTCCCCGTTGTGTTTGGGGTATAATAGAATAGGTGCAGTTGTGAAATTTTCCTTAAGACATCTGAAGCAAAGATTGTGTTAGGGGTTTCACGCAAATTTGGATTTGGCGCCAGTTATGGCAGACAGAGGTGCAGTCAGGACGCTGCAGTTGGGGATGAACTGTTGCACGTAGGCAACCATTCCCAGGAATGTGCAGAGCTCTGACTTGTCCTTTAGAGGTGGCATTTTACAAATAGCCTGGATTTTCTGGTTATCAGGTTTAATGCCATCTTTGGAGACTACATTTCCCAGGAAGGGCAGCTGTTTGCAGAAAAATTAGCATTTGGAGGGCTTAGCTAACAGGTTGTGTTGTGCCATGGTAGCAAAGACTACTTCCAGGTCCTTGTGGTGTTATTCTACTAAAAGGCTGTAGACAATTATATTGTCCAGGTATACTAGGGCATGTTTGTCAATGTGGGGGCAAACACCTCGTTCATGAAGGTCACAAAGGTTGAAGGTGTGTTTATCATCCCAAAATTGAGCATCACCACTTGTATGACCCGTACTTAGTGCAGAAGGCTGTTTTGGGTATATCTTCCCCCTTGATACAAATTGGTTGTAGCCTGCAGTTAGGTCAATCTTGGAGAAGGCTGTGGCACCGCTCATGGCATTGAAGAGATTTTCAGTGAGTGAGAGTGGGAGTGGGTAACAGTTTTTGATGATAACCTCATTTAAGGCTTGGTAATCTGTGACTAGTCAAAGGGTACCATCTTTCTTTGCGACAAAGAATACAGCAGCACCAAAAGGGGAGTGTGAAGGGCAGATGAGACCTTTCTCCAGCGCCTCTTTGAGTTAAGAGCATAAAATGTTGTCTTTGTTTGGGGTGAGTTGGTATATGGGTTGTGCCTTAAGTACAGCTCCTTTGAGTTGGATAGAGTGTTGTATGTGCTTTTCAGGCAGTAGTCCTGGTAGTGCCTCTTTGAAGGTTTCAGGATGACAGACCACAATGTTGCAATCCTGAGGGGTAGTGCTGTCCTGGTGATCCTTGAAGTGTATGATCTTGTACTAGAAGTAGTCCCAATTTATTGCCTTGAGGTTCTCTTTTTTCTCCAGGGTTTCAGTAATATGTACAAAAACATGGTTGCGCAGGAGTTGGTCCACAGAGTCAGGGTAGATCTGGTGATTGGCGCCTTCACGCTTGATGGTCAATACTGAGGTTGCCCAGTCTATGTGGGGGTTATTCCTTTGTAGCCAATCCAGCCCTAGTATGATATTAAACTTGAAAAAGTCAATGACAGGTCCCTGGATGGTGGAGTGCAGGTTCTCTAGCATAATGGAGAAAGGGGCTGTTTCCTTTGTCACAGCAATGTAATTTTCATTGGCTAAGACCACGTTTTGAATCTGCAAAGGATTAGTGGTCAGCTTGAACTTGTCTACAAAGCTACTGTTGACTAGGGTTCAGTCTGCGCCTGAGTCCAGAAGTGCTGAGCCTGTGTAACTGCAAAAGCAGAAAGGTTAGGACATCAGTTTATTGGGATTTCTGAAAATGGTGTAAAGTACTGAGTCTTCCAAGGGCACTTGGATCATTGGGCACTGGTCCACGTCCTTGGGGTAATAATCATTGTTGGGCAAGTTGGAAATTGTGCAGGGAGAGCTTGGCTTGCTTAATGCTCTCCCTGGGATTTTCCCTTATCATGATTGTCTTGAGTGGCAGTGATACAGAAATGGGTACAATTTGACTGCCCATTGTTTCTGTTTCTGTGTTCATTTGAACCTGCAGGTTTATGGTTCAAGTTGTTGTTGTTCCCAGGGGGCAGGCAATTGGAGCGCCCAGTCAATTGAGAATCTTTGGGTCTATCTCTCTTCCCAGTCTGAACTTTGTGAAGGGTGTTGGACGTTTGTTCCACTTTCTCTGCCTTGCAATATAGGCTCTGCAGATTGGCTACTTGGTCCAGGTTGATGTTTCTCATTAAATGAGGCTTGAGGGCGTCTTAGTACATGAGATGCGTAGCTGGGATGTCAAAGGCCATGTCTGAGGGGGCACGTAAGCGGAGTTCCTCATAAGCATGTGTGAGTTCTTTTACAGTGATTGTCTGCGCCAGGTTTTCCACTTGGCGGATGATCATGAAGGTGGTGTCCTTTAGTACAAACTGTCCCAAGAAGTCTTGTTTGAATGTGTCCCAGTCTTTCACAGTATGTTCTTTGTGCCACTTATTTCACCAAGTTCCTGCATCATGTGTGAGTCAGATGAATATCTCTGCAATCCAGAAATGTTGTGGGCATTCCATCTGCGCCAGTTTGCTTTGGGCAGATTGAATCCAGGCTGCAGTGTTGTTGTTGTTGGCCCCAGCAAATGGTTCCAAGGCAGCACTTCAAAGTTGTTGGGCCACATAGGTGGGCATGGTTCCTTTCTTAGCTGGGGCTTGGGATGAAATGACAGGTGCCTGAAAGAATCCTTGTGCTGACAAGGCATTGAAGGCAGGCACCAGAGCAAGCATGTTCTGTTACAGTACAAATCCTTCTGGTATCTTGGTACCCGGCGGGTATGGTGTCCAGTCTAACAGGAGGCCAGACATGATTCTTTTGTAGATTTATTGACCGTGGCAATATGGGCAACAGGCAGGATTTTGGGGAATAAAGTAGGATGGAAACCCTACTTCTGCTATAAAGATTGTAACTGTGCTGTTTTAGCAGAGTTACAAGAGGAAAAATGTTTAGAAACTAGATAGTAATCTTTATTGAGAGATACATATTATATATTCATTGTTTATCTGGGATAACCAGAACATGATGGTGTTAATCACACGGTGGGATGGTGAAGGGGGGTCCTGATCCTGGTAATGAGTTGGGCGCCAAAACAAGGTATCCACTATAAGTGATCATCATTTGTTCATGTTGTTGCTTTTGGAAATTTGAGTTAACTTCTTAACTTGGCTTTGGGTGACTGGATAATTGGGTTACAGGTCACAAACCTGCTCACTTGGAACCTTGCTGGAGGGTTGAGCCTGCTGTTTTGACAGTATGTTGAAACTGCCACTTCTCTTCTATTGTACACCCCCAGGCACTATGGTTGGTCCTGGGCTACACCAGTGTTTACTACCTATTGAGCTATTTCACTCCCTTTCTGGAAAAATTCCAATTTCTAGGTTACCATCTTCATATGTTGATGATAGTGATTCCAGTTAAAATCACTCTGGTCAAATTTAACCTGGGTGCTCTCCTCCATTCTATTGAGGAAAAGCTCCCAAATGAGTGAATCCCTAACATCCTCACAGCTGTGAAAACTACCGTATGTTATTGGCTTTGAATTGGATAAAACTTTAATTTTATTTAACTTTAATAAATTATCATGAGTTTTCAAATATAGCTTTTTAAATTATAAACTTAATTGGGTTGGTTATATAAAATTATACAGTAGTTTTCAAAGCTATGCCAATAAGCAAAAATAGCTGATATTTAAGTAAAAATAATGAGATTTAAACAAAAAACTCAGATAAAAGCCAAAAAGAAGTAAACCCCAATCTACTGTTAATCAAGATAAATTAATTGGTTTCAATTTTGTTTGCATCTGAGTTGTTTTTGTTTAAATCTCAGTTATTTTCATTTAATCTCAGTTTTTGCTGCTTAGCACCATGGCTTTGAAAACTACTGTATATTAAAATAACATTTCTTTAAAATAATTAATTCAAAAAAATACTTTTATTTTAATTCAATATGAAATTAATGTTTTCATGTGAGAAAAAGTATAAACAATTAAAAAAGAAAAGCATTATATTTATTATCTGCATAGCTAAATCAGTTGAGGAAAAATAATTGCCAGAAAACCTTCCTGCCTATTGGGAAAAGTTTGGATAGATAAAAATTCACTTGGTCTGATTTGAACTTCAGCTGACAAGAAGCTAAGCCAAATAAAGCTCAGCACCTGAGTCAATTATCCCATCAGGATAAGCCATGCAACTCAATCATTAAATAAACAATCAAGGTAATTTAAACCAAGATCAGTGCTTTGATTGATACTAGGACACTTTCACTCACTGTGTAGTCTAAAATGTCATACAACCTATTTTTGTTCAATAAAGATCTTATCAAGATTTAATTGTATTTCACTCATTTAACTCTGCCAATGCAGTACAGTTATGGCAATATTTCAACCAGGCATCTGTTGTATACATTTATATAGGACAAGGTGTACTATGAATATATAAATATATAAAATTATAGAAAGCAGTTGAAGAATATAAGAAACCTATAAGTCACTAAGATCTAAACCCCTTGATAATATTTAAAATAATAATTCATTAGCTTACATTTTAAGCATTGAAACTTTTATAAACAAATTATCGTAAACTCTTCAAATAAAAAGGTTTTGGGGCTCACCCAACTTAACCCACCAAGTGTAAATTGAGATGGAATTATATAAATGTAAAGTTTTATACGTTCATGCTTAAAAGGGTTTACAAAGAGATGATTTACCCTTGGGTGGAAAACATAGCCCCAGAAGATTGATTGACAACAGCAATCTTCTGGATGGCATTCACAAATGCAGCAGTACGGTAATCAATGCCTTTTAAATTGGCAGTATCAAGCGTCTCTTTACATGCAACAATCATGGTATCCTCAAGTCCAGAATAAACAAGCTCATGTTCCTCAGCACCATGAACAATAGCTCTACGTTCACTTTCACTAAGAGTGCGGCCAATCTCTTCTTCAACAAGTCCAAGGAGCTTCATCTTGCCCTGCTCTTCCCATTTCTTATTCATGCGTCCAAAACGTACATGGGAAAGGTTTTTGAGCCATTCAAAATATGAAACACACACACCACCAGCATTAAGGAGAAGATCTGGGATGACTAGTATACCTCTTTGGGTCAGTACATCATGCCCTCCTGGGGTGGTTGGTCCATTGGCAGCTTCACCTACTATCTTGGCTTTGATTTTATGAGCATTATTAAGTCCAATCTGACGCTCCAAAGCAGCAGGAATCAAGACATCACAATCCACTTCCAGGATGCTTAGTGGTTCCTCTATAATTTTGCCTGTAGCAAAATTATGGAAGGATCCTGTCAGCTTTCTATGCTTAAATAGGGCTTCGACATCAAGTCCATCTTCATCTTGAATGACACAGTCACGTTCACCAATAGCAACAACTTTTGCACCATTATCTTGGAAAAACTTGGCAGCCCAATAACCAACATTACCAAAGCCTTGGATTGCAACACGTGTTCCTTCAATTTTCCCACTGAGCCCTGTTTTAGCCTGGACTTCAGGATAGCTTAAAAACTCGCGGATTCCATAAAAAACTCCCAGACCTGTCGCTTCATTACGTCCACGAACGCCACCTTGAGAGACTGGTTTTCCTGTGACACAAGCTGTTGCGTTGACATCAGAAGAGTTGAGTTGTCGATAGGTATCTGTAATTGTTTAGCTTACAACATAGTTGCTATTTACCCATAATCCATGCCATTTCTCTAAGAAACTAAATTAATAAAACACAATGCAGCTTTTACATACCGAGGCCCAGTGCCTACATCAGGGGCAGGGACATCGACACCAGGGCCAATAAAGTTCTTTTGGCAGAGCTCAACAGTAAATCGTCGAGTAATTCTCTCAAGTTGGGCAGGCGTCCAGTCACTTGGATTGATTTGAATACCACCTTTGGCCCCACCAAAGGGGACATCTACTACCGCGCACTTAAAAGTCATCTTGATGTTGTTAGAAATACAATAAAACTGCTTACAAGAGCTGCCAGGGCTTCGACTTCATGAAGATCGACTTCATTAGAGAAGCGGATGCCTCCTTTAACAGGCAGTCTATGTCTTGAGTGCTGGGCACGATATCCCCGGATAATGAAGTTTTTATCATCTTCAAGCTTTATGAACCATAAGTAAAGTATACTATCAAACCCTTACTTCAATAGGGAAGGTGACTGCGAGAATCGCATCAGTACTCTTTATCTGTGCCAAGGTCTTAGCTGAGATTCCACTAACTAGGGCAGCACGATCAAAAAAATTCTCTACTGATTGGAGAAATTCCGGTTCATCATCCTTTGTTGCTTTTAAAGTTGCTGGTATTGAAAGTCCACGTACAAAATTGCTTTTAAATGAGCTCGTAGGGAGGATTCTAAAAATTCAAGAGTTTAAAAAAGAAAAGCTTTGGCTTATAAACGAGATACTATTATTTGCCTGAAGTGTGAAAAGAGAAGATAAAAAGCATCACGTCAGTTTAACAACATTAATTGTACATAATTACCTTCCCGATTTAAATATCGATATCGCGCGACGAGTCAGCATATTGAAGTTGGATACAATGTCAACTCCAAAAGCATCATTTATCTTGATTCTTCTACAGTTTAGCTTCTCAAGGCAATATGTAAATTTAGCTCGCCACGTCACTTAAGGATATACAATCTATTTTTGCCTGCAGCGCTCACGAATTTTGTGGCTGCTCGACTTGGCTTATGACGAATCGGATGATGAACATTTGAATCACTTTAATTTAAAAATTATAGAGCAAATGCTTTGATATAGGTCAAGTATGTGCTATTTAAGATCCACCATATTGGCTGGATCTGATCACCAAATCCAAAGCCATCCACTTCTAGACTCAGACAAAGTAATCATAATAGCCTATAGTTATTTTTAAACCAGCTCAAAACAGTCCAGTAGTTTTATAACCTGTTGAGAGAAATAAAAATATACTAGCCTAAAATGAAGTTAGTTCAGTTCAGAATAAAATCCAACTTTTTTAATAAGAATAAGAACTCATTTTGTGAAAAAGGAGCACTGATGGGTGAATTGTCCAGACACACAATGAAAGATGCATAACAAACAAATTTATTTGGAAGCAACAATAACACAACTGATCACACAAATGAAATTATTTCAGCCACACTGAAGCTACTATTGTCAAAACTATGGGGTTGACCGCCTGGCAAGGTTCCACACAAGAGATCCTGTACCACCCGACTTGACTATCCTGACACTCAAAGCCAAATGCGGAAGTCAACTCAAATTACCAAACAAGTAAATAAGAACCAATACCAATCTCAATCCAGTGGCAACTCAATTTAGCGCTTCACTCACTAGTAGAAACAAGCCACTCACCTGCCCATTCAAGTGATTGATCAGCAGGAATCTTGTTTCTTCTAAGCACGCATACAACTATATAATTCCCAGTATCTAAATAAATGTAGTTATCTAGTTTCTAAACATTTTCTTCCTGTAACTCTGCTATCATCACAGTTACAACATTTTTTATTAGGCAACCACCAGAATTAACTCATTCTGCAAGTTGACTTACTATATGTCAACAATCAGAATTAAAAATACTTTAATGTCAATAGCATTAGAAGGTCATAATTAGATTTTAATCATTCAGACTACTAAATATTGACACTTTTTTATTAAGCAGAAACCTGTTTCCTGAACATTTTACTTAATAAAAATTAAGCTTCAAGATACTTTTTAGAATAATATGATCATGTAGAATCCAAAAATAAAATAAAAATTAAGGCAAAGCTATCTAAAAATATAAGAAAACCCCACTTCAAATATAATTCACTATAAAATTAGATATCTTTACTATAAAATATTTTTTCCACTTATAAAGATAAAAAAATCCAGATATACAAAAAGTTACTACATAAAAAATTTAAATATTATAAGAAAATATAATAATCAGAAACAGTAATATAAAGTTTTTTCTATATTGAAAACTACAAAAAACATATAATTTACTAGTAAAACACCAATATAGGCCATGTAATGCAGTCTAAGGCATCAAACTATCAATAAAAAACCAATGATTTTATAAAAAAGTATCATAAATTATTAATGGGTTATTTAGAATAACTATTTATTTAAAAATATTATACTTAATATATAAGAACTATATAAAAAATTAGGCAATACTCAATAAATTTAATTAAAAGCTAGACTGTGATCACCTGGTTGTCATTAAGAACTGTGATAATCTTCTTAATGTATTTCCCAATCTCTGAAAGCTTATATTTGGCCTTGCCAACATCCTTGATCTTCTCTTGATATTGTTTCTCTTTGGTGGTTCTCTTTTTCTTGGATGGGTGGTTCTCAATATCTCTGATGGATGCAGCAGTCTTCCCCTGTTAGACTTTGAGGTGCTCGTAGAAGGTGTTGTATCTGAGCTGGATTCCAAAGGAAGGCTTGATACACTTATGCCAGCCCTCCAAAGATGAAGTTGTTTTTGTCTCATCCTTAAGAACTTTCTGATAGCAGTTCCATTTGGCTTTGGCTCTGGGCTTGCTCCAGCGCTTAGTGACCTTACGTCCAATCCACTGTGGTTCATAATGTTCAATGAAAGGGTAGAAGGCATCCTCATGTTTCTTGGAATATGGATCCTGGTATAGGAGGTCAAAGGCTTGTCCAGTATGCTCTGGCTTTACAAAGGCTAGTGTTACAAACTGCTGAATTAAGAACTTGCACTTTCCTGATGTATCTAGACAGTGGAGCTTGCTGACCTCAGGTAGACCCTTTAGTTGCCTGTAAACAGCCTGTTAATAATAGAAAAAACACCCCTGGACCTCTCCATCAAAAGTATTTAAGTAAGTGTTATACTGGGCAGTTTCATAGTCCATGATTATAGTTGAGAGGCCAAGTGCTTTATCATGAGTTTCTTGTTCTGCAGCAAGGGAGGCTTCATTCTTTCCATCATCATCTGGATTGGCTCTAGTGTTATGGCCAGGGAGACTCTTTTTATTACTGGGTAGGGCTTTGATGCCCTCCTGAAGGATTTTAAAGGCCCATGTGTAGATCTCTTCTGTTGCCCCAGTAAGCAGAAAGTAGGCAAATGGGAGCACCTTGCCTTCAATAAGGAAATGTACAGCCCATAGTTGGTAAAAAAGATGGGGGCATACATCAAAGGTACTATCACATAACCAGGTCTCTGAATCTCTTAACTGCTCCAGGTCCTGTTGTGTAGCATAGCATATAATTCTTGCCTCTGTTGTAGGCCCATCATTATGTAAAAGAAATACCTCTTCATCATTGAACATCTTCAGCTCATCTGTCAAGACTAACTTGCCTTGGACCATGGCAGATTTCTTATGGGGGAATAGATCACAGAGTTTGTCACATATGTACTTTACTAACTGATTGCAGTCAGGGATTAGCTTAAGGTTCTCATTAATTAGGTGTGTGGTGGCCTTAACTACCAGATCAGAAGCCTTGATGTCTTTGGAGACTTGAACCATTTGGTAGAGGTACCACTTTAGAAGCTTTTCAATAAGATTGATTGGAGCATTGCATGTGTGCTCTCCTTTTTCACTAGTGACCTTATCCCATCTTTCTGTGTTGATACTGGCAGCGCAGATTCTATCTTCACACACATAGTGCTTGCTTCTTCTTGCTCTCATCTGATTTGTGCAATTGAAAACATAGCCATCACAGACTGAACTTGCACCTCCTTTGGCAGACATTAGAGGGGAAAAATAAGGAAACTTCTTTGGGAGCTTAAACTCTTCTTTGATGTTACATATACTGTGAACCTTTAGGGGATCCCATTGTTGCAACCAAGATTCAAACCTCGCCTGCTAACATATCTTACAATACACAGGGGGCGCTCAATGAGTTGCCCCTTGACATATCTAACATTATGAATGAATCTGATGGCAATGTTGAATGGCAGGAACTTCATCCTAATTAGGGGCGTTGCCAATTTGACCTGCTGATTCCTGCACAAGTTATTCCTTGGCTCCAAACCCTACATAGAACTCCCCACTATGCCACCCCCTTGTGGCCTTGTGGCTTCCCCATTTAGTATATTAATCACAATATCCTACAATAAACAATACCTTATTCTTATTATTCTGTCCTTTCCTATTGGAATGTTGTCTTCCCCAATTTCAAGTACTGAAACCTCATTGGTTCAGTTGTAACAGTGGTAGCAGAAGTAGGTTCCGACCTATTTTAAAAACAAAATCCCCCCCAAGAAAGGACGGAGTACGGGCCGCATGGCTACTCCACAACAAGAGATGTTCCTTCCAATCCCCAAGGGGGACATTCCCAAAGGTTATGTCATCTATCAAGATCAGCTAGTTCTTACCAGTGTATACAATTGGCTCCACCTCGGGCAGCGTGACACTAGTGTCACCCCGCCACAGTTGGATCTATCGCAAAGTATGCTCAACCTCCAACCAGAGTCCTTCACTGGCAGTGTTGAAGGAGCTGACATTGTCAGTTGGCTCCAGTTCACCACAATGCGCCTTTGTATCTATCAGGTCCCTGAGTCCATGTGGGTTGCCACTGCATCTGGCCGCCTTACAGGGCCCGCCGCTGTGTGGTTCACCAACTGGGCCAGCCAGAAGTTTGACGTCACCTGGGCAACATTTTGAGACACTGCCAAGTCCCAATATAGTGAAACCTTCTCTCCCATTGTCTTGGGGACTCCCCTCTTAGCCATCAAGCAGACTGGTTCCGTCCCTGAGTATCTCGCTGCTTGGCAACAAGCCCTTGCTGCCGCCCCCAAAGCAGTGACCGATGGGAACACCATGTTGCTCACTCTCATTGTTAATGGGTTAAAACCCCATATTTGCAAGTGGGTTCCCGTTGGCTGCTGCACCTCTATTGACAACTGCTATAAAGCCATCATAGAGGCCAATAACCAGGCTTCAATGGGCTTCTGACGCACCAACAATGCTTCATCCCAACTACGTCCTGCACCTAACAATGGCCAAGGTCAAGTGGGCTGTTACCAACCTTGCCAACCAGAAAGTGCAGCTAAACGCCCCCGCAAGGGGGGAGCTCCAGCTAGCGCTAATCAAGGACCAGGGAAAAGCCTGGGGGTTGTAACAACAAGAGGCCTTACAACCCCAAACAACCCGCCCTCTCAGCCCTTTCTTGCAAAGAACTCCCGTGACTACAATCTTCACGAGGTCAAAGCCCTAGACGTCTTTCAGGTCCATAGCAACGACCCCGTGTTGCAAGCCGCTCATTCCACAAATAAAGTAACACACTTGTCCTATCCCTTCCGTTTCCGTGGGAACACCCACAAGTTACTGGTAGATACCAGGGCTGATCACATCATGGTAGATCAGGCGTTTGCTGACTCCCAGCAATTAGACCGAGTACCCAGCAGATTAAAAGCAGTACGTGTAGCTGACTCCCGCAGAGTTGCCATCACCCACAAGACGGTACCCTTCTTCGTAAGAATGGGGAACATCCAGGTTAAGCTCTCTGAGCCAATCATGGCAGGCCTCAGCCACGACGTAATTGCTGGCCTTGACTGGCTCCAGCATAACCGCCCTTACATTGACTGGGATACCTCTGTCATCACCCTCAATAGAAATGGGGTGGGTTTTCAGATTTACCCCATGGAAATGAACAAACTACTGCATGACACTGTGTTTTTCAGAATGACAGAAACAGGCTCATATGATTTCAAGGGGGGAGACTAGACTTTAATCAATGTTCAGTCAAAGTTATCCATGCAGAACCATCTGCAGTCCCTCCCTTGTCAACATCACCACCACCAGCGCTAGCTGCACTCCTCGAGGAGCACAAGGACGTATTCAGTGAAACACTCAAACAACTACCTCCACCCCGGGAGATCCAGCACACTGTACAACTTCAAGGATTGTTACCTGAAGCATGACCATTATACCGTCTCACACCAAAGGAAGATAAAACCCTCCACCAGCACCTTGTGGACGGGCTTGATAAGGGATTTATTTGCCCCTCGCTCTCTTCATACGGGGCGGCGGTCTTCTTTGTAGCTAAGAAAGACGGGTCCCTTTGCCTGGTCACAGACTACCGCGCCCTAAATGAGGTGACAATTAAAAATAAATACCCCCTGCCGCTGATTGACAACCTGTTTGATACACTTGCAGGCGCAAAGGTCTTTAGCAAGATTGATCTCACTGCGGGGTACAACCAGGTCCGCATTGCACCAGGGGATGAGGCAAAAACTGCCTTCCACACACGCTACAGGTCGTTCAAGTGTCATCTCATGAACTTCGGAATGACCAACGCTCCCTCCATCTTTGCCATGTTGATAAACAAAGCCTTTGAGGAACTGATTGGAAAGTGTGTGGTTGTGTACCTTGACAACATTATTGTCTTCAGTCAAGATCAAACCACACACCTCTAACACCTCTGTGCTGTCCTCAACACCCTTCGGGAAAACCAGCTAAAAGCTAAACCCTCCAAATGTGAGTTTCTCAAGTCAGAGTTATTATTCCTTGGGCACACCATCTCTGCCCAAGGGATACGACCCAACCCTGCCAAAATCAAGGCAATCACTAGCATGCCGCGCCCCACTGATGTGGGCCAGGTGCAGACATTCTTGGGCATGGTTGCCTATGTACGCAAGTTCATCCTCAATTGCGGGGAACTAATTGCACCTCTCACTGAGCTCCTCAATACCAAACAGCGCTTCCATTGGACCCCCTCCAGAGATCAAGCTTTTGAGACATTGAAGCAAAGGCTCACAACAGCACTTGTACTGCAATTTCCCAACCAAAACCGACAGTAAAAACTTGAGACGGACGCCTCTGACAGGGCCATAGGGGGCGTGCTAAGAGTAGAAACCAATGATGGCGTCTTCCTCTCCGTAGCATATGAATCCAGGAAGCTCACTGACTCAGAACAACATTATCCCATCCACGACAAGGAGCTGTCAGCCATTTTACACTGCATTGAGAAGTGGCATTGTTACTTGGAAGGTGCGACCTTCCCACCCCGCGTTCTGACGGACCATAAGTCACTCCAGTACTTTAACACACAGTCTCATTTGACACGCTGCCAAGCAGGATGGGTTGAACATCTATCCCCCTATCAATTACGCATCAAATATAAGCCTGGAAAGGAACTTGTCACAGCCAACGCTCTTTCACGACTCTATGTAGCGTCCATCACTGGGGACAACGGTCTGGACCCAGACTGGCCCATGCTTTACTTGCGCCCTGAGGCAACCCGCTACAAGGGCCTTAACTTGGTCACCATCTTCAAGCTGAAGGACAACAAAATTCAGTTCACCATTGATGCTGGGAACATCTGCTGCCAGGCAGAGACAGGTGAGAAGACGCCTTATATTCCCACCACACAACGAGGAGACACCATCTTGCACTACCACCAAACCTTGGGTCACATCAGAGGGTGTAACCTCCTCAAGACGTGCATGTTGTGCAAAAAGAATACGTCCAAACCTGCACCTCCCAAGTCTGTCCTACCCACCAAGGCTATGGAACCCTTTGAACAGTGGGCCCTCAACATTGTGGGACCGCTTCCCAAAGACAGACTGGGTAAGAAGTATATTATCACCGCTATCAACTACTTCACGCGTTGGCCAGTGGCCTGGGCCACAACCAACCACACCGCCACCACTGTTACCCACTTTATTGGCAAGGAAATTGTGGCTCGCTTTGGGCAACCCAAGCGTCTCATCACAGATGGCAGGCCCAAACTTGTTGGACACGTTGTGAAGGCATACTGCGTCAAGAACGCGCTCCAACACATAGTCACAACCCCCTACCATCCGCAAGCCAACAGACGTGTGGAACAGTTAAACAGCTCCCTGGTTCGACTGATTGCCAAGCTCTCACAAGAGCATCCTAACACTGCATGGACTGAACATCTTCCCAATGCCCTACTGATCCTGCGAGCAAGAATCAACAGGGGCACTGGGTTCAGCCCTAACAACCTGGCCTTTGGAACACCTGACGGTCTGACAGGGGTTGAACAGGGGAAACTACAGTCCAAGGTTCCTGACAAGCCCCCCTTAGTGCCAACTCCCTCCCTAGACCAATGGCGTGCCAAAGCCCAGGAGATCAAACACAAGCGGATCGCAGGGGGGACAAAACACCTCAAAGCTAGATACGCCATAGATGACCCTGTCTACACCCTCAATCCCAATTCTGCCAAATTAGAACCAAACTACTTAGGGCCCTTCAAGGTAGCTGCCGTCTATGACAACCACACCTACCAACTTGAGGATGCCCAGGGAAACACCAAGAAACTTCACCACAATTGCTTGCGCCCCTGCCGTGCCATCCCCACACAAAGGTTGTTTGTGCAGACCTTCCCAGACTTTCCGCAGACTCCAGTCCTGGTGTCTGACAACAAGCAGGGAGCAAAGGGGGGTGTTGCAACCAAGATTTGAACCTCACCTGCTAACATATCTTACAATACACAGGGGCGCTCAATGAGTTGCCCCTTGACATATCTAACATTATGAATGAATCTGATGGCAATGTCAAATGGCAGGCACTTCATCCTAATTAGGGGCGTTGCCAATTTGACCTGCTGATCCCTGCACAAGTTATTCCTTGGCTCCAAACCCTACATGGAACTCCCCACTATGCCACCCCCTTGTGGCTTCCCCATTTAGTATATTAATCACAGTATCCTACAATAAACAATACCTTATTCTTATTATTCTGTCCTTTCCTATTGGATTGTTGTCTTCCCCAATTTCAAGTACTGAACCCTCATTGGTTCAGTTGCATCACCATGGGCCAATTGAGTCATTATTTTAAAGATTAATCTGTTTCCTATCAACTGTGCTACTTTACATTTTAAAATTTTGTTTTAATTTTCTTATCAGTAAATTTAAATAATTACAACAATTTTACCAAAATAAATCTTATTTAATCCTTATAATATAAAGCCTATATTAAATTAAGCATTTTCTACTTACAGCTAAATTAAACTGTATTAAAAGCCAGTAGCAATCTTAAATCATATACCATTACTTCTTGAAAGCTGATTAGTACAAAATGACATCATTCTAAAAAGATCAACATAAAATACAATAAAAAATAATATGATGCTTTTTGTTGGAAATTAAATTGCTGCCTAAAATCTTAGCTTTTTTGCATATTTAATAAATAAATATTAAATAACTTTAGAGTAATTTATAAAAAAATCTAGTAAAAAGTTTAAAACTAAAACTAAAACTAAAATTAAAACTAAACTTTTATTGAAATTTCAGTGATTTTATTTAGCATAAGTAATTTATTCTTAATTAAATTTTATAGAAAATGTATAATAAAAACTTATAAGAGAGTAAAAGTTTTTCTTTTCAAATTCTTAAGTATTTAATATTAATAAAATAGCTTTATACAACTATTTAACAAAATTATATTTTTATACTGTATGATAGAGATAATATATAAAAATTTCAAACATAAAAAAGAATGTATGAGAATCTTGCTTTATTTAATTAAATTTAATAAAGGTTAAAATTTATTTAAACTAAATGGAAAAAAATCTTAGTCATTGTATCTATAAAAATAAGATACAACTTTAATTATAAAAGCAACTATTTATATGTGATTAAAATTAACATTTTTATTTTGATAGATTTAAGATATTTAAAGTTCATTTTTAAGAACTGTTAAAAGTTATAATAAACTTAAGTTTATTTAAAAAAGGTTTTTGAGTTGATTACTAAAAGTAAGCCAAATAATGATTTATACTTTAAATTTAGTTTGCTGATTAAAATATCATACTTTAAGAGTTAATTAGCATATTTCATTTCAAAAAATAATTTTATAAGCTTACATTCAAAGCCACTTCAAGATACTAAATTGGTATTGAAATATAAAGTTGCATCACAATTCTGAAAGCTGAGATTAAGGGCTTTCTAATGATACTAGTTTGAGCAAGATTGATGTGCTATTTGCTGAGATATCAACAGTTAACCAGAATATAAAAAGTGGTAAATAAACAATGATATCAGACTTCAGGGGTGATATTGATAAATTAAGGAGATCAGGTGGGGATTTATGCCTGTAGTGCAAAAAATCAACTAACATGGCATTTAAACAGCTCAAATTTACAGAAATTTACTTTACAATCCACACCTTTTCTCCTCTCTGATAACTGCACATCTATTTCCAAGCAAGAACTGCCAGAACCAAGCCAAGGAACCCAACCACTATCATTATGAAACCTATCAAGTTTGCACCTCAGATGACACCCTTCTTCTCACTGGGGGCTTCTACTAAGAGAGAAAGAATCTCTATGCTTAAACAAGCATTATTTTTTACTGCTGACAATGATCTTAAAAGCTTTGTTGAGCACTTCTTATTAAAACAGAGTTTGGAAAAAGTACCTTATTACCTGTCATACAAAATTCCAAGACAGATGATTTCTTTAACAACCCGAAGGAATTGACGTCAGAATTCCCTGCCAAGCACCTTCCTTCCCTAAGAGAATAGGTTACATCAAGCTACAGGTTTAAAGAGCTTTGGGATTGTAGATTTGAAATGACAAAAAATGAGTATTCATATTCTAAAAAAATAAAAATGCTAAAAAAGTATCATTAAATTTAAAAAATAATAAAGTAAAAAATGATTCAATAAAGAAAGAAACATAAAAAATATTTAAAACATATATTGAAAAATTCATTTTCAACTTGCCAATTCACTAAAAAAAATCCCCTGGATTAATTTATGAAGAATTACAAAAAGAATTGAGTGAATACTCAACTAAAATAAAATACTCATTATTGAAAACAAAAAAGAAATTTATGAAGATATGAAAATAAAAAAAACAATATTTCTATTTCAATTTCCACTTTCTATAAGCTTATTCCTAATAATATAATTAAAAGCAAAAAGCAAACTGATATGTGTAACATTTGCAACTTGAAAAAATCATTAGAAATGAAGAAAAAGGATTTGAGTATAAAGAAGTTACCATTGCCTAAATCTATTAAAGAAAATTTGGAATCTATTGACCAAGATGAAAATTTTTATAAGAATCAAAATAAAGAATACATTAGTGATATAAATAATCTTGATAAAAATTCATGTGTTATAGTAATAGACTATAAAGAAAACTTTAAAATATATGGGGTCCTATAGAGACAAATAATTGTTTTTATGAGAAAATACCTATTTCTTTTTTAGGATTTGCAATTGCTTTTAAAGAAAAAGAGAAACTTAAATATGAGTATCATGACTTTTTATCTGAAATTTTATCTTATGACTCTTTTTTTAGGTCAGTGTTTGATAAGTCTGCTTAAAAATAATAAATTTAAGAATATGAAAAATATTAAAGTTTGGACTGATAATGGTACTGTAAATTCAGAACCTGAACAAAAAAATGCGGGATTGTCAAATCCTTGGTCCAAATTTTGAATCACTTTTGTGGGCAACTCAGCTGAGTGAAAAATAAAATATTTAATAAAATTAACAATTTAATTTGACTTTTTTGGTTTATTTAAATTGGCAAATTTCAAATCTCTTGAGCAGATAACTCAACTAACAAAAGACAAAACTCAGCAACCAAATGCGGGATACATGAATCAGAAATGCAGGATTCTTATGTAAAATTTGAGATTTCCTGTATATCAAACAAATCATAGACATCATGTGAAAATTAACAAATCTGAAATTGTGGGATTGTCAAATCCAAGAACCAAGTTTCAAATCATAATTGCGATGAATTTGAAATAAATATAATTTATGGGTGTCTCAAAAAGGATGCCAAAGGATCTAGAGTGGATTTGTGCAAATTCTTTTAGGAATCACAGGCATTCTCAAAAATCACCCTATTCCATTTTAGGTCAGCTAAAATTTAGATTGTAATATTCACAAAATTGACATATATAACAATAAAATTGACTAAAATATACATTCCTCTTCTTGAGTTTAAAATTATAATAAAATTTTTATTATGTCTTCTTTCAACAACAAAAAAGTCAACAAGATGATCCCTGGCCTTGACAAAATTATGCAGGGCTACACTGGGTCTCTTAATAATGAAGCCTCTTTCTATGGCCACTCCCAACCCGCAGGCCCCTCTGCAAGCACTACCCAGGAGTGTGTTCTTTCCCCCTGCAACTTCCAGCATAGCCCTGTTTGCCCACCATGCACAGGCAGCTGCCAACCCAAATACCTTATCAGCAATGGCATCCAGAACCAGCTTTTTTAGCCATGGGGTCACCCAGAGAGCCCAGAACCCCAAAACAGCCAATCAGATGGCATTGGCCAGTTCCCAAGATGGACATATCCCTCCCCCAGCCAATCAGCCTGCAAGACACAGAATAAAATTGATCACCCCAGAGATTTTTCTCAAAATGGTTGAAAAGCAAGGGATGCTTATGTCCCTTGGGGAAATTGCAGCTGCAATGGGTTTTGCAAAGTCCACAGTGGCTGCAACCCTGTGAGCCCACGCCAATTGTGGCCTCCTCTTAAGAAGACCCTAACTGATACCTGTACTTCAACTGAAGGTAAAAAAGCCCACCATCTCATAATGGCTATTATGGAATGTGATCTGCAGATGCCCCTGGTCCAGGTCTGTCTCCAACTGGGACTCTACAGCATTTTCACCAATAAGAGAACAGTGAGTTTGTGGATGCACAGAGTTGTGGTTGCTGCCAGAATCTTATCCAATCAGGCTCTCAGTGGCCCTGGTTTGGTGGATACCAACCCTTACAATGCAACAATCATTAATTATATCAAAGGAAGGGCAATGGAGGGCCTGCAATGACATCATTTTTATTATACACTAAGATCTCGGCCAGTATCCAAGACTTTGGAGAGAAGCACATCCAATCTGACGTGTACAAGCACGGCCCAATCTTGTATCATTTTGTTGGGGTTTTATTGGCAGTTTCCCCATTGGGCGTCAATTATTACTCAGCAATATCAAACACTGCAGATGGGTATGCCTACCAGACAGAGCTCAAGGCCATGCTGGAGGAGTGGGCCACACAAAACACCGTGCACACAGTTGTACTGAGTGCAGAGATGGTGCAGCAGGAATGGGCAACCCAAGAAATCAGGGCTGCGGGGCATACCTGCTGGTCCTACCCCATCAACTATGCCAACATGCATCTTGCAGATGTATGTCTCTACAATTTTGGTTCCGCCCTCAGGCGCTTAAAGCCTGCCACCTACAACAAACTATGCACCCAAATTGATAAGGGGTATGAGCTTTCCCCTTCCGCCTCCATCCAGGACCTATCAGATCTCATCATCTTCTATGAAAGTGATAGTGATAAGTCCAGAAAGGACTCCTGCCTCCCCCCACGCCCATCCATTTATTTTTTCAAGCCCACATATGTGATGGAAGAAGAATTCAAGCAATTGAAGCAATCAGCTCTTGCTGCCCCTTCCCAGTCAACAAAACCTGCCTCCCCAACCCCCCATCAAGCCACCTGCCTTCCAACCCTGACTCCCAAACCACCACCCATTCCCTCCCCACTATCTCTGATGCTGTCCCTTTCACAGGTGCAGATGAAGGCAACATTCATTCTGCTCATTCCCTCCCCCTTCTTGTCCTTTGATGAATAAAATAAATCTTTTCTTTGTGACAACTTATTATAATTAATATTTCACTTTTAATTCACAAATAACAATATTTCTTTTACATTGTTAGCAGTTTCCATATTTGAAAAAATATGTTGTACATTTGATGTGGTAACACATAATTATTTGCATGAAAATTTTTCATTATCAATAATAAATTAAGGACCACAAATTTAAATTTATATTAGAATATTGCAGGTATGTGTTAAATCCTGATATTTAGATATTATGTGCATAACTCAATGCATTCTGTATAATAAAATTCATTGTAAACAAGGCCTTTTCATTGTAATTTATATAAATGGACTGTGTTTATATTTGGGAGCCATTAACGCTTAGTATAAATATTGATACATAGTGCATTTTACAGCCTGTATATTTACCTATTGGTAATAATTCTGTAAGCTTTTAAGCTGGATTTTGTGAGTAATAATAATATAATGTATCGAATAAATTACTGTTTATTGATCCATTATATTATTATTACTCACAAAATCCAACTTAAAATCTTACAGAATTATTAACAATAGGTAAATATACAGGCTGTGTCAAGATTTTGGGTTCTTGAGGTATTGTTTTTATTAGAGGACATTGGTAATATATGTTGATAGGGGACTGTATGGCACAGTATGTAGCTACCAATTGGGTCTTGGGATAATGCTACGGCTTGGCAGGGTCCTAAGGCCGTAGGAGAAGGAACATGTTTCTGCAGATAGACAGCAGCGCGCTCTATCTGGATACAACTGACTACTAGGCGTTGGCTAGTAGTGATACAATGATTAGAGATCCTTAATCTCTAATCCTAAGGGTGATTATTTCTTTCTGCTCAATCTCTAATCAGGAGAGCTCCTTATATAGGATGGATAAGCCCTCTTGCCAGAAAGATATCTGACACATCTAACTCTTGATAGCCAGCCTATCTGTTCCCCAGACTGCTAGCTTCAGCCCCCAGAGCTAGGCAGCCATGTCAGTCGGCATGGGACTACAATTGATTACCGGACCTCAGCTTACTTCACCAGCGTATTGGCGGCATCTTGTTTCCAGTTTATACATGTGCAAGTTTAGTTCCCTGTCTTTGGGTTTTTACATCATGCATTATTCACTTTAAGGACCTTCTATATTGGTCATAGGCTTCAAAGCATCTGCAGGTGCAAATGTTTAGGCATAATCCTCTTCCAGTAGGTTCCTGAATACTTCATCTTATTGGCTGCTAGACGTTTTGTGATCATGGACCCAGTCTAATCCAATATGTGGCCTAGTCTTGGATCAGGATCAATCTTTGGAGTAATCATCAGTCCATCAATTGGCCAAAACTAAGGGATGGATAAGTTGATGCTTTTTACAATCAAGCCAGCTATATGGCAATTGATTGTATAGCCAATCAACAAAGGGGAATAATGGTCAAGTTTATTTCATTATTCCAGAGGCTTGACAGGCTGTAAAATGCACTATATATCAATATTTATACTAAGCGTTAATGGCTCCCAAATATAAGCACAGTCCATTTATATAAATTACAATGAAAAAGGCCTCATTTACAATGAATTTTATTATATAGAATGCATTGAGTTATGCACATAATATCTAAATATCAGGATTTAACACATACCTGCAATATTCTAATATAACTTTACATTTGTGGTCCTTAATTTATTATTGATAACAAAAAACTATTAATGTGTTGAAGGTAGTACTATAAAACCAGCTTTTTGATGTAATTCAAACAAAATGTCAAATATCTACAGCCTTATCAACAAATTAGAGTCAGCCCTCCAAAAAGTTGTTGAGCTTAAACATAACATAAGGGAAATTGTAGTAAATCAGCTGGGAAATGAGGGAAGGGCTTTGGTCCAGCAAAACAAAACAACAAAAATAGCCTGGGAACAATAGTCAATGAAGAACACAAAGAAATAGTTTTAAATATAAAAAATGAAATACTCAAGTGTTTATATTTCAAAAATGAAAGTTACAACTTGTGAGAATTTGTAAAAAAAAACAGAAGGAATACTCAAAAAGTCAAATTGATTGAAGGAAATGAAATCCCAAAGGAAATAAACACAAATGAAGAGGAAACTAATCAAATGAAAACAGATGAAAACAAAGCACAATCAAGAAGCAGAAGCACCTCAAGAAACAATGAAAATTCAACAAACAAAAATCAAGAGGAAACACAAGTAGCCCAGAAAATAAGGAAGATCAAGCCCAGAAAAACAAATGAAGAGCAGCCAATGCTCATGAAGTTTGCTGAAGGGGTGCCTGTTGCAGATCCTGAATGGATTAGACATTAAGTCGTCCAGGTAAGTGCCTAAAGTCAAAGTGTGGAGATCAAAATCTCCAAATTGATGGATTTTTTGATCTCCACACTTTTTTCAATAAAATTTTTCCCAAAAATTTAATATTTTTCTTAAATTTGACTTTTTTTAAAATGTTTTTACTAGTAGCTAAAATCAAAAAACCAAGTTTAAAGTGCCCAAATTGATGCAATTTAAAACACACCTTAATTTAATTTGGCTTTTAAAATAGAATTTATTTACTCCTTTGAATAGAGGGGCCAAAATCAAAAGTGCAAAAATTGAAGTGCAAAAAAATATTCAATTTAATATTTGACACATCAAAATTAAAATTTTTTAAATTTTACATTTTTTTTCTATATGTAAAAAAAGAAATCAAGAGCTAAAAAAAGCTTTTGTAACTTTAAGCAAATTTTTTAACTTTTTTTGTTCAAATATTAATATAAAATACTATTATAAGCTATTTCTTTTTAAAAAATAAAAAATTCTCATAAAAATTTATTTAAAAATTTACATATAGTTTCCTAATGGGTGCAGAAATCAAAAAGTAGTCAAATAAAAATCCAAAAAGGTACCAAAAAACTAGGACCACTTAATATTAAAATTTTGCAAAAAAATTAATATTTTATTCATTATGTTTTATTAAGTTCCTCAAATCAAAAATTGACTTTTTAGATTTAGCCACATTTTTTATAAGCTTATAAAATTTTAAATAATTAATAAAAACATTTAAAATTCCTCATGTAGATTCTTTAAGACCTGATATTTAAATATATAAAAAAGAAATAAAGTTTTTTGGTAGGTTTTTATTTTTTTGCAATATTAATAAATTGGTGTGATTTGGAGGCAATTTCAAAAAATATTAAATCAATATAATATTGTACTATGTTTCCCTATGTTATTTCAGGGGACAAAATCAAAGTGCCCAAATCAAAGTGCACAATACAAAGCGCAGAAATTGAAGTGCCTAAACCAAAGTGCAATAAGCTCTTGGGTTTTTTTGAAGGTTTATCTTTTGAATTTTCTCCTTTCCCACCTCTCATCCCTCCTCAAAAATAAGTTTTGTTGCCCCTTGGCTGCGCCAGGGTCCAAAAAACTTTTAAAAAATTTCTGCCTTGTCAAGAGGGTGGATTTTATAAAATCTGATACCAAGTAGAAAAAACTTTCTTTTTTCTTCTCTTTTCTTCTCTTCTCCTTTTTTTACCCTCAATTATCTTCTACTATATTGTTTTACTATATGTATTAGAGTAAAATAAGATGTATAAATGTTTTTCTTTGATATACAACTTTAAACTATCTATATCATCTTTTGGTGAAAGTACTGTTTTTTTAATACAAAAAAATTCAAGTCTTCTTTTTATGATATGTAAGTGCAGATTCTTGATATCTTTGAATGTTGTGACTTATTATAAATAAGATATAAGACTATATATTTTATTAAGTACAAAATTGTATAGTATAGCTTTAATAAGAAAGTGAAGTACTTTACATTATTTTAATGATAGACTTCTATAATTTTTATCATTGAAATAAGATCACTAATAAACCAAAATACCTAAAAGCATATGCTTGTATCTTGCAGGAAAAATCCTTTATTTTGCTTATACTGAAGTATTATTATAGCTTTACATAAACTGAAATTAAATTAACCTTTTTTATTAAACTTATAGCTTATAAAGCAGTTTTTTGTGTAGTTTCATATTTTATATTCAATTGAATACAGTTACATATAAATTCTAGTCTAATTTTGCTTTTGAAATTAAAATAAACTTTCTTTTAAAAACAGCTAATTTAAGAATTTTTTATTATCTAGTATATGTTTTTTATTGCAGAAATGAATTTCTTAGAGTCTTTTTAGTCTATCAAAGATTTTAAAATATATGGCTTTATATTATAAACTGTATTTTTTCTGCTTTAAAGTTAACCTCCAGAAAATCAATTTTTGCACTTTGATCTTTGATATTTTTGATTTTTGCACCCTACATAGTGTTTCAATTTTTGCACTTTCAACCTTAGAAACTTTAACCTAAGGAACTTGCCCAGTCATCCATTTAGGGATTGAGCAACAGAACAATTGCTTAATTGCTTCTTCTCAACATAGGTTTAATAAGGTTAACTACGTTAAAAACACTCATAAAACAGGTGTTTGAAGCACCTTTAAATTGCGCTTCAGACGCGGGCTTTACTTCCAAGGTTAACAATAGAAAATTGTAAATATTGCCACATGCCTCCATAAGGAAAGCCGTGTGAAGCCATTTGTTTCATTGTGCGGGACTTTATACTGTGCCTGCCCACTCTCCTCCATTAGGAAGGTCCTTCTGTCTGTGCCTCCTTTCCCCTGGTGGAAATTTCCCTGCCTCCTACTATATAGCTGCAACACTATCTTAATAAATACCATTTTTTGTCTTTATACCCTTATATTCTTCTGTCCTATCAAAGGCTGTTACTATACCATCTACAGATATAGTATTAAGTAATAGGATCCTGACTAACTGTTTGTAGAAATTAGCACCCTTTACTGCTACAATTACAACAGTGCCTGTGGCTGAGGGGGCCGCAGAGGAAATAATCAGTAAGTTTTTAATGTTTTACTTATATTTATTTTAGTTATAACTAGGAATGGGGACAAGCTAGCTGAAGTGGCGGCATTCACGCCAAGTTGGTTTTACGGGGTATACCAATCACTGGTAGCCCCTGTAAAGCAAATAAAAAATAAATAAAAATGAAATAAGTAAAATAATTCAAATAAATATGAATAATTTTACAAATATTGAAGCAAAAGCCAAAGAATATTTACCACCCTTGGGGTGCTTGCCATGGATTAGGGAAGCATATAAAATAGGAGCAAATATCAACTTCAAAGAGATGACTGAAATTTGCAGGGACATCAAAATAAACTTCAATGAATATATTTATGAAAGTATTCAACTATTTCCCTTTTCAAACATCAATGAATACAAAAAAATCTAATAAAAATTGACTTTCAACTAGGAACTGAATATCTTAAAACTGGAATTTTCAATGAAGTATTCAAAGTGTTATCAAATAAAGTTGGGGACACAGTCCTTGTGAATACGTTTAAACCTTTATTTATTTTGTTTGCAGAGGCATGGGGAGCAGATACAAGTCAGGCGCCCTCTGGGATCATCTTCAAATTCAGCAACACGTCCTATATCAACATATTAGTTCAAATATATAAGAAATTATGCATGTTTTCCAAAAAATATACCTCTCAAAGGATTCACGTCCCAACATACCTAGGAATCCTTTACATTGCATATTAAAAACAAACTTTAAAAAGTTGGAGGATGTACCAATACAGCTTGACATATGCCAATTTGCACTAGAACACCAGAAGACACTGTGGGGGTATAGGACAGTTGAGCACGTCCTGTACAACTCCTTTGTATTGGCATTGTTGTATGGATACTATGCACCTCCCAAAAAGAACCTATTAATTAATTTGCTTACCTGATTGCCTTTTATTGAGTGTTCAGCAACCACTGGGGTGCTGAGTGCCACCCCTCTAACAATTGCATCCAGAGTTGTCCACCACGTACAGAAGAGCATGTGGTCCCATTTAGACGCATTAGCAGATAATTTAATTTTGGGGTATAATTCCCTGGAATAATTGCATTCCCCTTTGCAATTTGCATCCCCCTAATAAATTATCTTCCCTTGCAATTTATCTTTTATTTTAACTTAAATATTTAACTTTTAAGATTTATAATTAATATTTTAATTTTAATTTTAAATTTTAGTATGAAAATTATAATATTTATATATCTAAGTATATTAAAAGACTTTAGTTATAGTTTCCAATACATCAAATAAAAAAAGAATTAAAAATGTTTTTATTTACTACTTGTCAAGTACAGGTCCATTTATCACAAAGATAAACATGGAAAATTGAATTTATCTGCATCATGCGGCCTGCTCCACTATTGTTCTAAACAGATGATTGTTTAGAACTCAAATTACCTTTCCCTTGTGATATGATTTGATAAACATATTCAATATACTTGAACTGTGTCCTAAGTAAAAATTAGTAAGCAATATATAAAAATCATTGGTTGCCGTGTTGTGTGGCTATAGTGGCACTGAAATAACAAGGATCATATGATGTCACGCAAGGTCCAATTTGTGGCTTAAAAAAGCCAAAGTACCATCAACAATTAACAATTATTTAAATAAAATAATTCTATTTCTATCTTTTTTAATTTATTCATTTGTTAGCGCAACAGTCAATATAATATTCAGTACATTATAATAAAAATATATGTCCTCATATCTAGTATAATTAATTTTACTTACCTGTTCTATGTATTCTTATATGTCTATAATACATTAAAACATCACATTATTATATATAAATAATAATTTTTGAGTCCTAATAAAAACAAACTAAATAAAATTAAAACTAAATAAAACCTGGAGCGCTCATTTATCTGATTGGCTCAGAGGCCAGGGCTTTAGGGAGGAAGGATTCCAAGTGCTCATAGAAAGCTGCCACCACATCGGGTGGCATTGCAAATTAGCTGATCTCAAGAATGTTGAAGAGATCCTCAGTGTCCTGAGAGAGGCCTTGTTTCACCTTATTTTTGATCCATCCAAAGACCTCCTCAATTGGATTCAGGAATGGGGATATGAGGAGAGGAAGAGGAGTCTAATTGGGCAGTCTGCAAGGCAGTGGTTGGCAGAATGGCTGTTTTTGTTGATGGGGGGAATTCAGACACAACCAGGTCCACTTTGTGGAGCCCAACATTATCAAGCACAACAATGTTAGTTGTGCTGCTGTGATTAATATGGAGGTATTCCTTGACAGCTCAGAAAGAATTGAGAAAGGTCCTGCTGTTATGGGAGCCTTTAATCATCTGATACTGGTCCAACCTTCAAGGACCAAGAAGCGTGACCATGGAATAGGTCTGGGAACAGACAGCTGCACAATGGGCTACGCCGTCCTTGGACCCCTTCTCAACTCACCCATTCCTAGACCTGAGTGAGGAGGAAAACAACAATTCATTGATATAGAAGAACTGGACATTCCCAGTCTTCTTTAGTGCCAGATATGTCTCGGCATAAATGTGTCAATCCTCAATGGTCTTTTCACTGTTCCTATTGTACGGAGAAACTCTGAGCACCTTCCACAAGAAGCCCAAATCAACCATTGTTTTAAAGACAATGGTTTTGGAAAAAAGAAAGCCCAAACTCCGTGGCAAGCATTGATTGGACAGCAAGTGTGTCCAGGTGGCAATCCTTGGCTACCCACTGCTTGATTGCATCAATGTGAATAGACTGAAGGAGTTTGGGCTGTCTTTTTGCCTTGGTGGATTTGGCAATTTGCCCAGTATTGCCATACTTGGTATTGATGTCAGCAATGTATCTGGCTGTGACACCAAATTGGGACGCAATATCCCAAACCGCTATTCCCCCGTTCAAGCAGTTGAGGAGAGCTTCACACTCACTATCTGTTAACTGACGCCGGCCCTTGACAGGTACCGCAGCATCCTGGCAGGCAGGCATAACACAGGGGATGGGGACCTTTGTGTAGAAGGTGGGATCACGCTTGGTTGCACTGGCGCTGTCAATGGTGGAATATGTCCCAGGCACAGGTGGCTCCTCAGTTATGGCCAATGGGTCATAGGAGGTATCAAAGACGTGGGGGAAGGAAGTGGCAACTCTTGGATCAAGAATGCGGGCCGGGTGACAACTGGGTACACAGTGGAGGTGTAAGTAACCTCAGTGTTCCTGGTGACCCTGGTGTAGAAGACTTTTGTAGCAGGCCTTGAGAGTGGCTTCTGTCTAGGATTTAAGCTGGTTGTTCTGGATTGTGGCACGGGAGGTGGTTGGCTGGTGATGACATCTTGGGAGGCCTGTGTGTTGGCATGACACCCCTTGATTTGTGTTCTGGGTCTGTTATTGGACCCTCTGGGACTCCCTAGTGGACAGGCTGCTCTGCAGGCTGGTGCAGGAGCTGGTTGGGAATGAAATTGGCGGTCCATAAAAATAAAATAAAAAATATATTTTAGATTAAATATGTATTTATTTGGATTTATTGGTTTAGTTATGTGTAGTTATTCTCTCTTGATTTAGCCTTGAATAGTAACAGAATTTCTATATCTGTGATTTGAAGTGAATAATATTGTATACTTTCTGGGGTTGGATGATTTTAAAGTTTAATAACTTTTTATGTCTAAACATGGTTATTGATATTGAATTTTTAGTTTGATTTTAGTTGTGGTGGAGCTTCTTTATTTGGGTTGGTGTTTCCTAGTGTGCTTACTGTACATTAAATTTGGATTCCAGTTCCTGCAATTAATATTTGAGTTTACTAATGACATTCAAAAGTGATTTGAAATTTAGTTTGTGGCTTTGACATTCCCGCAATTTCAAAAAACATAGTAAACTTAATGAAAATGGTTGATGACTTGAACACTTCAAATCTGATTCCAGTTAATCCATCTTGTCCATTAGAAATATGCAGTTTGACTTGAACTTTGCAAAGTGTCTATGAGCTCCCGCATTTTTAAAAATTCAAATAAATACACAGAAAAATCAATTTAATTAAAAAAGGCCATCCTGTATTTTTACATTCAGGTTCTGAATTTACAGTATGTTTATGAAGCTTTTCTGATCATTAACATAGTGATAGAATCAACATTAAGTGATATTTTTTTATTTTTATTTAATTTTGGGGTATCAAATATTAAATTGAAGAGACTACTGGACTTCAATTTTTGCACTTTCAGTTTTGTCCCCTCTATTCAAATGGTGAATAATATCTATTTTAAAAGCCAAATTGAATTAAGATGTGTTTTAAATTCCATCAATGTGGGCACTTCAAACTTGGGTTTTCACTTTTAGCTACTAGTAAAAACATTTTAAAAAAGTCAAATTTAAGAAAAATATTAAATTTTTGGACAAAAACTTTATTGAAAAAAGTGTGGAGATTTAAAAATTCATCAATTTGAAGATTTCAATCTCCACACTTCAAATTTAGGCACTTGCCTGGTTGAAATAGGAAACCTTGCTGGTGCCAAGAATGTTTACTACCTATGTTGGTGGTGGCTTGGGTGCATTGGCTTTGTTACTATGTGCAACTTTCTGCATGGTCTTCTACAACACTGATTTGATCTTCTTGGTTGTGATTCCTACTATGAAGAATGTGTGTGCTACTGCTGGGTTGATGAAAAGGGCTACCTTGCCTGAAATCAATATGGAATCCTGGATGGAGTTCAGAGACCTGATTCTTGTGAAGTGGATCCTTGACAATAGATTTTATTTATTTATTAATTAGTTGTTTTTGGTTTTAAAGAGCTCATTTCAGAATCACTGAAATGATTTCCACCCATTCCCCCCAGATTTTAAGCCATATTTAAACGCCCAGAACAAAGTTTTTATAATTTATATTTCAGAACATGTGCCTTATTTTAGATACCATGGTATCATTCTTGTTTAAAATACATTTCACACAGCGACTGAGTGGTTTTGTTTACATGTTGAGTTGCTATTGTATTTTGTTTTTGGTTTGAGTTTTGACTCACTGCACTTGAGTGTATTTTGTCACCAATTTTCATAGTAAATTCATGTTCACTGAAGGTTAACTCAAACCATTTTGTTTGTGAATCCATGTATTTAAGTTTGTATTCTGAATATTTTCATTTGGAGTGTGTGCACTTTGTTGCTGTGTTGACCCGTTTTGTCAATTAACACCTAAAATCTCTGTTAACAGGGTGTATATTTTACCCTGATAGTTGGAATTTGCTTAAATCCGAGTTCACTTTATTTATTTCTGAAGTATTTTTGCTTAGCGACATAGCTTTTAAAACTACTGTATCACTACTGAGTCGTCTGCTAGTAGTAAGAAATTCTAAGCACTAGATAGTATTTTCAGTATTAGTGTGAACCTTTAGCAGCCGCTTTTGCTGGTACTGTATCCATTGGACCAAAGACTCCATTTTGTATATTCTCTCCTCTGATCTCATCACAGTGCTGCCAGCTCACTGTACCCCGACCCTGATTAATATATAAGATTTGTCTTCACACAAATCCCATATCTACAACATGATCAAATACCATCAAATAATATAACTCTCCCAAGATGCAAAGTCTTGACAAGCTGAATTTGACATTTACAATGTATTTGACTAAATGATTGATTTACAAAACATCAGTTTTACTTTGATTTTCTATAACAAAGAATGCATTTGTAGCTCCAATCAGAAGCTCTATCCAAAGCATTTTGTGATGGACATGATTCGATGCTATCCTCGTGACAAGATTATAATATTGAAGATATTGAGCGCTCAATGTAGTTGTTTTATTTGAATTTGAAGCGCCATATTTCTAGGACAATGAATTGTTATAACTGATAGTCTCCTCATTTGTTATCTATAAGCTTAAAATGTAGTTTTTACTTTAAATATGTGTCCAAATATAGACACTTTATTTAGCAAGCATGAATAATATTAGGCCAAATATTAGCTATTTAACATGGCTTTTTACAGAAGGATGACTAAATAATTAATTTTTACCAACTTGAACCGATGATGTCCAGACAAAAGTCTAAGGCTTCACCTAAAGCCCATTATTAAATGTGTCAATCTAATTACAACATTCTTATCATTTAATATCTGACAATTAAATTTAAACATATTTGATTCAGCTTTGTGGGTTATAAAATATGGTTATTTCAGTTAAAAGGCTATGTTTTGGTTAAAAGTCTGAGGTGATTTACCGAAAATAGGGAATTTCATACGAGAAACCAACTTTAAAAGGCCTTGGTGTATTTACTCAACACATGAACATTTAAACTTATTCGTCAGGATCGGGGCAGCGTGCCTAAATAAAACATTACTACTAGTACATGTATAATGATTACAACTATTCCATCGTTCACTTTGGAATTGGGGTCATTTCCAAGTTCAACACGAAGGCCATCGAAAGGATAGCTCCGACGGACCTAAAACCATTAGTCAAGATTAGCAAATTTTAAAAAAGATGAAGTGAACTTACAGCCTGAAGCTGGGGGGCATTGAAAGAATAAACATATGCTATACTAGCCACTATTGCTGCTACAACGCCAAGTTCAAACAATGCACTTTTAAGAGGGTATTTGTGAACATCAGGTGCCCAAACATTAAGGACTTCATCTTGTTCATGTACCTATGTCGTGTCAGAATTATCATAAACTAAATCTTTGTAAAGCTACAAATATAGAAAAAAGTTTTTATCTAATTTCCAGTATTAAAGGGAATAAACCCACTTACTGGCTCATCAAAATCACGGCGACTCTGTTGGTCATCATAAATCCAAGGGTTTCTAAACTGATGATGATCTTTGGCTATAATTGGATAATCAGGAGGAAGCATAGGCTCGATGTCATAATCTCCAGTAGGCTTTGTTGATTTGGTTCGAAGTAACAATGAAGATGGAGTCCGCTTGAAAGGAGTCAAAAGCTCTTTGCGAGCAAGACGAAGCCCGTGTTTAAGCATATTCAGGTTTTGATAAAATCGAGTGAGCAGTTGTAAAGAATATCACAGTCACGACTTATGAAGAATCAAATTGAGAAATGGAAAGTGGATTTATCCAATCACGTCACTTAGCCATTCACTGATTATCGATAATTAAGTTCACCCCTCAGGGATTATAGATTCACGCCAGTTAATTTTATTTTACACCTCTTGTTGAAAGCTAAATCAAAGAAACATGATATCTGATTGCATACTTCATAGAAATTAGTAAAATGACCACACATCAACCACATTATTTATAGAAAATTAATCATAATGCTTTTGAAGGCAACAGTGGCAAAATTGACTGTAGGGATGTAAAAGTGAGAATTCAAAAGTGAGAATCTAAAAGTGGCCAGGTTGACACTTTTTAAATTTCAAAATTAAACTAAAACAATTCATTTGAAATTAAAATTTATTATAGCCATATAAAAAACTTTTTATTCATTCTCTCAACTAGAAAAGTCAAGAAAAAGTAGTTAATTTACTATAAAAAGCTATTTTGAAATTTTAAAAAGTGTCAATTTGGCCACTTTTGAATTCTCACTTTTACATCCCTACAGTTGACTTTGCCACTGTTGCCCTTTTGAAACCCCACAATTTGATTTTAAAGAAGAAATTTCACAATTCTTTTATTGGGATCAAAGTAGCAAGATCAATTAGACACATGGATACCTTGGCTGGCTTGAAGAATTTGGTGATTTATGACATCATACTCCTGCTTGGGATTCACCATGATTGCCTGATACTCCTGGGTATCACAAGGGAGAAGCTGTACATCTGTTAATTATTGGCTACTGCTGTGGGCATTGAGGGCCAGTTTGGTGAATATGTCAGCAACTTTCTGACTTGTGAACAGCCCAGTGTGGTTGTGTGCAGCAAGAAGTACTTGATTGAATGTCTTAGGGTTGTGCTCTCAGATATTGTCCACAATGTTGTAGAACAACACATATCTCAAGTGTAAATTGATATGGCCAGCAGGGAATATTGACACATTGTGCCCACCTGCTCAAATCTTCTATGATACTTCTTTGCTGCATTTCATTTGATGGCTCAGAAATATGTGATATTTTTAATTGGCTGATCTCCAGATATTGAGCAGGTCTGAGATAAATCTACTGTATGTGTAATCATTGATGTAATTGGATCAGGTTAGTAGAACACTGTCTCTTTCAGGAAGCTGCCATGAATGCACCTGTAACTATGCCCTGCTTTTGCTTCTTTTTACCCCTAAGAGTGTTCTTTTTCCCAATGAACCCATAATATTGAATATACAATGCCAATTTATAATAGAATTTAAAAATGGCATTGTTCCTAATACTGGACAGGTAGCAGGTAATTGGAGAACCAATTACTGGGTCATAGGGCAAATCAGAGCCATCATTCAACTCATCCCACAGCCAATTTGTCATGCCCTGCCCCAAAGGCCAGGCTTTATAATATATTTATGTTTCTTTTTATGTTATATCTTCATTATTAAGATCTAAATGTAAAAAGCTAATAATTTAGTATTTTAAAGTCTTTACCTTGTTTTACATCAATTTGCTTTCAAATTACCGCTGTTGTCCTCCTTTTTTATTGCTATTTAAAATAGCTATATTTTCTACTTTAATTTATAAGATTTTAAATCACAGTTATCTTTTTGAAACTCCTGTTACCTTGCCACCTGCTCTTCCCCAGCTTATGTTGCTGATCTACAGTGGGTTTCAAACCTGTTGAGATAAATGTATATTATCTAGTTTAGAACGCATGAACTCAGTCTAAAAACAAATGCCAACTGAAACCAGTTGAAGGTCAATTTACTCAATAAATCTTTCATTTATCTAGGGCTGGAAAAAATTAGTCAATCACAAAATAAAACAAATACCAAATTCCAAAAATGAGATAGCAAACTCATGGAACTCAAATTCATAATGCTTGCAATCCAGTTGCTTCCTGAAGCATTCTACATCAAATTTGATAATGAGTGTGTGGCAAATATGATACAAACAGAGACCACATGAGGTCCAGTCACAAAAGTGATGAGCTCAAACAAAAAACAACTATTTTTTTTTGAAAAATATTGATTATTTTTGGGACTCAAACTGGAAATAGTGGATTTCAGGAGTGATCCACCAAAATCTATTCAGGGAACTACAGCATTATTTTCAATGTACGTGCATCTAAATTTGGACAATTATGTCTGAGAGAATGTCTCAAAAAAGGAGCACCCACTTAAATAAAATTAATTTCCTAGAAAAACTTTGCCTTTCTATTTTAATAGAATTTTTATTGCTTTTTATTAGTATAGGTTTTTCAAGTGAAAGTAACTCTTAATGAAATAAGTCTGTTGAACATAAGACACTTCTTTGTTTGTAAATTGGCACGTCAACTTGTGGTCAATCTAGCACCAGAGAACCCAGAGGTCTGATGCTAGATTGACCACAAGTTGGCGTACCAATTTGCACACAAATACATATCTTATTTTTAACAGGCTTATTTCATCAAGTTAAACTGGGTGCAATAACTGAGGCATAACTGGTCTGAGCCAAACACAAAGACACCACATGTACACTCATTCTAATTGGTTGGTTTGTAGCACATGTAGTTTTTAAAATTCACTTGAGTGTAGCGCTTTGAATAAATTAAATTTATAATAGAAAACAATAGAATTAAATGAAATGGTCTATTAAAACGCATATATCTCTAGAATAAATGATCTACATATAACATGTTATAGTGGCTAACTTTTGATAAATATGTACTTTGGGTTGCACTTGGCATATTGATTCAAGAACAAATTATATTGCACTTGGACAAACCATACACATGACAAATTATATTTGTTCATGATACTAAGATTGGGTTGAATATACAATAAATATACATAATATCAATATCAAATGAATACTGGTGCTTGAAGCTAATAAAATATCATGAGTAAAATCAAGATATATTTATTTAAACTCTATTAGTCACAATAGAATAGATATAGTTTATTGGGATAGTTTATTGGTATAAAAGGGCTGGGATAAGTACAAGGGAAATATGGCAGAATTGAAGGCAATGATAAAGGAATTGGACGCAGCAGTGGCTAAAATCAAGGAGGTTTATCAAAAGGTGAAGGACATGCTAAAGGAGGTGGTGTTAGAAGGAAACAAACTAGACAAACTTACCATGAAGGCTGTAAAAAACAAGATTCCCAATACTTCCAACAAACTCACAACCAGGCTCCTAAACGTACAAAAAGATGTTCTTACCAATCTACAGCTCAAGCCACAGAGGTTTGCAACTGCAGAGGCGTGGTCAAAGGACCCTGAGATGTTTGAGCAGCTAGAAAATAAAAAGAAACAAAAACCAACAGAAGATAACCAGGAACCAGCTAGATACAAGTCTTTTGAAGCAGCCCCCGTAAAGGGGGCAACAGGTAAAGATATAGAAGAAGGTAAAAAATAAAACATCAAACTAAATAAAAAGATCTTAATAGCTTTTTTATTTAGAAGAAATAGAAGGAGAAGTCTGCCAGTATCTAAGACCGTACATATCACAAACATTCTACAGCAGCTGTCCCCCACATAAGGCGTCAGCTGGTCCTGACGCCAGCTGCCACCTCTTAAATGATTAATAAATTAAAAAATATCTTATGAGATAAGATTTTAAAGTCACTCCCCCCTTTAGCCTTGGATAGGACAATCTTCCCACATTGCACCAAAAAATCTGCTCAGAAGCCAGCCAAGCCCCTTAATTCTCTTGAGGATTTAGCCCACACAGTTGATGAGATATTTGTGTTGGCATACCCTTCCCAGGTGGTAAATATTGATGTTCTGAACTCTTTTCCCACCTGGGAGGAATCTCTGATTAATTTGGATTATTTTTGGCATGGGCTTGTCCTCATTTAAAATTAATTAATTCTAAACAACCAGGTTGCGCTACTGCTAAACCATCAAATTACAATCCAACTGGATTGAATGCTGATTTAAATCACTCCAGTAATGCCAGCCAATCAGGGTTGAAGCCAGAAATGATTGAAAAACCCTCCAACTCAATGGATAAGCTTTTGCAAAATTTCTCTTCTGCCCAATCAGACCCATTTCCTGGGTCAGGTGACCTTTCAAATTTGAATCCTGTACCTTAAAGCAAGGCAGGGGACAAAAAAGCCCCTGCCTGATCATTCTTACAATTGAAGATTGAACCTTCACATTAAATTTTAGTAGTTCTTGGGCCCTTTATTTTGACCTTTTATTTCTCTAAAGTATTAGTAAAGGTTTTGTCTTTCCTTACCTTATTCCTTAGATTTTGGGCCTTCCAGCATCCTTCCAAAGTCCCTATAGACATTGTTAACAACAACGGTAAAGTTTACTGCTTTTGATTAAGAGAAAGCAACTCAAATCTAAAAATTAGTGATTTAATTCATATAATTACCTATTACAAGTTTGATTTTGTTCTCTTTTTGCTTTTGCTCTTGTTTTTTTTACTATATGCTTTATAAAGCTTTATTGTACAATTTCAAAGCCATTAGTCTGTGGTTGCCTTTTCTCTGTCTTCCACCAGTGTTTTAGAAGACTTACTATTTGTTTTGGTGCCTATTTTGTCTTGTATTTAAGACTAAAAACAAACTAAAATAAATGCAATTTTACTGGATTCCATTTTAAGACCCAATAATGTTAGTGCTCCTAGTCAAGTTTGTGGTCTTTACCCTGGCACCTGCCTTGGTGATGATATAATCTACCTCCCCAGATCTTTAGGGCTGTATTTCTCATTCATTCCACCACATTGGCGCCAAACCCAATCAGTTCTTGCATATATTTGAGGACATCCCCAGACAAGCTCAGGATATTCTTACCACCAGTGAGAACTTTGTGAGAAGTCTTACCTGTGATGACCTTGAGTTCCTTGCCCTCAAACCAGCCCCTCTACACCCCCAGGTTTGTCTTTCCCAATGTCCCTCCCCTCTGAGGATTCAATTGTCCAGGTCCAAGAATATGGTTTGAGTACCCAAGAGTCCACCCTATCTTCTTGATGGAATGATTTTGATGGGTTTGGGTTCCTATTTTCCCCAATTATATGTTGCATCCTCTTTGTAGACGCCCCTTCAAGCGGCCATACCAGTCTTGCACTGGATGGTGTTCTGGTGGATCCTTCCCTCATGAAGAGAGCCAAACTTAGTTAGTTTATCCCACCTCTCTCACAAAGATCAACTTACATCACTCCAACCAAAGCAAGGTAACACCAAATGGCAGGCGTCAGGACTCCGGAATAATAAGGTAGATTTGACCATTATTCCCCTGGATGATTGTTTAGACAGCCAATTGTCATACAGCTGGCAAGCTTAAAGAAACATCAGCTGATCCTGCCCCTGGCCTTGGCTAATCAGTACATTGATTATTACTCCAAAGATTGATCATGATCCAAGAATGGTCCTCTCATTAGATTGAACCTGAGCAAACAGGCTTGATGATTCCTGCTACAATCACAGAACACTCCTCAGCCAATAGGATTGGGTGCTCAAAAATAATAATGCAAGATAGCTGCCGCCAAACATTCACGCTTGTAGATGCCTCAAAACTATGACCAATATAGAAGGTCGTTTAGATGCATACTGCATGATGCAAAAACACAGTTGACAGGGTAGCCAAACTTGCACACGCATAAAATGCAATCAATATGCCACCAATACGCTGATGAGATAAGCTGAGGTCCAGTAATCTATTGAAGTCCCATTCCAGACTGACATGGCTGCCTAACTCTGGGGGCTGAAACTAGCAGTCTGGGGAACAGATAGACTGAATACTGCCAGGCTGTAGCTCCTCCTAGACCTGATTGGTAGCAAAGATTGTCCTCATATAAGCTATATCAACATCCCTACTATAATGAATAATAAAGATCTCTCTTAAAGACCACAAAATCTTGACAGCAGGTCTCACCTTTGGCCGCTGCCCCCAACCTGCAACTTGACCAGTACACTCTGCTCTCTGGCTTCTACAAGCACTTTGTCATGATTGTATGGGATTTCATCCAAACTATGACGTACCAAAACCTACCCAAGATGGAAAGAGGATAAGAAGAAGTCTGTTTCTGTTACCTGAACAAGCACACACTATCACATATCCTAAAAAATTAATGAAAAATAACAAAACTTAGCTATAGTTCTGCTGCTGTCATGCCTGCAGTAGTAGGCGTCCTTGGAGACTTTAGGGGCCCTGGTGCTCTTAAAAGACTGTTATATCAAAAACAATGGGAAAAGCCTTTGCCACTACATCCTTTAATAATAAAATTAGTACACTATATAATAAATTTTGTGAGTTCTCCACCCTGTTTGCAGGGCAGAGACTTCACTTGATTGTTTACCTAGGTCTTGTTGTACTGATGTGGCTTAAAGCAGAAACCTGCAACCAGTCTAATGTGATAATAAAACTGTATGTAGTATGCAATTTACTAGATGGGAAAAGGATTGCCCAAGGATACAGTTCAATAGAGCACATTATTCAGGATTCAGTTATTCTTGCCGCCACCTATGGGATGACTGCTCCACCAGAAAAAATCCTCCTAGCCAATTGTATCACAATGCTCCTGTATTTTACCTGCCACAATTTATTTATTATAGGTCCAATGTCAACATACACATTGTCAATAGAAATTACTAGTCTATTTCAACGCACTGTCCTTGAATTCATCTGCTCCCACCCCCAATAAAAGTCTACACCAAATACTATTTTGATTTATATATATATTCTTTAAAATTATCTACTCAAACCATCTATATTCAACAAATAAATACATAATAAAAAATATCATGTGTATTCATTCATTCACCCTTATTGATTTGTTAATATTTATAAACATGGTGGTATATAATTGGAATCATATAAAAAATGTGAAAAACAATCCTAAATAAAATCATAATAATAAAAATATAAATATTCTTGTGTTTTATTTTCCATTCATTCAATTGGCTTTGCTTTGTTAATTTTTATTATACCTGATGCAATATGCAGAATTATAGAAATAAAGTCAAAATAAAAAAAACTAAATAAAAACACATATTAAAAAGAAATGAAGAGTAAAACATTCAGAATAACTAAGCCTTTAATTGATTGGCTGCTGAGAAAGGCACGCAGGGAGAAACAAATCTGTGTAACCATATAATTTGGCCACAGTTTCAGCTGGGAGGGTATGGACACCAACCTGCAGCAAATTAAATAAATCATTGGGCCCAGGGGCGGTGTTATGAATAAATTTCTCCCAAAATAAGTAGTAAACTCCAATTAGAAGAATCAAATTCAGGACCTGATTATGATGGTTGTGAGGATCTGCAGACCCTGGGGCTGTCCGCCCGTGTTTTTTGTGGTTAGCCAATGAAAGAGCTGGAATAAGTTGTGATTCAAATCTGGATAATCAGCAAAATTTGCAGGTCTGCCAGGCCACATATTTGCAAAGTATGGAAGAACATCATAGGACAGTGATTAATACGGGCCAGTCTAGATTGCTAGAAGCACTGAATCAACATGCTGTTACTCCTATATTGACTGATGGGTCATCTGGGAAGGGATTTACTGCTCAGATTGATAAGTTAAAGTCACAAGCAAACTCAGATGATAGGTTAGAAAACCAGGCCGCTGGGCCACGTAATCTCTGGGCTTCTGGTGACCTCAAAGTGACTCCTGGAGCTATTCAGACCATGAGACCAGGGTTACCCATCTTGGGGTTTCTGAGGATCATTTGGTCCAGGATGACAGGAACATCAGTGGTAATGACAAGGCCATGAGGATATTATTGTTGGGCCATTGTATAGAGGTCATTCCAGCAGAGGAAATGACAGGCCAAAGGATCCAGGAAGGGGCCAGAGCTCTCAGGCTAGAAGAAACTGAGCAAATTAACAATCAGGTGATGGGCTAGATTCCAAACTTATCATTTGAAATGTTATTTAAACTCCATTAAGTCTTGACAATTGGTATTGCCATTTTGAAATAAAAATAAGATTATGAAGCCTTGGTTCTACCATTTTATTTCTTATTTAATCTTGGTTGTTTTCCATTTTACTACTCTTCCAACAGAAAATCTTGGGCAGACAGCCCACATTCCTGAGGAAGCCTCTGAAACCCAGCCTGCATTTTATTGTCCTCCTGGAGCTCCCTTTGTCCCACTTCATTTATCTGACTATCCGCCTAAGCCAGAGTACTGGGAGCTTACCATGAAGGAGACCCTCTGCCCAGACCACCTGGTCCAGCAGATAACCCCACAAACAGCCTTTCACAAAGATACTTGGTGCAAGCAACCAGCCCCCAATATCTGTGGGAAGTACAACTATTTGCCTGCCTACCAGACAGATATGAAAGCACCCCCAATACCCACGACTGACCGCCTACAACCCACCTTAGGACTGACTCCTCCCATAGCCAACCAATATACAGGCATTGCCTACATTACCTTGGCTGGGTTAGTCAACACTATGGTTCCAGCCGCTGGACCCTGGGCTTTAGTAGGCCAATCAGTATCTTATCTCATCAAATTAGCACCCCTCCTATGATGGGCTCTACCCTCCTCCCAACAGAGCAAGTTGACAGCCAAGGCTAACAGGCCTTCCCCTGGGACGCGGTATACTGACAGGTGGCTCTTTCTTGAAAAATCTCTTGAGCCACCCAAAGACCTCCTCAATTGTGTTGAGGAATGGGGAATAGGAGAGGAGGAAGAGAAGATGCAAATTGGATGTGGCCAATTTTTGGTAGGCAATTTCAATGCCAGGCTCAATCATTGGGAACTTGTTGAGAATATCTGCCACCTTATGGAGTTCAACGTTGTCTAGAACAATGACATTGGTAAAGCCCAGGATTGTACATATCAGGTGCTCCCAAACCAATCAAAGAAATTCTAAAAAAGTCCCACTATTGTAGGAATCCTTGATTATTTGATAGATCTCAATTCTAAGGGGACCAAGAAGGGCTACCATTGAGTAGGCAACAGACCAGACAGCCACACACCGGGACATGCCCTTCTTTTCACCTTTAGGGACATACCCATACTTGTTGCGCATCAACAATGCAAAAGAGGATTTACCAATGTAGTAGAACTTGACTGTGCCCTTTTCCTTGAGAGCATTAACTGTCTCTGCGTATTTCTGGTAGTAGACAATGTTGTCTGGGCTATTCCAATTGTACGGAGATAAACCAAGTTTCTTCCATGAAAAGCTTAATTTTTCACCAATCTGTAGCAAGTGGAAACCAAAGCCTGTATTCTAAAAACAGACTCAACCATCAACTGAATATTTTCCAGTTCAAGATGGCAGTTCCTCTTGATCCACTGTTGGATGGCCTGCAGGTGTTGCTTGACCAATAGAGCTGGTTCACAATTAGATTTCTTCAAAAGGAGAACAGTACCTGTTTTCAGGTAAGTTGTGAAGAGCCTATGGCCAGATTTTTCCAAGATCCCAACAATGGCTGTGGCCTTCCTGTAATCTTTGGTCTCCTCCATGAGCCTCATGAAGACCTTGCGGGTGGAATTGGGGATGACATGGTACTTGGCCTTTTTGGAGGCAGGCAAAGACTCATTAGGATTGGTCCCAACACAGGGCATAGGCACTTGGATGTAGAATGCAGCAACCTTTTTGAGCACCTTCTTCCCTTTTGTGGTTTGGTAATATTGGGGCAGCTTGTCATTGTCTCCCTTGCTGGAATCAATCATTTAAGTCTCATATTTAGTGTCAAGGACTGGCTTAACCTTCTCCAGTAGAGCTGTGGGAACACCATTGCGGCAGTATAAAGGACTGTACACCAAGGTCACCCTCTCAGTGGTGACGTCATTAAATGTTTTAGTGGTGAAAACCTTGGTGTATTTTCTGGTCAGCTTCTGAACCCAGGAGTTGATTCTCTGCCCCCTTGCATGTTGTGCTCCTTGAACCAGCTGTGTCAGTGCAGAGTCACTATTGAACTCTCCTCTCCCATCTCCTTCCTGAGTAGGCACTTGTGTTGCACTAAATCTGTTATTTGACCTGTGGGGGCAACCTCAACTGTGGCGCACAACGGGTCTGTTGTTACTCTGTTACTGGGATGCATCCATTTTGGTATAAAAATAAAATAAAATAAAAACAGTTTATCTATATAATTTATTTATTATAATTTTTATCACTCTATATATAGTAGCATGAAAGCTAGTAGATAATACCGCTTATTGTAAATTAGATTTTTCAAATTCTTTATTAATTATTTTTGGTTGTAAATGTGAACTGTTAATCATTAGTTTGGATAAACTTGATATTGTCAAAACCGCAGGCTCAACCCGCCAGCAAGGTTCCAACCAAGCGGGTTTGTGACCCGCAATCCGATTGCCTGATCACTCAAAGACAGACTAGGAAGTCAACTCAAATTACCAAATCCATCAACATTAACAGATGATGATCCTTCACAGTGGATACCTTGATTTGGCGCTTGACTCATTAACAGGATCAAGCCACCCCCTCTTCCATCCAGCCGTGTGATTACCAATCATGTTCCTGCTATCCATTGATTCACAATAGCTATATAATTACTATCTCACAATAAAGATTATTATCTATCTTCTAAATATTTTTCCCTTGTAAATCTTCTAAAACAGCACAGTTACAACATTGGTAGCACAGTTAGGTTCTCCATCCTACCTTATCTTGAAAAATTCCGCCTGTTGCCTGCACGCGCCGCGGCCAACAAATCCTCGTCAGAATTATGTCTGGCCTCCCGCCCAACTGGACGCTGTATACTCCTGGTACCAAGATACCTGATGGCTTCATTCTCTACCAAAACACGGTGATCCTGCTACTTGCCTTCAATGCCCTGTCCGCCCAAGGGTTCTTTCAGGCGCCTTCCTCAATGCCACAACCAGCTGACAAAACCACCATGCCCGCCTATGTTGCACAAAGACTTTGCAGCGCCGCCTTGGAGCCCTTTGCAGTGGCCAACAACAACAATGCTGCCGCATGGATCCAGTCTGCCCAAAGCAAGCTGGCTCAGATGGAATGCCCACAGCAATTTTGGATTGCAGAGATTTCCATTTGTCTGACCCATGACGCTGGCACCTGGTGTGACAAGTGGCACAAAGAGCACACTGACAAGAACTGGGACACCTTCAAACATGACTTCTTGGCGAGATTTGTGCTTAAGGATACGGCGTTCATGATCATACACCAAGTAAAGAACCTAACCCAGACAGGCACCATTAAAGAACTCACCCGCACCTACAAGGAACTCTGTCTCTGTGCCCCATTCAACATGGCTTTTGATACCCCAGCAACACACCTCATGTACTACAACGCTCTCAAGTTACACGTGATGAGACATGTGAACCTGGACCAAGTTACCAACCTGTAAAGCCTGTACTGTGAAGCAGAAAAAGCAAAACAAACATCCAACGCTCTACACAAGGCACAGACTGGGAAACAAGAAAGGCTCAAGGACTCCCATCCAAGTAGTCACTCCTCTCAATCTCCCCCTGGAGGCAACAGCAACAACAACAACCACAAACCCACGGGTTTGAATGGGAATGGAAATAACAGCCAGTCAAACCAACCCATTTCTGTATCACTGCCACACAAGACAACCAAGACAAGGGAAAAGCCCAGGGAGAGCACTAAGTGAGCCAAGCTCTCCCTGCACAACTCCTGACTTTCCCAACAATGAATAACAACCCAAGGACGTGGACCAATGCCTAATGATCCAAGTGCCCTCAGAAGACCTGGTACTGTACACCATTTCCAGACATCCCAATAAATTGATGTCTTACCCTTTCCGCTTTTGCAGTTACACAGGCTCAGCACTCTTGGACTTGGGGGCAGATTGAACTTTAGTCAACAGCAGCTTTGTGGATAAATTCAAGCTGGCCACTAATCCTTTGCAGATTAAAAACGTGGTCCTGGCTGATAAACATCACATTGCTGTGACAAAAGAAAAAGCTCCCTTCTCCATCATGCTTGAGAACCTCCACTCCACCATCCAAGGTCCCGTCATTGACTTCCCTAAGTTTGACATTGTACTGGGACTAGACTGGTTACAGAAAAACAACCCCCATGTGGACTGGGCAACCTCAGTGTTGACCATCAAGCGTGAAGGTGTCAACCACCAAATCTACCCGGACTCTGTAGACCAACTCCTACGAGACCATGTCTTTGTACGCATCACAGAGACTTTGGACAAGAAGAAAAACTTGAAAGCAATTGACTGGGACTCCTGCCAGTATGAAATCATACACTTCAAGGACCACCAGGACACCTTCACACCACAAGATTGCGACATTGTGGCCTGACACCCAGAAATCTTCAAGGAGGCGTTACCTGGGCTACCCCCTGAGAAACACATCCAACACTCTATCCAACTCAAGGGGTCTGTACCCAAGACATGCCCCATTTACAGGCTGACCCCAAACAAGGACAACGCCCTGCACGCCTATCTCAAGGAGGCACTGGAAAAAGGACTTATCCGCCCCTCACAGTCTCCCTTTGGGGCTGCTGTATTCTTTGTGGCTAAAAAGGATGGTACCTTACGCCTGGTCACAGACTATTGCGCCTTAAACAAAGTCACCATTAAGAATTGTTACCCATTACCACTAATTGACAATCTCTTTGAAGCCTTGGGAGGAGCCTCTGTCTTCTCCAAGATTGATCTAACTGCAGGCTACAACCAGATTTGCATCAAGGAAGAAGACATCCCCAAGACAGCCTTCCGCACTAAGTATGGTTCCTACAAATGTGTGGTACTCAACTTTGGCATGACCAATGCCCTGTCCACCTTTGTAACCTTCATGAACAAAGTGTTTGCGCCACATATAGGCAAACACGCACTAGTGTACCTGGACAATATTATTGTCTACAGCCCCTTGGTGGAACAGCACCACAAAGACCTGGAGGAAGTTTTTGCGACCCTGGAACAACACAAACTGTTGGCCAAGCCCTCCAAATGTCAGTTCTTTCAAGAGCAACTACCCTTCTTGGGACATAGAGTCTCAAAAGACGGCATCTAACCCAACAGTCAGAAGATACAAGCCATCTGCAAAATTCCACCTCTCAAGGACAAATCAGAACTCCACACTTTCTTGGGAATGCTAGCCTATGTACAACGCTTCATACCCAACTGCAGCGTCTTGACTGCCCCCTTGTCTGCCATAACAGGCGCCAAGTCCAAGTTTGTATGGACCTCCCAATGTGACCTCTGTTTTAGACGTCTCAAGGAAAAGCTCATAACAGCGCCCATCTTACAATACCCCTAACAAGACGGAAAGTACCAGATTGAAACCGACGCTTCAGATGCATCCATTGGGGGAGTACTACAAATTAAGAATAGTGATGGTGACTTCCTGCCAGTAGCCTATGAGACACGTAAACTGACGGATGGCAAGTGTTGATACCCAATCCACGACAAAGAACTGTTGGCCATTGTATACTGCCTAGTCAAATGACGCTGTTACCTGGAACAGCAGGAAGAATTCACAGCACTAAACAATCATAAGTTGCTCATCTATTTCAAGACACAAGCAAACCTGTCACACCGCCAAGCGCGGTGGATGGAAATTTTAGAAAGGTTTAACATGCTCATCCAGTATAAGCCCAGGGCCAAACTTGCCATGGTGGACGCCCTGTCCTGCCTGTATGTTTGCACTTCTAGGGGAGAGAATGGACTTGACCCAGACTGGCCTCTCCTAGTGCTCCGTACAAAAGACAAAGGGTTCCCTGCAGGCACAACCAATATCACCAAAGAAACAGTCATCAAGAATGAGCACCTCTTCACTGACGTATACAGGACTCTTCACAGAAAATTTTTGGATGACACAACCATTCCCTCATTCCCACACATCAACAAGTCAATACCATTCTTTGCTACCACAGGGATCTTGGACATACTAAGAGCCAAAATCTATACAAATTCCTAAAACATAAAGCCTGGTGGTCAACCCTATACTGCAATGTCCAGGAAGTGTTAGAACAGTGTGAGGTCTGCAAAAAGTTTGCCAAAAGCAAAACCCTGCCTAAGTCTGTACTCCCCATTCAAACCCAACTACCGTTCAAGGTATGGGCTCTTGACATTGTGGGCCCCATGCCAGGAAAACACAACAACAAAAAATACATCATCACAGCCATCAATTTTGCAACAAGGTGGCCAGTAGCCCAAGCAGTGAAAACGCACACCAGTAACAACGTCTGACAATTCATTGGTAAGGAAATAATCAGCAGGTTTGGAAAGCCAGAACTCCTGATAACTGATGGGGGCAAATAATTGACCTCCAAATACCAACATGTACCTCGCCAAAAATGGGGTCAAACACACTGTCACAACACCATACCATCCACAGGCCAATGGACGCGTAGAGCGGCTTAATGGTAGCCTTGTGCAAGCCCTAGCCAAACTCACTGCCAGGAGACCTGAAGACTGGTATAAGCAGCTACCGACTGTGTTACTTGTGTGCCGAACCCAAGTGAACAGATCCACCAGGAAAAGCCCGTTTGAACTGGTATACAGCACACAGCCAAATATCATTCAAGCATTGACAGGACCCAAACTGGAAATTCCAAGTCAAGTCCCCCTTTGCTCAGATCCTCAAGTAATAGAGGCCAACAGCAAACAAGCAGCCAAAGAAAAGGAACACTTACAAATGACCTTTGTTCTCATCCGCCAGAGACATGGAGTTGGGGACAAAGTCTGGGTCATGAATGTTGACAAAAGAAAACTACAACCCAAAAAAGTAGGGCCAGCAATCATTCTAAAGATAAACAACAATAACACTTACCTTGTGCAAGAGCTTAGGAAACGCAAGCAAGACAAGACCTTACACCACAACTGCCTACGACCCTGCAAAGCAAGACAGAAACAACAAGAAACTGCCCTGCCCGCCACCAAGCAACAACTGGTTCAATATGGCGCCCGGGCTCCTGACAACCTCCCTGACAACCTGCCTCCAGAGGAGGCCAACCTTCAGCCAGGGGGTGTCAAAACTGCAGGCTTGACCCGCCAGCAAGGTTCTAACCAAGCGGGTTTGTGACTTGCAATCCAATTACCCAGTCACTCAAAGCCAGACTAGGAAGTCAACTTGAATTACCAAATCCATCAACATGAACAGATGATGATCCTTCACGGTGGATACCTCAATTTGGTGCTTGACTCATTAACAGGATCAATCCATCCCCTCTTCCATCCAGCTGTGTGATTACCAATCATGTTCCTGATATCCATTGATTCACAATAGCTATATAATCACTATCTCACAATAAAGATTATTATCTATCTTCTAAATATTTTTTACCTGTGTAACTCTGCTAAAAACAGCACAGTTACAACAATATTTTTATTATTTATAATACCAAAAAGACACTCAGAATATTTATTTCCTTTTTGTATTTTAGATTGCACTCTTAATTAGGACAGGTTGGTAAAGTATTATTGATTCATTTATGTGTTTTGATGTTTGATATTTACGTTTTCTGTTTCAGTTGCTATTAGGGCTTGTTGTTGGATCAATTTTGTAGCTTTTGTTGTAAGGTCTTGCCCATAGGGGTACAAGATTATAAACTAAGCGTGTAGAGCATTAGGATTTAGATTCAGAAGATATAAAAAGGTAGGAACTGTCTTTAGTATGATTTACATAATCCTGATAAGAACTTATACTGGGTTACAAAAGGAGTGATAGAGTTTAAGAACCCTAAACAAAGAATATAAAACAAGGTATTTAATAGTGAATAATTAGTAACTAAGGGAATGTCAATATTGGGATACTCTACATCAGCAAACTTGTACATATAACTATTAAAAGATTCCTTAAGGGAAAATAATGGATACAACAAGCCTAAGGCTTGCTGTTTTACAACTTTCATTAAACAAGAAGAGAAAAGGCAAAACTTAAAATGAATTAATAAAAATGTATGAATTTCTAAAAATTAAGATCTCAAGTTAAAAATTGATAAAGGTTTGAAGGGTAAAAATCACTTAGAATTTTGACTTAAAGCCTACTCTTCAAAAGCTCTTTATTTATAGAAGAAAAAGCCTTTCCAGTTGATATTAATAGCCAGGGAGAAAGCAGCCAAGAAGAGGAGCAACTGGGGAAGTTTGGAGGTGACCAGAAAAAAGAAAGGAGAAACAGACATCCAGTTTGAAGTAGATCTAACTCGTGAAGTTGGGGAGGAGCAGCAACAACTTAACCAGGAGTTTTGAAAAGTTAAGTGAAAATTAAATTTCTCTAACTTTAAAGTAGATAATATAAAGCTAATAGAATAGCTGAAAGCAAAAGACGTCAACAACAATGGCAATTTGAACGGAAATTGGGTAAAACAAGGTAATTTATATTAAAATACTTAAATATTAACTCTTATTTCAAAATTCCAATATTTAAAAATATAGGAAGCCTAAATCAAGCAAAAACAAATAAAATATAATAATTTTAAAGAGCCTGCCCTTTGGGGCAGGGAATTACATTTGTGACTGAGTTTCATGTGTTCACCAAAAACATAGTAAAAATAGTAGATTGGTTTTGTGACTGAAACTCATGTGTTTTATTGTTTGGTACACTTGCTGCTGAATTTTTAAGCATTTGTCTGAAGTTTGAGTAGGTTATTATATGACTTGATATTTTTGCCAAATAGCACTTATTTTCTGTGAAATTATCTTCTGTTTAGATCTATCAAGTTGAAATATGTTTTGTGACTGAGTTCATGTGTTCTAAACTGAATAATATATGTTTATCCCAACAGGTTTGAAAACTACTGTTAAGCTGCCTTTGTTCTTCTGTTTTCCTACTCCTCTAGATTTCTTCCTGTCTTTTTTCTCCAGTTGCCTCTTCTCTTGGCTGTTGCTCCCCTATGCCCATTGTTTTATAACTGAATGAAATTAACTATAAATAAAGAGCTTGCAAAGAGTAGGCTTTAAGCCAAAATTCTAAGTGATTTCTTCCCTTCAATCTTTATCAAATTTTAAACTTCAGATCTTAATTTTTAGAAATTTCAATTTTTAGTAATTAATTCTAAGTTTTCTTCTTTTTTAGTTAAATAAATGGAAATTGTAAAACAACAAGCCTTAGGCTTGTTGTATCCATTATTTTTCATTAAGGAATATTTTAATAGTTACATGTATCAATTTGCTGATGGAGAGTATCTCAATATAAATATTCCCTTAGTTACTAATAGGTCATTATTAAATAATTTTTTTACCTAATTTGTTCAGGGTTCTTAAACTTTATCACGCCTTTTGTGACCCAGTACAAGTTTTTTGGTAGGATTCTGTAAAATTATATTAAAGACTGTCCCTACCTTTTTATACCTTTTGAATCTTAACCCTAATGCTTTACACACTTTAGTTTATAACCTTGCGCCATTATGGACATGACCTTAAAAAATTGATCAGAATAACAATTCTAACAACAAGCCCATGAATCCAGAGCTATGCAGTGCAACAGGCAATGAAGATGCTGTGGAGCCCAAGTATGCAACAGACCTTGGTCATTTGGAGGTAGGGGTCCTGCTAGAGAAAGGCAAGCATGATAGGGTAGGTATACTATATCTGAAAATATATTTTCTTCTTTGGCTTCTTGGTCAGCTTGGCCCCCTTTTCTTCATGAAGGTCAGAATTCACATCTTATCACTGCCTTGGTTATTTGTGGGTGGATGGTAGTTTCTTCAAATGCCATGCTGCTTTGGTTGAGGCTCATTATTTCCTCAATAATCTCATTGTTTATCAGTTGTTGGTTGGGAGGCACACTTGCCATTCTGGTAACCATATTAGGTTTGGCTCAAAATACTTTTTTGGATTACTGCAGGATGGTTGAATTGAAATATAGGGGGCCAGAGTTGTCTAGGTCTCTACTTGTGGCATGGGCTTGGGTTGGGCCTGGTCTCAGGGGTCAACATACTGGCTGTCAAAAAAGCCACCCATGGCTGGGCCTGGTGACACATACAACTCAGCCTCCTCACAGCTTAAGTTTAGTTGGGTATATACTGAGGCAATTTCAGTTATTCTCCCTTCTTCAGTAGCATTGGCTTGGAATTGCTCCTGGTATTGCTCCTCAACAATATCAAAGTTATCTTTGCTTGTGAAACTCATTGCAAACATAAAAGCAATAAAAATTTGATTAAAAACAGGAAAGCAAAATATTTCCAGAGTATTAATTTTATTTAAGTGTGTGATTCTATTTGATACATTCTCCCAGACATAAATAGCCAAATTTAGAAGAACATGTATTGAAATTATTATCATGGTTTCCCAAATAGATTTTGGTACATTAACTATTTAAAGACACTATTTCCTTTTTGAGTCACAACAATTATCAAGTTTTTCAAAGAGTGAGTTGTTTTCTGTTTTAAAATATCACTTTTTTTGACTGAATTAATTTCATTCTCTGATCATGTCATTTTTTACATGATCACTATCATACTTGATGTATATAACTTCAGAATTTGGCTGTTTTATTTTCATTCTGAATATGGATTACTCTTATTTGTTGTCTCATTTTTTGGATTATGCATCTGATTTTTTTGTCTGTTTGACTATTTTAGTAATCTGGACCTAGACTAATGGAACTTCTAAGAGTGAATTGGCCTTCAACTGAAACCAACTGAAGTTTATTATGTGATCAAACCTGTTTGTTCTTAACTGAACCTTTTTTGTTTATCTCAACAGGTTGAAAAACTACTGTACCATGTGCCAGATACTGATTATTATAATTGTGAGCAATGATGATTGGTAAATTTCCTGTTTTGGTGGCTTTCTCACATGGTATAGCCATATTAGCCTTTTTCATTTAAGTCATATTATTCCAAAAGATCCTATATTGTCATGAACAATATTTCAATACTTGTATTGAAAACCCAGGAATTAAACCCCAGCCCTAAGGAAATGCCTTGCATCAACCAGGGTAGATGTGAGCCAACCAGACTGTCATTTGGGCCAAACCTTGGACCATCAGAGATATCTTGCCCAAACCAGGAGGAACAGAAACCTGTCAACCTGCCAATTATCAATACTGGAGGTTCAAAATCAACATTGGAGACCCTGGAATCAAACCCTGACCCTCCAAAGACTACTTAAGTCACACAAAGTGGACAGAAACCTGCCAACTTGTTAAATTGCAGACCTGAGTTGTTGAATTACTCCAAGACCTGTAAGACTCTTAAAGACAATTCCCCAAATGGAAATCAGATTGCTATTAGCCATGTGCCACCAAAGATCCTAACCTATGCTGAAGTTGTAGCTTTCCTAAAGGAGGTTACAACAAGGCCTCCTGCCAGTCCTGCCAATGATCACCAGCTAATGCCAGCCTCCAGTTCAGATTGTGTAATGCAATTTGACTGCTCAGGTGATGTGGTGAACAGTAGCAGCGGAAAAAACATTGCCACTTATGTTCACCAGAGCAAGCACAACTAGGATCCACCACCCACAAAACCAGAAGTCAAGGACTCAGCCCTGCTAGTGAACTTTCCCCAGACCTGAAGTCCACAAAAAGCAAAGAAGCAAAGTCCCATGGTATAAAAATCCTGGCGGTATGGTAATGACCACATCATCATTTTTGATAATAAAAGTTTATGAACCTTTGGTTTGAGCAAATTTCACCCTACCTAGTCTTAGTGATATTCCATCTTAACTCCAACCAAGTAGACCATCAGGCAACCGCCCCCTCTGGAGACCAACCTGCTGATTCTTCCCAGGCAATATACTGTCCCCCAAGAGCCCCTTTGGACCTGTGCATTTTACCAAATATCCGCCCAACCCTGCCTACGCGGAGTACAGCTTGGAGATCATCCTCATTGCCAGTCCCTTGACAAGGACTAGAGAAACTAAATACATATGTGAGAGAGGGGGGCTAAACTAACTAAGTTTGGCTCCCACCCTGGAAAAACAAACCACCAGGATGCCGCCCAGTAAAGAACTTGGATGGCCGCTTGAAGGGGGGACCACAGGGAGGATACAGTGTACAGCTAAGGTAAATATGCATTCAGTCCCATCAGGGCCAAACCGGCAAGCAACCAAGGCGTACAGGTGGGGGCTGGAGGGGACATCACAGGATTGTGTAAGGGCGCCAAGCTACTCTCCTCCAGGTCAGGGAAGGAGGGCATTGGTGCCTTATCACCTACAGGAGTAAAATAGGCATAATCAGCATCACCCAAATCTAGGTCATCACATGTCAAGCTCTTCACCACAGCCTCTCCAGAATAAAGGAGACCACCAGGAAGACCCAAGAGGCTAGACGGGTCTTCACTCATGAGCCGCCCAGAAGAGGAGATCTTTGACCACAGGTCTGGTGAGGTCAACCACAGGAGAAGCAAGAAGGGGGCCAAGGAAAATACAACAAATTTAATGACTGGGAGTATCATAGTTGTGTTTCCCTCAAAATTTGGGAAGGAATGGTGTAGTTTTTAAGGTTAAAAGCAACAGAATTAAGCCTAGTAATGGTAGTCACAAGCAGAAAGACAAAGGGAGCAACAGAACAGGTCTGGTGGACTTGGACATGGTCGTGGATGGCTTGGAAGGTGCAAAAGCAAAAAAGCGGGTTTCAAACAAGAATTTCAATAAAAAAACTCAAAGTAACAGTAGATATTATATTGATTTTTAAATGAATTTTAGGTTCAAATGCCACTTTTGTGAATGAAAAACGAAAACCAAAAAGAACTATATGCCCAAGCTTCTGCTAAGGGTGCCAGGGGAGATGTCAGGTTCAAACCGGACTGTCGCAAGGTAAGCTTCACAAGCACAACTAACACTTTAACTTTTAAACTAGGGAAACTCCAAACTGGGGTTTCACTATTGGAGAAGTTTAAAATTTTAATTGCAAACAGCCAAACTTTAATCTAATGGGAAAATAGACAAGCAGGGGACTGAAAGTCCCCTTGCTGTGTTAAAAGGGATGGGTTGCAAAGGGATGGGATCACATGACCTTTGGCTCTGAATCCAATTGGCTGGGAGAGAAATTTTGATGGGCAGGGCCAGGGGGACTGGAAAGTTTCACACTAATTTCTGCGCTCCCATCTGACTGGCCAGAATAAGTCCCAGGCATTTGAAGTTCACTTGAGTTTTTGGGTGTTGATGTGGCGACCTTTGGTTGGTTGGCTCTGATAGTTTTTAAAAGCAGGCAACACCAGGCCAACAAGTAGTCTAAATTAACCAGTGTTTCTTCTCAGGAGGGGGCGGCCAAGGGTAATGAATCCGCGGGATAGGCTAGCACAAACTTCTCATCAACTGTGTGTGCTAAATCCTCTAAAGAATGAAGGGGTTTGGCTAACATTTTTGGACCTTTCTTGGTGCGGTGGGAGAAGATTGTGCAATCCAATGCCAGGGGTGGCAGTGAATTTACAACATAGGACATGAAGGAAAGAGGATTGAGGTGCTGCCCTTATGGTTCAAAGACAAGTACAATTATCTGCCTGCCTACTTTGTTCCCATGACTCTGCCCTTAACCCTGCAACCCAACCACCCAATGGAGACCCCCACCGCAGCAGAGACTATGTCCACCCAACTGTTTGAAGTACTCTACATTACTTTGACGGGAATGGTAAACACTATGGTGCCCAATTGAGAGCCCTGGTCTTTGCTTGGGCAATCTGTATCCTATATTATCAAGTTAACACCCATCCTATGGTGGGCATTACCCTCTGGCCCAGCCGTATTCTGTCCCAAGCCAACCAATGCCTCTACCTATGCCTGGCTTCCTGACAGGCAGAGAAGGAGACTGGATTGCTGTGCCCCCTCTGTTGTTCTGAAATGAATATAACTACCTGCCAGCCTACCAAGCTCCAATGACTCCTCTCCTCACCCTGGGGCCCAACTGCCTGCAGGAATCTGTGGCCGCCAATGAGTCCACTTCAACACAACTCTTCAAAGTGATGTACATCACTCTTACTGGGCTTGTGGATTCCATGGTCCCCTCTAACAGTCCTTGGGCCATCCTAGACAAATCCTTATCCTATATTGTAAATTTAGCTCCTATCTTATGGTGGGCCCTACCCTCTGGGCCTGTGGGCTGTCTGCCCGCAAGTTCTCAGAAACCCCCCACAGGATGGATCCCTGACATCCCCAAGCCTCCTCTCAACCCACAATCATAGCTGGAGTAATGTCCCATCCATTACCTGGACTATCACTAAATCCCAGAAAGACATCTCATTGCCATAGAACTGGATGTTGGTTCAATAAAGATCATCTCCTCCAACCCTGCTTCCTCAAAGCCTACTTCCAGCAAAAACCCATACATATTGGAAGCAACTATCTGGGCTACCATACCGCATCTGAAAAAGCCATGAAGAATGCTACCCAGAACTTCCAAGTCCAACTATGGTACTGGTGGGTTCCTCATGGATGTCCTCACCCCTGCACTGGTTCTAAGCCTAGCTGGATTAGCCATCCCAACCAGACCACCCTCAATATTTGCAATTTGTTCAGGGGTATACAGGGTTGCCAACTGTACCTTTATGTATACTGGCCAACTAGCCTCAACCCTGCAGAGATGCCCTGATTGAGCCACCATCATCTCCCAGCACTGCAGTGCAGGTTTGACAAACCATATCTAGAGCTGGTTGGCAGGTGAGGGCTGATATTGGCTAGATAGAGGATGGTTGCTGGAGAGAGGTGAATGCTGATAATTCTGATGTTTGCCCAGCTACACTGGCCAGTGTATGTCTTTAGGCCTTGAGGTGTTAGTACTGGGGCCACCCAAGAGTATTCTGCAGGGGTAGATGTAAGTACCCAGAGTGTAGAGGAGTATCCTAGCAAGGTGGGGTGCCAAGTTTGACACCTGGAACCCTGTAAGTGAGGTGAAATTGGGTATACTAGAAATACCCAGCGTGTTGCAAGTGGCTGCTTCCTACTATCAATAAGCAAGGTAGAATCCTGTTTCTGGGATCCAAGCCTCAGATGTAAATCCACTGCCCCCTTTGGCTTTGGATCACACTATTTTCCCACGTCACACTAAGAAAAGCTCCCAAATTCCAGCCAAGCTGCTTAATTCTTTAGGGGATTTGGCGCACACCATAGATGAAATATTTGTATTAGCTTACCCTGCAGATCATCCTGCCTTTGTTGCCCCCCCTGGGAAGAAAATTTGGTTAATTTGAACTACTTATTGGCTTGGTATCACCCTCTTTTTAAAACAACTTGAAGTAACCAATCAAGGGATGCCACATTGGCGTCCACAAAGTCAAGTGATTCACAAATGTCTAAAACCAACACCAGCCATTCAGATGGTAGCTCAGAAATTAGTATGAAACCCTCCAGTCCCCCTGGCTTGGGCCAGCAAAATTTCTCCCCTAGCCAATTGGATTCAGACCAGGTGGTCATGTGGCTCACAATTTGTAACACTCCCTCTTTTAAATTAGCAAGGGGACTTTCAGTCCCCTGCTTGTTAATTCTCTAGTTACATTGAAGTATAGAACTGTTGCTATTCAAATTGTTTTATTGTATTTGGACCCTCTACTTTGGAGTTCCTTATAATCTATAATAAGTTGTTAGTCATTTCTATATTAAGCTTTACCTCATGTCATTCTCTTTTGAACCTGACATCTTCTCTGAAACCCCTAGGAGAGGATTTAACATATATTTGTTGTCTTAAGTATTTTTACTTTTGAGTAGACGCTTTGAACCCTAAGTTTAAGTTAATAATTTATATAAAAAACTATTTTTATATTGATATTCTATTAATTTTACTGTGTTTTGAACCCGCTTTTGCTTATCTCATTATCCAAGCTATCCAAGAGCAACAACAAGGTGCCCCAAGCTTCCTGGACCTCCTCCACCTAAATCTGTCACCACTATCCATACTCCAAATTTCTTGGAGTTTCTGAAGATGATTCTCCCAGTCCTTAAGTTTGTGGTCTTTTCTCTGGCTCCATTTTTGTTGCTCCTGTTGAAACAGCAGGCTTGACCTGCCAACAAGGTTTTGATTAAGCAAGTTTGTGACCCGCAACCCAATTATCCATTCACTTGAAGCCAGACTAGGAAGTCAACTCAAATTGCCAAATCCAACAACATGAACAAATGATGATCCCTTACGGTGGATACCTTGTTTTGGCGCTTGACTCATTATCAGGATCAAGCTACCCCCTTCACCATCCCACTGTGTGATCAACACTATCATGTTCCTGCTATCCATTTCTCATATTAACTATATAATCATTATCTCTCAATAAAGAATATGATCTAGTTTCTAAATATTTTCCCCTTGTAACTCTGCTAAAACAGCACAGTTACGACACTCCTTTGGTCCACTTCCCCAGATATTTGGGTCTGCATCTCCTCTTTGGTGCTTCACGTGGACAATGACTCCTCCAGACTCTTGCAACTCCCCACTAGTCTCCTCATATCTGGAGAGGCCCTTGTCAAGAGCCTCACATGTGATGACATGGACTCGTACTCTTTGGACCACGTCTTGCTTGCTCTACTTGTTGATGGAGTACCTATGTCCTCCCCTCCTCTTCTGAAGAATGAGAACTCTTTACCCCTTCCAAGACCCAAGGTCCTGGCTTGTGTCCCCACTTGTACACCTTGGTTGCTTACCGGTCTTGTGTTGATGGGACTCAATGCCTACTTCCCGCAATTGTCCTCTGTGTCTTCTCTTTGGTCCCCCCTTAGAGCAGCTGTCTCAGTGCTTCACTGGGCAGCATCTTGGTGGTTTGTCTCACCAGGATAGGAGCCAAACTTAGTTAGTTTAGCCCCCTCTCTCACATTGGATCCCTGTGGGCCACCAGCCCGCCCACCTGCGTTTTTCTGGGCTCAAACCAGAAACAGATTTGACTTTGGAGAAACCTCTGAGACCTGCAGCAAGGTATCTTCTATGCTTGAACCCTTCCTCTTGGATAATTTCCTTGGCCTAGCCAATGAGATCAACATCCTGAATGATTTCCCTGAAATCTCCTTGGCCACCGCCAAAAAGGCACCACCCGCATTACCTTGAGAACAAGGCCCTCAAAGAGATGACAAATCCATTGCCTCAAAAGGGGAATTTGAGATTCCCGCCCTGACTCATCCAATGAGGACTCAACAACTTTAGGCACCCCCAAGAATGTTCAAACCCTAGTAAGTGCTACCCCTTGGGCCACAAGAAACTGCAAAAGTTTCCTAAGTTTGATGAGCATACTTATACCCTGGAGATGCTGGGAAGATGCTCATTGCCATCCTTACAATAAAGTGTTATGAACATTTGGTCCACTCAGGTTATACCTTACCTCTTTTTAGCACTTTATCATATACATTTTGATCACTCTGGCCCTTTCCCCACAGACAACTATTCCCAAGAAGCTATGAACCAGCTGCCCAAGTTATAATGTCCTCCTGGAGTCCTGTACATCCCTGTCTATTTCACTGAGTATCCTCTAAACCCAGACTACGCTGAGTTCACCCTTAAAGAGATCTTCCCATACTACCTAGAAGCCCAAACTAGAGAAACCAAGCTAATTGGCTGTGAAGGAAAGTAGATCACCATACAGCCCCTGCTATTTTATAACAAGTATAACCACCTGCCTGCATATCTAGTCCCCATGACTCCTCATTAAAACCGTGGCCTGACTGCCTGCAAGAACCAGCAGCACCTTGAGAATCCACTTTGACTCAAATATTTGGTGTTCTTTACATCAGCCTTACTGTTGTGTCCTGAGGCGTGGCTCAGACACACAATGGGAAATCCTAACCTTAGGATTGGATTTGTACTTGCGGCCCTGGAAGAATAATCTCTACTAGTTGTGACTAGAGAGAGGCGTGGAAGTACTGAAGACACAAAGACAAAAATGTGAATAGAACTTAATTTTATTGGCAAATTAGGAAAAGAAAGATATAGTGGTTAGGAATACCACAAAACACTACCAGGACAATAGGATCACTTGCCACCATCATGAGTGGGGCAAGTGAGTTGCGCAGGATCAAGAAACCAAATAATAGTATTTCCTGATTCAGTCATCAACTCATTTAAAGAGGCAAAAGCAAAAGCAAGAGATTTGTCTTTAAAATGGCCCACCAAAGGCAAAATTGAAACGTGGTGAATAGCGGCATTCACAACACTTACAGCCTAATTGATTCTATGGTGCCATCCAGCGGGCCTTGGGCTTTTCTTGGAAAATTCCTCTCATATATTGTAACGTTGGCTCCTATCCTGTGATGAGCCTTTTTCTCTGGACCCGCAGGCTGCCTGCCTGCCAGTTCTCCAGAACCTACCACTGGATGGATTCCTGAAACATTGGAACACCTTGGTGTTTACATTAAATTGTCTGAAATTACTGGCAAAACACATGAGTACATAGCATGTAAATGTGTATACAGCTATGAACAATGTTGAGTAGGGAAAACCAAATGTGGGCCGGGATTAGAGTTGGGAGGAGCGTAGCTGTTCTGGATCCTTGCAGTAATACTTGTTGGTGGGCTCTTAAAAAGGCCTGTATGGTTTAAAAGTTGTTTGGTAGCCCCTGATTCCTAGGCAGGTTGTAATAACAGCAGAAAAGATAAGATGTTTCATCTCCTGGCTTCTGGAAAAGGGTTGACAAAGCTTAGTTTCTGACTTTCTGTAGTGGTAAAAGCCTTTGGATGTTTTATGTGATAACTATTAAGAGTAGTTTCACTCAATAATAGCAGAAATATCATCAAGAAACTTATTTTTATTTTATATTATTGCCTCTGTGTGGAAGGAATATTGGGAAGCATTGGATTGGGAACCCAAGGTACTTGGTGTTACCTGAGATTTCTTTTCCTGGACAGCATTGTGAATTATAAAGTGGGAATGTATCACCAAGATCCAACTTGAAGTGATATGAAGCAGATTGGGCTTTCTTCATGCACCAAAATTCATATACTGTATTTTTTGCATGAAATTTTTTTGTAGGTGGGTTTGTCAACCCCCTCTGCATTTGGCAAGTTCCCAATTTGGTCAGTAGTTCCCCCCAAATTAGGACTTGGGGAATTTTTTTTTGTTATTTTTTAATTTGTCAATTTCCCCATTGAGTGGGGGACAGGCCAGCCACTGTGGGTGCCCAGCCATCAACAGAATGGCAGCTGGTAGGCAGGCGGTGGGAGCTGGCTGGCAGTGGGCAAGCCGCCAGTCTGGGTGTGCAGCTGGCAGGGGCCTGGCAGTCTGCGGAGAGCTGGCAGCTGGCTGTGCAACCTGTGGCTGGCCTATAAAAGACAGTTGTGTTGCAACTGAACCAATGAGGATTCATTATTTGTAATTGGGGAAGACAAAAGTCCAATAGAAAGGACAGAATAATAAGAATAAGGTATTGTTTATTGTGGAATATTGTGATTAATATACTATATGAGGAAAGCCACAAGGGGGTGGCATAGTGGGAAGTTCCATGTAAGGTTTGGAGCCAAGGAATAACTCATTCAGGAATCAGCAAGTCAAATTGGTAGCGCTCTTAATTAGGATGAAGTACCTGCCATTTGATATTGCCATCAGATTAATCCATAACGTTAGATACGTCAAGGGGCAGCTCATCAAGAGCCCCCTGTGTATCATAATATACATTAGCAGGCAAGTCTGGAAACTCGGTTGCAACACCCCCCTTGTCCCCTGCTTGTTGTCAGACACTAAGATTGGAGTCTGCAGAAAATCTGGGAAGGTCCGCACAAACAACCTTTGTGTGGGGATGGCGCAGCAGGGGCGCAAGCAATCATGGTGAAGCTTCTTGGTGTTTCCTTGGGCATCTTCAAGTTGGTAGGTGTGATTGTCATAGACTGCAGCTATCTTGAAGGGCCCTAGGTGGTTGGATTCCAACTTGGCAGAATTGGGATTGAGGGTGTAGACGGGGTCACCTACGGCGTATCTAGCTTTGAGGTGCTTTGTCCCTCCTGCAATCCGCTTGTGTTTGATTTCCCAGGCTTTGGCACACCATTGGTCTAGGGATGGAGTTGTTACCAGGGGAGGCTTGTTGAAAACCTTGGACCATAGCTTTTCCTGTTCAACCCTGGTCAGACTGTCAGGTGTTCTGAAGGCCAGGGTACTGGGGCTGAACCCTGTGCCCCTGTTGATTCTTGCTTGAAGGATAAGTAGAGTGGTGGGCAGGTGTTAAGTCCATGCGGTGTTGGGGTGCTCTTGTGAGAGCTTGGCAATCAGTTGAACCAGTGAGCCATTTAACTGTTCCACACATCCATTGGCTTAGAGATGGTAGGGGGCCGTAACTATACGTTGGAGCGCGTTCTTGGCGCAGTATGCCTTCATGACATGCCCAACAAGTTCAGAACTGCCATCTGTGATGAGACGTTTGGGTCGCCCAAAGCAGGCCACAATTTCCTTGCCAATAAAGCGGGTAATGGTGGTGTTGTTGTGATTGGTTGTTGCCCAGGCCACTGGCCATCAAGTGAAGTAATCAATGGCAGTGATAATGTACTTCTTTCCCAGTCTGTCTTTGGGGAGTGGCCCCACAATGTTGAGGGCCCACTGCTCAAAGGGTTCCATGGCCTTGATGGGCAGGACAGACTTGGGGGTGCAGGTTTGGACGTGTTCTTTTTGCACAACATGCACGTTTCAAGGAGCTCCAAGATGTCTTGATGCATGTGTGGCCACCAAACCTTCTGTTTCATGATCTCAAAGAGGTTACGCCCTCTGATGTGACCCAGGGTTTGGTGGTAGTGCAATATTGTGTCCCCTTGTTGCGTGGGGGGAATGCAAGGCGTCTTTTCACCTGTCTCTGCCCAACAGCAGACGTTACCAGCATTGGTGGTAAACTGAATTTTGTTGTCCTTCAACTTGGAGATGGTTACTGAGTTAAGGCTCTCGTAGCAAGCCGCCTCAGGGCGGAGGTAGAGCATGGGCTAATCTAGATCCAAACCATTGTCCCTAGTGATGGACACTACATAGAGTTGCAAAAGGGCGTCAGCTGTGACAAGTTCCTTCCCAGGCTTGTACTCAATGCGCAACTGGTAAGGGGATAGGCGCTCAACCCATCCTGCTTGGCGGCGTGTCAAGTGGGACTGTGTGTTGAAGTACTGAAGTGACTTGTGGTCTGTCAGAATTTGGGATGGGAAGGTAGCTCCTTCCAGGTAGCAGCGCCACTTCTTAACGCAGTGTACAATGGCTGCCAATTCTTTATCATGGATGGGGTAGTGTTGTTCCAAGTCAGTAAGTTTCCTGGACTCATATGCCACAGGGAGGAAGACGCCATTGTCAGTTTCTACCCTTAGCACGCCCCCTATAGCTCTGTTGGAGGCATTGGTCTTGAGTTTTTACTGTCGGTTTTGATTAGGGAACTGCAGTACTGGTGCTGTTGTGAGCCTTTGCTTCAACGTCTCAAAGGCTTTATCTCTGACAGGGGTCCAATGGAAGCGCTGCTTGGTATTGAGGAGCTCAGTGAGAGGTGCAATTAGTTCCCCGCAATTGGGAATGAACTTGTGCACGTAGGCAATCATGCCTAGGAATGTCCGCACTTGGCCCACATTGGTGGGGGGCGGCATGCTGGTGATTGCCTTGATTTTGGCAGGGTCGGGCTTTATCCCTTGAGAAGAGATGGTGTGCCCAAGGAATAATAACTCTAACTTGAGAAACTCGCATTTGGAGGGTTTCGCTTTTAGCTGGTTTTTCCAAAGGGTGTTGAGGACAGCACAGAGGTGTTAGAGGTGTGTGGTTTGATCTTGACTGAAGACAATAATGTTGTCAAGGTACACAACCACACATTTTCCAATCAGGTCCTCAAATGCTTTGTTCATCAACATGGCAAAGGTGGAGGGAGTGTTGGTCATTCCAAAGTTCATGATACAACACTCAAACAACCCGTAGAGTGTACAGAAGGCAGTTTTTGCCTCATCCTCTGGTGCAATGTGGACCTGGTTGTACCCCACAGTGAGATTAATCTTGCTAAAGACCTTTGCGCCTGCAAGTGTATCAAACAGTTTGTCAATCAGCGGCAGGGGGTACTTGTTCTTAACTGTCACCTCATTTAGGGCGCAGTAGTCTGTGACCAGGCAAAGGGACCCATCCTTCTTGGCTACAAAGAAGATATCTGCCCCATATAGAGAGAGCAAGGGGTAAATGAAGCCCTTATCAAGCGCGTCCACAAGGTGCTGGCAGAGGGGTCATCTTCCTTTGGTGTGAGACGGTATAATGGTTGTGCTTTAGGTAACAATCCTTGAAGTTGTATAGCGTGCTGGATCTCCCGGGGAGGAGGTAGTTGTTCAAGTGTCTCACTGAATACATCCTTGTACTCATTGAGGAGTGCAGTCTGCGCTGGTTGTGGTGAGGAGGTCAAGGGAGGGACTGCAGATGGTTCAGCACAGATAAATTTGACTGAGCATTGGTTAAAGTCTAGTTTCCCCCCTTGAAATTGTACAAGCCTGTCTCTGTTATTCTGACAAACACAGTATCATGGAGTAACTTGCTCATTTCCACAGGGTAAATCTGGAACCCCACCCCATTTCTGTTGAGAGTGATGACAGAGGTATCCCAATAAATGTAGGAATGGTTGTACCAAAGCCAGTTGAGACCAGCAATTACGTTGTGGCTGAGTCCTGCTATGATTGGCCCAGAGAGCTTAACCTGGATGTTCCCCATTCTCACAGAGAAGGGTACAGTCTTGTGGGTGATGGCCACTCTGCAGGAGTCAGCTACTTGTACTGCTTTGAACCTGCTGGCCACTTGGTCTAATTGCTGAGAGTCGGCAAACGCCTGGTCCACCATAGTGTGGTTGGCCCCGGTATCTACCAGTAATTTTTGGGTGTTCCCACAGAAAAAGAAGGGATAGAACAAGTGTGTTACTTTATTTGAGGAATGGTTTGCTTGAAATACGGGGTTGTTGCTGTGGACTTGAAAGACGTCCAGGGGTTTCAACTTTGTGAATGTTGTAGTCACTGGAACTTTTTGCAAGCAGGGATTGATAGGATGGGTCAGGTGGGGTTGTAAGGCCTCTTTTTGCTACAACCCCCAGGCTTTTCCCTGATCCTTGATCTGCGCTAGCTGAAGCTCCCCCCTTGCGGGGGTGTTTAGTCTCATTATCTTTCTGACGTGGTTGGCAGCAGTCTACTTGATTGTGGCTATTGCCAGGTGTTGTATGTGGTTGGGATGGAGCATCACTGGTACAGAAGAAGTCCATTGAGGCCTGGTTGTTAGCCTCCACAATGGCTTTGTAGCAGTCATCAATGGAGGTACAGCAACCCACGGGGACCCACTTGCAGATATGGAGTTTTAACCCATTGACAATGAGAGTGAGTAAAATTGCATTTCTGTTGTTCACGGCTTCAGGGGCGGCGGCAAGAGCTTGTTGCCAGGCGGCAAGGTACTCAGCAACGGAACCAGTTTTCTTGATTGCTAGAAGAGGAGTTCCCACAACAATGGAGGAGAAGGTTTCACTGTAACGGGACTTGGCGGCGTCTCAGAATGCTGCCCAGGTAACATCAAGCTCCTGGCTAGCCCAGTTGATGAACCACACAGCGGCAGGCCCCGTGAGGCAACCAGACGCGGTGGCAACCCACATGGGCTCAGGAACCTGGCAGATGCAAAGGCGGGTTTCAGTAGACTGGAGCCAACTGACAATGTTGGTCCCCTTGATGCCACCAGCAAAGGATTCTAGCTGAAGGTTGAGCATGCACTGGGACAGATCTGACTGGGGCAGGGTGATGCTGGCGTCACCCTGCCCAAGGCGGAGCCAATTGTACACGCTGGTGAGAACTAACTGGTCTTGATAGATGACATACCCGTCAGGGATGTCCCCCTTGGGGATTGACAGGAAGGTCTCTTGTTGAGGAGTAGCCATACAGCCCGTACTCTGTCCTTTCTTGGGGGGAATTTTGTTTTAGGTAGGTCAATAACCTACTGCTGCTACCACTGCTGCAACTTAACCAATGAGGATTCAGTATTTGTAATTGGGGAAGACAACAGTCCAATAGAAAGGACATAATAATAAGAATAAGGTATTGTTTATTGTAGAATATTGTGATTAATATACTATATGGGGAAAGCCACAAGGTCACAAGGGGGTGGCATAGTGGGAAGTTCCATGTAAGGTTTGGAGCCAAGGAATAACTTGTGCGGGAATCAGCAAGTCAAATTGGTAGCGCTCCTAATTAGGATGAAGTACCCGCCATTTGATATTGCCATCAGATTAATCCATAACATTAGATATTTCAAGGGGCGGCTCATTAAGCGCCCCCTGTGTATTGTAAGATACGTTAGCAGGTGAGTCTGGAAACTTGGTTGTAACAGTTGTACAAAAACTTAAATTTTTAAATTTTTGTTCTTGCTGTGCTCTTTTTGCAGCAGTTTCACCAATCAGGAGAAACTGCGACAAATAGTTTTCTTCTCTGTTTGGTGCCAGTGCATCAAAAACATTAATTTCTTGTACTCTTTTTTCAGGAATATTCCTGAAAGTAGAGGTATAAAATTTAATGGAGATGTCATGTGGGTTGAACTCCTAGATCCAGCTATTGAATAAAGCATAGCTGGGAAAGTAACCTGGGATGAAGATACCACACAGTGATGGAATTCTAATACTAACTGGGGCTATAACACAGTTGGGGTTTATCATCACAACAGCAGAAGTTATCAGTTAATGTCTTATGGGTAGCTTTAAGGAAGGTTTACTGCTACTGTGAAAGCTTGAAGTACCTAAAACCATTGTTGAGGTGGCTGTTTAGAGGAGCAGCTGTCAAACATGATGGTTGAGGATGCCTAGGGATTGAATTTGGTAGCTTTACGCAGAAAATCTTGGGCCAACCACTTGGTGGATTATAGAGGGGTTATAACAACATGTGCCTGTCTCTGGAAGGTCTAGGTAAAGGAGCACCTTAGTGCCAAGGGCTATTCTCAATAGATATACAATGTGCTATGCTATCAGTATAAGTATAAACAGGGTGAGAGGATGGTAAAGAGTATGCAGAAAACCATTTTTCCAAGAAATTTTGCATTCAGATAAAAATGCTGAAAAATCCAGTGAAATGCCTTATAAAATATCTGCCACAGGAGCAAGATTAAAGCAACTGGATGAAGGGATTACAGGGAGGCAAGTGTATCAAAAATCTCATATGTAGAACTGCCAATTTTGAATGTAGGGAAACTTTGAGGAGAATTATTTGGGGCCTGTAGTGCAAATTGTTAACGGTTTGGCTGGTGAACTGTTTGTTTGCTAGTTACATCTTGACAAATTCATATAGAAGGCAAAGCATTTGAAACTTTTGAAGATGTTAACTAATAACATCATTGGTTAAGTTTAAATCTTGGTTTAATAATGTCTTCTCATTGGCTTTAAAGTCTAGGGCTTAATAAATATGCTACAGAGCATTAGGAGAGTGTTATGGAATTATACAGAGTAAGTTTGGATTCTTATTTTATAGAAAAGAATGAGAACATACCATTTTAGGCTCTGTAAAGAGCCAACTTAAAGGAGGATGTCCCAAGAAAGAGGATATATATTGTAGATTTACTGGACGTCTTTGAAGAGAGGTTGAAAACAAACATATCTAGGGATCAAATCTTGGAAGTTGAATATTTCTTGGTTTGAATCTTAAAGAACTCTATCTGAAGTACAGTTGAGGAGCATCTGGTGGCTTCACAGGACATTTTAAAAGAGTAGCTGATTGAGAGGAGTGCAACCAGTTGCAAACAAGAAGGTTTCTAGGGGTATAATTCTTCTTTTTAAATAAAGAAATTCACAATATCTAAATAGTTTCAAGTATTTTGGCAAGGTAATATTTCCCTCACACTTATTAAAAAAGTTTGTAAATAAGGGGCAGTACAGGCAAGGCTGTAGAAACTTTGCAAGAAGCCAGAAGCCTAATAATGAAAGGACTAGATTGTCAAGAGGCCCAAAGCTGACAGGAAGAGGGCAAAAGCTCCTTAGCAATGAGTTTACTACAATCTTTCAAGAGCTGCATGCCATCAAGGAGAGACATACACAAGAAGATGTCATAATGCACATTTCTGATTCAAGAATACTATTATGAAAGGTACTAGATGAGTTTGTAATGTTACAGGAATGGTAAAATTCTCTAAGATTAGATATCAGTCACTTGAAAAATGTAGTCCCAACCCAGTCAGCACCTGGCTTTGACACAGGACACACCTCAGTGTACTCCAAGAAACAGCAGGAGCACCACAACAGGCATTTTACTTAAGGTTATATAAAATAATCATTGTTTCAGTAAATATATATATCTCTATATTTTTCACCCTTAATGACTGTTATATGTAGCTTTTTATAAAATTGGTAGTGTTGCAACTAAACTGATTATAGCTCAGTACTTGGGGAGTTAGGAGAACTCAGTAGTTTAAGTGAGGATATATGTCAGGAAGCCAGGCATAGGGATAGGCATTAGGTGACTCAGGGCAGGGTACCACCAGGCCAGTGGATAATGCCCACCATAGGATGGGTACTAACTTGATAATATAGGATACATATTACCCAAGTAAAGACCAGGACCCGGAGTGTGGCAGCATAGAGTCCACCAATCCTGTCAAAGTAATGTAGAGTACCCCAAACAGTTGAGTAGACGTGGTCTCGGCTGCGGTGGGGGTCTCCATTGGGTGATTGGGTTGCGGGGTTAAGGGCAGAGTCATGGGAACAAAGTAGGCAGGCAGATAATTGTACTTGTCTTTGAACTATAAGGGCAGCACCTCAATCCTCTTTCCTTCACATCCTATGTTGTAAATTCACTGCCACCCCTGGCATTGGATTGCACAATCTTCCCCTGCCGTACCAAGAAAGGTCCAAAAATGTTAGCCAAACCCCTTCATTCTTTAGAGGATTTAGCACACACAGTTGATGAGAGGTTTGTGCTAGCCTATCCCGCGGATTCATTACCCTTGGCCGCCCCCTCCTGGGAAGAAAAACTGGTTAATTTAGACTACTTGTTGGCCTGGTGTTGCCCGCTTTTAAAAACTATCAGAGCCAGCCAACCAAAGGTCACCACATTGTCGCTCAAAAACTCAAGTGAACTCCAAATGCCTGGGACTTATTCTGGCCAGTCAGATGGGAGCGCAGAAATTAGTGTGAAACTTTCCAGTCCCCCTGGCCCTGCCCATCAAAATTTCTCTCCCAGCCAATTGGATTCAGAGCCAAAGGTCATGTGATCCCATCCCTTTGCAACCCATCCCTTTTAACACAGCAAGGGGACTTTCAGTCCCCTGCTTGTCTATTTTCCCATTAGATTAAAGTTTGGCTGTTTGCAATTAAAATTTTAAACTTCTCCAATAGTGAAACCCCAGTTTGGAGTTTCCCTAGTTTAAAAGTTAAAGTGTTAGTTGTGCTTGTGAAGCTTACCTTGCGACAGTCCGGTTTGAACCTGACATCTCCCCTGGCACCCTTAGCAGAAGCTTGGGCATATAGTTCTTTTTGGTTTTCGTTTTTCATTCACAAAAGTGGCATTTGAACCTAAAATTCATTTAAAAATCAATATAATATCTACTGTTACTTTGAGTTTTTTTATTGAAATTCTTGTTTGAAACCCGCTTTTTTGCTTTTGCACCTTCCAAGCCATCCACGACCATGTCCAAGTCCACCAGACCTGTTCTGTTGCTCCCTTTGTCTTTCTGCTTGTGACTACCATTACTAGGCTTAATTCTGTTGCTTTTAACCTTAAAAACTACACCATTCCTTCCCAAATTTTGAGGGAAACACAGCTATGATACTCCCAGTCATTAAATTTGTTGTATTTTCCTTGGCCCCCTTCTTGCTTCTCCTGTGGTTGACCTCACCAGACCTGTGGTCAAAGATCTCCTCTTCTGGGCGGCTCATGAGTGAAGACCCGTCTAGCCTCTTGGGTCTTCCTGGTGGTCTCCTTTATTCTGGAGAGGCTGTGGTGAAGAGCTTGACATGTGATGACCTAGATTTGGGTGATGCTGATTATGCCTATTTTACTCCTGTAGGTGATAAGGCACATATGCCCTCCTCCCCTGACCTGGAGGAGAGTAGCTTGGCGCCCTTACACAATCCTGTGATGTCCCCTCCAGCCCCCACCTGTACGCCCTGGTTGCTTGCCGGTTTGGCCCTGATGGGACTGAATGCATATTTACCTTAGCTGTACACTGTATCCTCCCTGTGGTCCCCCCTTCAAGCGGCTGTCCCAGCTCTTCACTGGGCGGCATCCTGGTGGTTTGTTTTGCCAGGGTGGGAGCCAAACTTAGTTAGTTTAGCCCCCCTCTCTCACATATGTATTCAGTTTCTCTAGTCCTTGTCAAGGGATTGGCAATGAGGATGGTCTCCAAGTCGTACTCCGCATAGGCAGGGTTGGGCAGATATTTGGTAAAATGCACAGGTCCAAAGAGGCTCTTGGGGGACATGTATATTGCCTGGGAAGGATCAGCAGGTTAGTCTCCAGAGGGGGGCAGTTGCCTGATGGTCTACTTGGTTGGAGTTAAGATAGAATATCACTAAGACTAGGTAGGGTGAAATTTGCTCAAACCAAAGGTTCATAAACTTTTATTATCAAAAATGATTTGTGGTCATCACCATACCGCCGGGGTTTTTATACCATGGGACTTTGCTTCTTCAATTTTTGCAGGGTTCAGGTTTACAGACAAGGCACTGGCGGGGCATGGATCTTGGCTTAGAGTCTTGAGGGTGGCAGATCCAGGTTGTGCTTGCTCTGGTGAACAGAAGTGGTGATTCTTTGTTCCGCCGCTACTGTTCACCACATCACCTGAGCAGTCAAATTGTATTACCCATTCTGGACTGGAGGCTGGCATTAGCTGGTGATCATTGGTGGGACTGGCAGAAGGCCTTGTTATAACCTCCTTTAGGCAAGCTACAACTTCAGCATAGGTTAGGATCTTTGGTGGCACATGGTTAATAGCAATCTGATGTCCATTTGGGGAATTGTCTTTAAGAGTCTTACAGGTCTTGGAGTAATTCAACAACTCAGGTCTGCAATTTAACAAGCTGGCGGGTTCCTGTCCACTTTGTGTGACTCAAGTAGTCTTTGGAGGGTCGGGTTCAATTCCAGGGTCTCTGATGTTGATTTTGAACCTCTAGTATTGACACTTGGCAGGTTGGCAGGGTTCTGTTCCCCCTGTTTGGGGTCATCTATCTCTGGTGGTCCAGAGTTTGACCCAACTGGCAGTTGGGCAGTTTCCTGTCCACTCTGGTCAACATAAGGCTTTCCCTGAGACCCAGGTTGCAATTCCCAGGTTTTCAATACTAGTATTGAAATGTCATTTATGACACTGCCAATGGTCTTGGTTTCTATAGTTCTGGCTTCTGGGTTTTAGATTATGATTTCCTCTAAGGTGAATTCCAAATAAGCTGTGTTGGGTGGATATTCAGTGAAATGTACTAGGCCAAAGGGAGCTCCTGGTGGACAATTTTGTTTGGGCGGCCAGTCTGCAGTTTCTTAGGGTTGATGGGTGTGAGAGACAGAGCCGGGGGAGGTAGGCTGCAAATGGAATAGAACTGAAACCAAATATGGAATGACCTGGTTGAACTAAAGGCTCCTATCACTTTATTGCAAGAGTGGCGATGGGCAACTTCCTGCCGGCCCAGGGTATAAGTACGCCCATCTGCCATAGGAAAACTTTTGTAATCCCCCTCAGGCTAGGTGGTACCATCTACCAGGGTTAGGCAACCCTTGGTGGCATCCCGCACAGGGGATCTTTCATTGGCTGGGTCAGAATGAGAAGACTTGAGTCCCCCTTTCAAGTTGCAGGATTGGTCATCCTTGGGCGGCCTGCACTCCACAGGAAGTTTCTTCAATTTCCCAGCCGGGATGGCCCCAGTTATCTTGGGATCATTGGCCAAGCCTGCGCTCCCATTGGCAGGACTAACAGGATAATTTTGCATGAGGGGCATGGGCGCCATTAACTCTAGATTGGTAGGTCTCAGGAGTTTTACTGAAGTCAAATTTGGCTCTGGTTTGAGCCCAGAAAAACGCGGGCAGCTGGGCCTGCGGGATGGCAGTCCGCAGGGCTTCAGGGTTCAAATCCTGTAGCTGAGGTTCTTCTATAAGCATTGTTAACAAGAGTTTGTCATTTGTGACAGGGGGAAGCAATGTTAGGAGATAAGATGTTTGATTTTGAGATACTGTTTTGGATTATTTGGTAGAGGGTATGGATCAGGGATGTGGTATTGATCCTGGGGTGGTTTGGGGATTTTATTCTGAAGATGGTTGCATGGAGGATCTGTGGTTGCCTTGTTGGTTGGGGGTGAGTGTGATGCTGAAATTGGAAGATTTCTCTGGTTGGCTGCACATCATGGTAACTTGTTTGGTGAGGGTTGAGATTTGCATTGGTAGTCAAGTGAGCAATCATCATACCAAATTTGTATAATTTTGTTGCAACTGAACTAATTATGGTTCAGTATTTAGATTGGGGAAGACAACAGTCCAATAGAAAGGACAAGAATGGGAATAAGATGGTGCTTATTTGGGAATGGTGTAATTAATATACCATACCAGGCAGCCACAAGTCCACCAAGGGGTGGCACTGTGGCAGGTTCTGAATAAGGGTTGGGTTGTGAATATCTTAGGCATGGGAGCAGAGCATCAAATTGGCAGCACTCCTATTTAGGAGATATTGCTCATAACTCAACATTAACCACAGGATACTTCATGTCGTTAGATATGTTATGGGCACCCCTATGACCATCCCCTGCGTATCATGAGATACATTGGCAGGCGGGGAGGTAATCTCGGTCGCAACAATTTCTCTATCTGGTTGTGGATTGTGACAGTTGTATCCCAGGTCTTCTAGTCTAACTCCCAAATCCTCTTTAGCAGTGTATATGTTTTATATGGGTTGGATTTCATTCTAGGCTGGCTTGATTCCGTTCATCTCAACAGTTTAAAGGCGAATATGTACATCAATACTCCCATCAAGGGATAGCTTCCATTTATTGTATTTTAGTGATTAAGAACACTGCTCATGTAACGTACTTGCACTCTGATTAGCTGTGTACTATATTCTTTAAGCCCGTCAAGTTTATTGATGCCAAGCTAGCCCCCAACAGTTACCCCGGTGCTTTAATTGTGATCAAGGCAAAATTTGAACGTCAAATAATGCCAATAAGTTCAATATATCTTCATAGGCTTAGAGCAAGCCTGGATTAAACACACCCTAGTGTACACATTTCTTATTAAAGTGGAATTTACATAAAATTAGACCTTGTAAGATTAAAGGCGTACAACCAAGACTTAAAGTTAAGGACATGGCCTCGGATACTTTCATATGGAAGGGTTCCTGCTAGACAAGCATGGTTGAGTGACCTTGAATCACGAGCGCTGATGTCATATGAAGGAAGGGAAGGGTTTTGTCTAAGAGTTTTGGGTGGTGGCTTTGTGCAGGGTTCACATTTTAGTTAGGATAAATACAATGCTATACGTGAATACATCTGATGCTCTTCGAATGTAGTTTGGTTTGTAGCTCAGGAAGTGGTCAAGTATTTACATGCGCGTTTACATGAGTTGAGATGTTGCAGGGTTGTTTAAAATAGGAAAGAATTCAGAGTGAATAAGATGATTGCTTAGCAAAGAGCTACAATAAACTTTTATGCTAACTTGGCAGGGATTCCGGCATGGACTTATCCATTTTAATGCATGTATGAAATAAGGGGCTTTCCATCGAGTTAGCACGTGTAGCCGGTAAGCTTTTGAGCGATTAATAGCTTCTCTAGGGACTAGCTACTGGCAATAGCGAGTCTGTAAAGGATAGGTGGGATATAAGTTGCTGAATAAACAAAGATTAGCCCAAAGATGACTAGAATTCATCTTCAGAGATTGGAGGATCAGTCTGGCCAGTAATATCTCGTTTGCATAAAGGACAGGTACGATTCTGCTTGAGCCATTCATCAACACAGTCAACATGATAGTGATGGTTACAAACCATTTTACGAATCTCGTCTGAATCTTCGTACTCAGTTATACAAATAGCACATATAGCATCTGCTTCATCTTCAAGCTGAAGGATGGCCAGTGGCTTCACTCTACGAGCACTGCTGCTGGAAATAGCCTTGCCCTTCTTTCCCGAAACAAATAGCGACCTGAACAGAGACTTCTTTACCGGGGCAATGGAAGCAGGGCGCGAGGGGTCGTGAGTTTCGCTGTGAGGTGAATTAACAGGAGGTACAAGCCCTGGGCTGCTTGGAGGGGGTCGGTTTTTGATGGATAGTGATTTATCAAACTTCAAAACAGGGAGCTTATTTATCAGCTCGGCGGAGGCACCAACCCCAGTAGCTTCTCCGACACGGAGAACCCTCATTACAACCAGCACACACGGTAAACAGAATATCACCGCCCCACAAAAGAATACGGGGATGGTGATAATAAAATATCCTATTATAACCAAGGCAAGGCTGAGAATATAGAGAGCCAAATTCTGTTCCCTGCAGTTGGTAGAGGAGTAAATGAGATAGTTGCCAACAATAAAAAGCAGCATAGCAAAGACATCCATGATCGACCTTGCCCTAAAAATATTAGGAGAAGTTACGTTGATTGGACTACCTATCAATCCACAGGTTAAACGAAGTCCGTCGGTTACGTCTGGGAGGCTTGAGGTAATATAGGACAGTGATGGGAACAGAAATCACCAGGCGTACAACATACATGATAATATAAACCCTCAACTGAGAGTCACAAGTCTGATGCCAATAAAGGCTAAGGACTATCACACAGATTAAAATCTAAAACGTTAGACAAGAAGCAGGGAATACAAATACCTGGATTAGGGAAGTAGAAACACTGATGAGAAGAAGCAACTTCGAAGTCCTTGAGATGCTTCGGTAGTTACGGATCAAATGGGTAGCCCAATTACGCCGAACCTGTGTAGCATGAACGCTAATATTATCAGCTGCTATTGGGTGTGCTTCAGTGGGGCTAGTTGGGAGAAGCTGTGGTATTGAAGGCTCTGGGGAATTGGTGGAAGGGGGGATAGTCAGGGAGGGCTGAGTAGAGAATTCAGTGGGCGCATACACAAGGGAACGTAGGGTGGGTTCAGGGCTTGCACGAGCCACTGACGGGATGTACATTGCCACGTTGGAGTCGCAGTAGCCCTGTTCACTCACCGCATCTAGGCGCGACTGCTGCGAGGCGTCTGGGGCTGTAGTTGAGGTTTCAGGGCGCGGAGATACCGCAGAGAGGTTGATGTTATCGGAAGACATGCGAGTCGGCACGCCTTACAAAAGTGTATGGCGTGATATCAAACGACTAGCTGAAGAGAACCAAAGGCTGCAACAAGTTAAATCTATTGGACACAATGGCAAATCATAATTTAGTCCGTCCCAATACCAGGTGGAGTCCCCGGCTTGGTTCGTTATTCTTTTAGCGGGACTCTCTGTCCTAATTCCCACTCTGCCTATCGCCTTTCAAAAGCCGTTAGAACGCGGTTTCTCCGTCCAACGTTTAACGCGTTTATACCCTCTTCAGAAAGCCGTTAGGATTAGGGAACATGCGGCCAACTTCAGCTCATTAAAGGTGTTTATGAAGGTGGTTGAAAACCAGGAGCCTGCTGATTCATGGATTTAACCGCATGCCTTAAGCTATGGCTTGATTTACCATTTATTGAGTCCATATTCGCTCCTGTAAACCCACCAAATCCATTTAAAATACGTTCTTCCGACTAAGATTTATTGGATGATTTTACAAGAGCCCAAGTTAGAAGTAAAAAGGAGTCAGGTATGAAAGAATTATTTCCATATACGAATTTATATCAAAAGATGTTCACTTCTTAACTAAGAGAATAGATGCTACATTAATTTACAAAAGCTTAAACACAGCAAAGGAGCCTGGTGTTTCAGTTAAGGATTTTGGGTCCACAGGGTACGCCTAAAACGGTAAACCCAGTTAAGCCATTATAGACAGGCCTAGCTTAGCAACCATCAAAGTTGTACAAGATTTCCTGCTTCTAAGCCACCCCAGGTTTGGGAAGCAGCAGATGAGAAGATTCTGGCTTTCACTTGACCCCCTATGTAGGTTGGTCACAAAGACGAGCGTAGAACGGGTGACCTTTCGTCTATCCTCTCAGCTTGAGGAAGCCAACTCTATAAACCAAAATTAGCTCGCTGCTAGGGTGTTGTGGATCGATCCCTCACATGTTGAAGGATTAAATTAATAAAGCAAGTATCCAACTAGTGAGCATGACTCCAGCCAACCCACTTATGACAACCATACTGTATGGATTTCACACATCTACAGCTTAACTAAAGCAGACAAGTTAGATTCTATTGGGCTAGTTTCAACATTATATTGGAAAGTACTGCATCTAGCAGTTAACATGTGGCAGACTCTGAACCTCACAGGTTGAGTCGGGATCTGGAGCAGCCTGCCCTTAGCAATTATCGGTAGGCAAAGGTTCTGGCACAAATTTCTGGTTTATCCTGAAGAATCCATGAATTGGGGGTTTTGTATGGCTTGCCTGGAACATTGTATATAGGAAACCGTTCCAACAAGTCAGTTTGAACGTACCAATCTGCTCTTATGAAGAGCTATTCCAGACGAATTCCCGCAAACTTGGCCAGTTCCAGATATCCCAGCCAATGATGAGTTTAGAAACACTCACTAAAGAGTGGTTTATCAATGGTAGTTCTTCATATCGGATTCCATTTAGCATAAGCTAGAATAAGTTTATAACATTCATATCCCATATTATTTTTAATCAATAAAATATGACGTCACAATTTAAATCTCTGATCTCAAAATATCAGATGTCCTGAACCTCCCTGTAAATTCCACTGTTACTTAAAAATTGTCTCAAAATCTTAAGATACCATAGCTAGCCAAGTCTCTCAAAAGGTCTTTGAACTATAACAAAGGGGATGAGATTCTCAGTGACAAAGCATACTCTTAAACCTAGAAACATGGTGCCATCGCAATGCTCTCAGCCAAGGTTATACTGTAGAATTAGAACCTGCTTGACAAGAAGAGAGATTTTCAAATCCAACATACATAATTTACAATATCCATGGAATTTATGCCCATTAAACCCATGTTTTTATATTTTATTTAATTAAACCAAAATCTGGGATCTTATAGATACATCGCAAGTTTCAAATCATGTATACACTTTGTACATGGGCATAATAGGCAGATGGGAATCCAAGATGAAGTGTTCAACCCATACTTATTAAGGTGACTGAGTTTTTTGAGGGTGAAGGATCATTAAACCCAGCAGCAAGATTTCAAATATTAAACGAAAGTCACTAGCAAATCCAAAAAAAACCTGTGCATGGGATACAAAGGAGTACAGAGAGCAAATCAGGAAAGAGTAAACCAAATTGAGAACCTCCGCCCTGACTAGAATCAAGGGTAAAGGCAACTTTGCTACCCAAAATTAGACATGAAAATTAAACAAGGTGCACAATCACTAGAAAAGGGTCTAGTAAAATATTATACCCTCCAGATCACCAAGGTAGAGATCAATATACTATTCAGAGATAAATCAAGAGCAACAATGGCCAAAAACAAACCAAAATATGAAGTATATGGAATAAAAGTTATAAAATTCTTATTTTTTAACTAGCAAACTACCCACACTGTCAGGGATCCACTCGTTAGGGAGCCTGTCTCCAATTGAATGGAGAAGGGCCCCAAGTTAAACTTAACTAGAGTGGAGCCTACTGGAATTCCTATCATTAGCATATGAAGAAGGTTATCAATTAATTGGAATTTTCACAGAAAGGGTGTAAAATGATTTAACAAGGAGTAAACACTGATATATCCCAATACCAGCCAAGGGGCCTTGAGATAAATTATAGGAGGGAATCAAGCAATTTCAACATATGGAGTGTGGCAGTGGTGCAGACCAAATTGATACCAAATAAAGTCTTCAGATTTATCAGTGTGTGTTGGTTCAGGAGTCTCAAAGTTCATGTTTGCCTGGCATTATCCAATTAACACACAGAAAATCCACACATGAAGAATAGGCTTCATGTTGTGGAGTGGGAACTTTTATTTATTTACTAATCAATTTAGAAGTTGAAAATACAGATTTATTTAAAATTGTTGAGAGGAATAAAGTGTTGGAGCAATTGCTCAAACAGGGGGAATTCATCTTAAATACTGAAGTGAAAGGGGAGTGACATAGGTTTTACCAGAGGGGCCTGCAAGCTTGGGTGGTGGAGTATTACTTTGCAGGACTGCAGCAAACTCATCCTGCATCTAGGAAGAAATGTGACTGTTTACTTATTACAGGGTGCATTTGGGCTCTGTACTATGATCTGGTAGGGATTGTTTCTTTAGATGTATATAAGTCCTTTGGCTTGGTAGTTTGATGGACTCTGATTGGGTAATTGAGGTCTTTATCCCTGGATATGGAGCCAAAGTGCAATTTTTTATTATGCTGATTGGCTAATTTTGGATTTTGGGTGGTTTCAGGTCCATTGATTGACATTAATTTATCATTAATTGCTTGTATGTTGTTGCCATTGTCATCTGAATCCAGGATAGTTGATTTTAATGTAGTATTTATATTAGATTGGCTGGAATTGCTTTTTTTGCTTTCAAATTTTGTTTTGAGCTTTAATTTAAATCTGTGTTTGTTTATCAATTTCAAACACATTTTAAACTCAGTTATGTTTAAAAACTGAGAATTACAATCAAAATCTGTTTGTGCATTTAAAAATGCTTTTCCCCTATCAATCTGAGCTACCCTTTTACCAGTGTTTGAATAAGCAGTTCCCTTTTCTTTTGAGTAAGGAATATAATTCCTTACACCCACCCACCCAGCTCCCATGAGATACCACACTGCAGCCAGGCCCAGGGGAGGTCCCAGAGAGTCAAGTGATAGATCCAACACCAAACCCAGCATTTATTCCTATATGCATTCCACCAAGTATTTATTACCATTCAACCACAGTCCACACAGTAAGCCAGGCAGGGACCACTTGAATCCCAACAAGTATTTTTTAGGAACTAGAACCCAACTTCATGGCACCATTTATGACCTTTGTTGAAGAGAAGCAGATTCAAAATGCTATAAATGATTTAATAACATCACATCATGGGTCCTAAAAATCACATCAGGGTCATGTCCCAAGCTGTTTCTAGGACATCCTTTGGCCAAGGAGAAGGGTCTAGCCTAGTAGGACCGTAGATGATGGGTGCCATTCTAATCACATAACTGGCAGTAGTGACTCAGAGGTGCCAAGCTCTCATACAGGGAGTCACTTGTCCAGCAAGCCCCAAAATGTTTACATAGGTGAACCCAAGTTTCTGTAGCTGTAGGGAGGTATGGGGTAAAGATGGAAAGCTCCCCAGCCAAGATTATCACTTGCTTGATTGCTTGGCAAGGTGGTGTATATTTACCAAGCTTTGGTGGGAAAAAGATGGCACACAGGTTGGATCTAGTCCTTGATCCAGGTCTCTGGCCAAGGGGACTGGCACAGATGCTGGTTTTACTGATGCAGCCATGCTATGTCCAGTTTTCAGCGCTGCTGTTAGAGCTTTAAGTATTCTCTATCAGCTGGCACCAGCAGCACAAGGTTTTTAGCAACCCAATTGTTGTAAAATATGGCAGTGGTTGCTTAATTTTTAAAGTTGTTTGTCAGTAATCTTCACTCTTAGTACTATAACTTTGGCTGGTATAGTGACAGTCTTAGTGCAGACAGAAGAATAAAAGATATAAAGACAAAACTGGTATTTTATTTGATAGTGAGTTGTTAATATAGCATGGAGCAGTGGAATTGCCGCCAGAGGAAAAGAGGCACAGACAGAAGCACTTGCCAAAAGGAGGAGAGTGGAAATGCACAGCAGAAGGAGCAGCACAAGAAAACAGCCGGTTTCATGTGCCTTGCCTAATGGAGGCAAGTGGCAATTATTTTGTTGTCCTATTAATAACTTCAGAAGTAAAGCCTGCACTTGATGCACAATGATAATACACTTTGAATACCCGTTTTTAAGGCATTTTAAACGTATTTAACCTGTGTAAAACCATGCTGCAATAGAAATTATGCACAGTTGTGTGAGCGTTCCACCAAACTAGGATCCTAAGTGGCATCTGGAATGTCTAATCTATTCAGATCTGAGACACCAGTGAGCCCCTGCAAAGGTAAAATGCTCAAATTGCATCTATCAACAGCTGTCTATTTGAAGATGCCAACAAGGAAGGTGCCCCAACTTTCTCAGCTATATCCTGCTGGGGAAGCAATTTCTGGCCTGGGGGTGATTCTTTATTGGCTGGCTGGTCATTGGCTTCACTCTTCTTGGTGCTGGCACAGCTTTATTGGTCACTTAAGGTGATCAATCCATCAATCCCAGGCTCTGGAGGTTGGTCCGAGCTTTGGGGCCCATTTGATGCCCTTTGAGCCCCAGTTCTGTAGCTAATGTCAGTTTGGTTGCTCCCTGAGTCATTCTTCTCCAGGGAATATATCCTAGTTTGGGAGGAATAGTGATTTAAGTTCCAAAAACTTTGATTGATGGATCAGTTGTGTGGCTGTATCTTTGCAAGCCTTTAATTCAATGGATCATTATTTTAGGGATTGGGCCATTTTCTAATACACATGCTGCCCAAGTCAGGCATAGCACAGTTCAATTTTGAAAAAGTAACTAATCAACATTTTATATTTAAAACAGTAATAACCTTATGAAAAATTATTATTTTTTACACTGTAAGCTATCAAAATGAAGCCAAGAATCTATTTTTCTATTGGTGCAAAAAACTATTATATATATATGTCAAAACAGCAGGCTCAACCCGCCAGCAAGGTTCCAAATAAGCAGGTTTGTGACCCGCAATCCAATTATCCAGCCACTTGAAGCCAAACTAGGAAGTTGACTTGGATTTCCAAATACAATAACATGAACAGAAGCTGATCCTCCCTGGTGGGTAACTTGTTTTGGCACTTAACTCATTACAAGGTTCAAGCCACCCCCTTCACTATCCCACCGCGTGATCAACACTATCATGTTCCTGTTATCCACAATTTACAATGACTATAGAATACCTATCTCTCAATAAAGAATATCAGCTAATTTCCAAAAGAATTTCCCCTTGTAACTCTGCTAAAACAGTACAGTTACAAAATTGGTAGAAGAAGTAGGGGTTCCATCCTACTTTATCCCCCTAAATTCCGCCTGTTGCCCATACTTACCACGGCCAACAAATCCTTGATAAAATCATGTCTGGCTTTCTGCTAGACTGGATATCATATACGCCTGGTACCGAGATACCTGATGGGTTTGTCCTTTACCAGAACACAATGATCCCTCTCTCCGCCTTCAACGCCATTTCAGCACAAGGGTTCTTTTAAGCACCCTCTGACATTCCTCAAGCAACTGATGAAAGTACCATGCCAGCCTACATGGCCCAGAGACTTCAAAGCGCTGCCTTGGAACCTTCTGCTGGTCTAACAACAATAATGACGCGGCATGGATTAAATTAACCCAAAGCAAGCTGGCCCAAATGGAATGCCCACAACAGTTCTGGATTGCAGATATCTCCATCCAATTGACTCACAACGCTGGTACCTGGTGCAACAAGTGGCATGAAGAACACGCCAAGAAGGATTGGGACACCTTTGAACAAGTCTTATTGGCAAGTTTTGTGCTGAAAAACACCACACTCATGATCATCTGCCAAGTAAAGAATCTAACCCAAACAGTAAAGTGATTGAGCTCACCAAAGCTTACAAGGAACTCTGACTATGTGTACTCTCAGATATGGCTTTTGACACTCCAGCTACCCACCTCATGTACTATGACGCACTCAAGTCACATATGATGAGACATGTAAACCTGGACCAAGTGACCAACTTGCAAAGTCTGTATTGCAAGGCAGAGAAAGCAGAACAAACATCCAAGGCTCTCCACAAGGCACAAAAGGAAAAGAGAGAGCTCAAAGATTCTCACCAAACTGGGCATTCTAATTGACCACCCCCTGGGAACAACAGCCAGTCAAACCAACCCATTTCTGTATCACTGCCACACAAGACAACCAAGACAAGGGAAAAGCCCAGGGAGAGCACTAAGTGAGCCAAGCTCTCCCTGCACAACTCCCAACTTTCCCAATGATGAGTACCAACCCAAGAATTTGGATCAATGTCCAATGATCCAAGTGCCCTCAGAAGACCCAGTACTTTACACTATCACCAGACATCCCAATAAACTGATGTCTTATCCTTTCCCCCTTTTGCAGTTACACAGACTCAGAACTACTGGATTTGGGTGCAGATTGAACCCTAGTCAACAGTAGCTTTGTGGACAAGTTCAAGCTGGCCACTAATCCTTTGCGGATTAAAAACGTGGTCCTGGCTGACAAACACCACATTGCTGTGACAAAGGAAACTGCTCCCTTCTCTGTCATGCTAGAGAACCTGCATTCCACCATCCAGGGCCCCGTCATTAATTTTCCCAAGTTTGACATTGTTGAGCAACTTGTGATATTGCTGGTATGTTCAAAGCTACAGATAGATGTTAGCCTTGCCAATGTACTCTACCTAATCCTATGCAAGAGCACTACAGACTACAATAAAATAGAACTTTGAATATAATTACGTTTATTGATACTGGAGTACAATCTAGCCAGTGGCTGCAATCTATCCAGGTGTAACTATGAACTTGTCCTCATCCTTTCAGGTGTCTATGTCAATATATACTGCAACAACCATTGTTCTTGTCCTTTCAGACAGTTCTTGGTGGCTACCTTTGCAATAGGTCCATCTTTGCTAGCTACGCCTATCCTGATTGGCTGTTCTTGACATGTGATATGCTACTGGCCTTAGCAGGCGTCCATGGCACTTCAGCTACAGCCTACGCTCTTCTTGAGCTAGCCTACTGTCATTTATTGATTGGCTGTATCTTACACGCCTATTATTGCGCTGGGAAGCTATGCTGTATTTAGTTGATGCTTAGAAATTGTCCCTGTTCAGCCCTCCTACATTGGAAGGTAGAATTCTGGTATTCCATTTTCAGGGTTTAATCAGTGATCCTTTTCTGGTTGGCAAACCTTCTGCTTATTAATGCAACAAGTCAATTAGGGATTATACGCTGTATAATAGCAGACTTGATCCATTAGTGACTCAAAGGATTCTCTGCCGTGTAATACTGACCTGAACCAATAAGGAACCCAATTATACACCGTGTAATACTGATCCAAACTTGGTATTTCTTAGCCATTTGTATATCACTTGTTTGATATGAACATATAAGTCCATCAGGCTGTGTAGGGATGAGTTGATACAACATCCAGTAGGGTAGAATATGTGATATACAATTGATGATTTAGTGATTACACACTGTGTAATCAGTGATATTCACTATATTGGCTAACGTTTATACGGCGTATAATAGTTACATCAATTATAATAAAGCAAGCAATATACGGCGTATAATCACATCACATTGGGACAATCAGTGATAATACAGTATATAATTGTTACATCTATCATAATAAACTAACAATTACACGGCGTATAATACCTACACTTGATTAAGTGATAACCAAATGATAATACACATATAATTGTTACATCTATTATAATAGACTAGAAATTACACGGTGTATAACTGCCATATCTATTAATATAATGATGACCAGTGATAATATGGCGTGTAACTGATTAAGATCTGTGTGCAATGATTAACCTGATCATTTGTGGTCAATCAGCCTAATCTCACAGACACTGTGCTGGGGCTAGACTGGTTGCAAAGGAATAATCCTCATGTAGACTGGGTAACCTTGGTACTGACCATCAAATGTTAAGGCGTCAATCACCAGATCTACCCAGACTTAGTAGACCAGCTCCTGAGAGAACATGTCTTTGTACGCTTCACAGAGACCCTGGACAAACAGGAGAACCTCAAGGCAATTGACTGGGACTCTTGCCAGTACAAGATCATACATTTCAAGGACCACCAAGATACCACTACGCCTCAGGATTGCAAAATTTTAGCCTGCCATCCAGAAATCTTCAAATAGGCTCTACCTGGGTTGCCACCAGAGAAACACATCCAACACTTCATCCAACTCAAGTGAGCTGTACCTAAGGCGCAACCCATCTACTGTCTTACACCAAACAAGGACAGCATCCTACGTGCCTACCTCAAGGAGGCATTGAAAAAAGGACTTATCTGCCCCTCACAGTCTCCCTTTGGTGTGGCCGTATTCTTTGTAGCAAAGAAAGATGGCACCCTACGTCTAATAACAGATTATTGAGCTCTAAACAAAGTTAATATCAAGAATTGTTACCCACTGCCACTCATTGATGGCCTCTTTGATGCCTTATGCGGCGCCACAGTCTTATCCAAGATTGACCTAACCGCTGGCTACAACAAGATCTGTATCAAGGAGAAATATATACCTAAAACAGCCTCCCACACTAAATACGGTTTGTACAAGTGTGTGGTACTCAACTTTGGAATAACAAACACCCCATCAACCTTTGTAACCTTCATGAACAAGGTGTTTGCTCCTACATTGGCAAGCATGCCTTGGTATAAATGGACAACATTATTTATATAGCCCCTTGGTAGAACAACACCACATGGACTTGGAGGCAGTCTCTACCACCCTGGCGCAACTAAGCTACTGGCCAAGCCCTCCAAATGTCAGTTCTTCCGCAAGCAGTTGCCCTTCCTGGGACACATTGTTTCAAAAGATGGCATCAAGCCTGACAGCCAGAAAATCCAGGCCATTTGCAAAATGCCACCTCCAAAGGACAAGTCAGAGCTTTGCAGATTCTTGGGAATGGTCGCCTATGTACAGAAATTCATACCCAACTGTGGCATCCTGACTGCACCCTTGTCTACCTTAACTGGCGCCAAATCTAAGTTTGTTTGGACCCCCCAACGTGACCTTTGCTTCAGACGTCTTATAGAGAAACTTACAAAAGCACCTATCCTGAAATACCCCAGATGTGATGGGGAATATCAAATGGAGACAGACACCTCTGACGCATTGCTTGGGGGAGTACTACAAATCAAAAACAATGATGTTGACTTCCTTCCCAAGCCTACAAATCATGCAAACTGACAGACAGTGAGTGCCAATACCCTATAAATGACAAAAAGTTGTTAGCAATTGAGCACTGCCTAGTCAAATGGCGTTTTTATCTAGAACAACAGAAGGAATTCACGGCACTGACTGACCATAAGTTGCTTATATACTTCAAAACACAAGCAAACTTATTCCGTTGTCAAGCGCACTGGATGGAACTTCAGGAGAGGTTTAACATGCTCATAAAATATAATCCTGGTCCAGAACTTGCCATGGCAAACACACTCTTGCGCCTGTACGTCAGAGCCACAAGCGGCAAGAACAGGCTTGACTCAGACTGGCCTCTCCTGGTGCTCCAGACAAAGGACAAGGGCTTCCCCCTGGCACCACAGACATAACCAAAGAAACAGTAATTAAGAACAAACACTTATTTGCAGACATGTATAGGACCTTACATCAAAAAATGACCAACAGAACCACCATCCCTTATGTCCCCACACATCAACAAGTGGATACAGTCCTGTGTTATCACAGGGACCTAGAGCACACAAAAAGCTGCAACCTCTATGAATTCCTCAAACACAAAGCATGGTGGCTGACCCTATACTGGGACTTCCAGGAAGACTTAGACCAATGCAAAGTATGTGAGAAATTTGCAAAAAGCAATAACCCACCTAAATCAGTACTTCCTATTCACTTGCAACTGCTCTTCAAGGTATAGCCCTAAACATTGTGGGCCCTATGCCAGAAAAACACAATGACAAGAAATACATCATCACTGCAATAGACTTTGCCACTTGATAGCCAGTGGCACAAGCAGTAAAGAAACACACAGGCAATGATGTGTGGCAGTTCATAGGGAAAGAAATCATCAGCAAGTTTGAAAAGCCAGAACTCCTGATAGCTGATGGATGCAAAGAATTGACCTCTGAAGATAATAATGTATACCTCACTAAGAATGAGGTCCAGAACACAGTGACAACACCTTACCATCTTCAGGTCAATGGACGCGCAGAGCAGCTGAATGGTAGCCTTGTGCAAGCCCTAGCCAAGCTTACTGCTGGGAGACCTGAGGACTGGTATAAGCAGCTATCAACTGAATTACTTGTGTGTCAAACCTGAGTGAACAGATCCACCAGAAAAAGCCCCTTTGAGTTAGTTTATGGCACACAGCCCAATATCATCCAAGCACTATCAGGACCAAAGTTAGAGATGCCCATAAAGGTTCCACCCCGCTCAGATCCCCAGGTCATACAGGCCAATAGCAATCAATCAGAAAAAAGAAAATGCCTACAAAAGACTTTTGTCCCCATCCAAGACAGACTTGATGTTGGTGACAAAGTATGGGTCATGAATACCAACAAGAGTAAATTACAACCAGAGAAAGTAGGCCTGGCTATCATCCTAAAGGTAAACAAAAACAAAACTTACCTTGTGCAAGGACTCAAAAAATGCAAACAAGACAAAGTCATCCACCATGATTGCCTGAGACCCTGCAAAGCAAGACAATACAACATGAGACTGTCCTATCCGCCACCAAACAACAATTAGTCCAGTATGGCGCCTGAGCTCCCAACAACCTCCCTGACAGCCCGGCCCCAGAGAAGGCCAACCCTCAGCCAGGGGGTGTCAAAACAGCAGGCTCAACCTGCCAGTGAGGTTCCAAGTAAGCAGGTTTATGACCTGTGTCACGGTAGGTTCCATCATGCTGGGAATTATCCGCCCACGCAAGAAGGCTTGAAAAGCTGGGAAACCTTTATCAAAATTGACCAAGTTAACAGATTTAAATCAAACGGTCAATTGGAAATGGGTTACAGATGCTCCATTCTGTCAGCTGAAACCAGTTCCTTCTTGCAAATTGACATAGATAAATTGGCGTAATTTGAGGGTCACCCAATATGAGCTTGTTAATCAGCATGGTTGTCAGAAACTGGTCACACAAGGGTTCTTTGCAACCTGGACCAGATACTTACTTGACAGTGTGGAAGGAATAGGAGGTCAAGACTCAGGTGGTATTGCTTAGTCAATTTTCTGATATATATTGAATAGTTTTCACTGTTTCAACCCTAAGAGTTGAGTCCTCCCAAAATTTTATTCATTAAAATCATTTATCCCCAGTTCTAATTTACTTTTCAAAATGCATCCTGTGGTTGGGTTGTTACAATATTTTCAGTGCAATCTGATTCTCAACCAAATTATTTCAGGAAGATGGGGTCCTGCAGTTGGAACTTTGTTGTTGGTGCCGCCCAATGTTAATTTTGCGCCAACCAATTTTGCGGCTCCTCCCCCCATTCTTGAAACTGAAAATTGTGTTGCCTCCCAATGTCCAGAATTTTATTCTGAAAATTTGTTGATGTTGTCTCAGGCCATTTATCTTGGGCTAATTTGGTTAGGATTAACTGTTCTGTTTAATTCTGGTATTACAATTTGAAATTTTACAAAAAGATATTTGAAGCCACGTTGGTGGTTAATCATTAATTCTATGTGGATTTGGGTGGTAATTCCCCATCACTTAGAAACTGCTTCATACTATCCTGCAATTTCTGTCACAACCCGTGATCCAATTATCCAGCCACTCAAAGCCAAGTTAGGAAGTTGCCTCAAATTTCCAAATACAACAACATGAACAGAAGCTGATCCCCTGCAGTGGATATCTTGTTTTGGTGCTTGACTTATTACAAGGATCAAGCCACCCCCTTCACCATCCCGCTGTGTGATCAACGCTATCATGTTCCTACTACCCAAAATTCACAGTGACTATATAATCCATATCTCTCAATAAAGATTATTATCTAGTTTCCAAATATTTTCCCCTTGTAACTCTGCTAAAACAGCACAGTTACAACATTTGGAAATAAAACAGAAGGCAGCAACCAAAATCAAAATTAAGAATAAAATTTGAAGAGGAAATTGGAAGTTGAAGAAGATGAGGAGGCAGGATACAATCCAGACCAAGGAACCACAATAGAGTCAGCTTCAAACTGGAACAGGGTGCAAGACACATTGTCCACAACTGGGGCCAGTAGGCCAATATATTCCAACATGTGTTTATAACTTCCTTTATTTTCAATATTTCAGGGATAATAAGCTATCTAGAAACAAGTTTCTAGAGGGGGATGGGGAAAGCTTTAAGGTAGCTTAGAAGGGGAGCAGGGGAGACTTTGCAGTATCTGATTGGCTGGAAAGAATATTTTTTTAGCAGTTTGGGGGCCTGCATTGAAATTTGGTTCAATGACATCATATATTTTTTAAAAAATTGACAACTAGTGAGTTGAGCGTTACCTTCACTAGCTAATGTATAATTTATAATGTTCTTGTAATAATGAATTGGTGGAGAACAAGGTTAGTCCAGATTTGCTAGGGCTATCTGAGCAACTCCAGCTTCAACCCATTTTTTGTCAATAATAGCATTTAAAATTTCAATTATTCTCAAGGGCTTTGGGGCAGTTCTTCTCTGGTTCCTGGTTCTGCAAGGGTGCTGTATTCCTTCCATTTGTTTTTCTGCCATAACACTTGCCTCAGAGTCTTAAAGCCCTTAAGGAAAATATTTTCCAAGAATGTGAGAACCTGTTGCTCAAAGCTCTGGAAAGAGTGATGTAAATTCCATAAAAAATTCTGTATGGTCATCAACTCTGGCAGCAACCACCTGTCTAATATCATCTTTTCAACTTGGTGGAATAAATTCTAATGGATCAGATAAACAAATTTCACAAACAGAGACATATTTTATTAAAATAACAGCAAAATAGCACTGGGGATTAATTTTTCTCCACCTTGTAAAATAGACATAAAATTTAATCAATGATCTCTTTGTCAAATGCTCCAAATCCCTTTTCTTCCCAGATGAACAGTTTCTATAAACCCTAAATAGGAGCACCAATTTTTCACTAGCAAGGTGTTAATTTTTCTATTTAAAGCCTTAAATTTCCCTTGAACTATCACTTTTTCACCAAATTTAGAAAACATTTTTGCCATTGTAGTGAAGCGCTTTGGGAATTTTTCCCATGAAACTTTCTGCTTTTACCATTGTAGTAAACAGCCTTGAAGAAAATTTTTGAGCTGCCTGTCAAATATTGTGCCACCATGGTCAAGATTGTTTATCTACAGAAAAATAAGCAGAAACACCCAGCACATAAAAAGCCCTTAGAAAATTCTGGCTGATTTAAATAAAGCCATTGATAAAAAGTGGGTTGTGGCTAAGAATGCAAAAGTTCTTTTTAATTATTGATTAAGCTCCCAAACACTGTAAGCCTGAAAAAAGGTGATTTTGCAGTTTTTGGCTCCAAAATTTATTTATGACATCACAAATTTTCTGTCACTTATGGAGTTTTGTTAACAAAAGAATTGAGCACTGTCACATCATCATCATTCCCAATCCCAATATCAGTTGAGAAATGATTAGAACTACTGTAGTAGTTCAATAAATGCTAAAAGTTTGAAAAACCTATGTTCAATATCAGGAATGACATATTTATCCTTCTGAAACCCAAGGTTTGGAACAGGATTCAAGCCTTGGCCAAACTAGACCACGGGCTGCCAGCCTTGAGGACCAAGAGCCTGCCCATCCACGTTCTTTGGGATCAAATCTCCCAATATTCAACCTGCATATGCCCTTTAATGCAAAGAACTTAGTGTGAAGGTATCAGCAGTGGAACATACTGAGCATCTAGGCTACTTGCTAAATGGAGGCAAAGAGGCCCCTGTTATTATCCTGATGAGCCTTATACCTGCCTTAGTAACCAATCAAAACCCTATACCTGAGGAAGTCACTGATCAGCAAGTTGCCCATGAGAATACTGCTCTGGAGCAGAAGGGTCACACAATCCATCTGAAGGATTTAGCCAATTAATGCTATTCATGTGCCTGTGCCATTTTGCTGCTCTTAATTCCAGGAAACCTTTCTATCTACTTTCCAATTTCCTGATCATAAAAATCCCAACTAATATAACTAAAGTCTGATAGTGGGTACTATATGAACCCCTAGACCTTGCACCAGACTATATTGTCATTTTAAAATAAAGGTTATGATATATTAGCTCTCCCAATTATTCCCTTATTTGATCTTAGTTATCTGTCAGTTTAATACTAGTCCTTCTGTCCCACCAGCCTTACTTCTCACAGTTTTCTGCCCACAAGGTGCTCCTTACAGGCCTGTCTACTTTACCAAATACCCCTTAAAACTTGAGTATAGAGAGTATAGCACTGAAAATATATTGGTGAGCAATCCTCTTGCCTGCACTAAGGATTTGACAAAATTTAACAGAAAGATTTATTAGCATATCACTGAACCCTGCCTGTTCCAAGACAAATATAACTTTCTCACTGCCTACCAACTAGACATGGACCCTCCCCTCACTCCCAAAATGATACCTGCGTCCACTTATGAACTTCATATGGACAATATAAATAAGCTATTTGTAATAGTATCTACCATCCTCTTGGGGTTGATAGATACTATAGTTCCTGTTTATGGCACCTGGTCCCATTTGGAAGATCTATATTGTATCTTTTCAAGTTAGCGCCAATCCTGTGGTGGGTTCTTCCTGGCATGCGGCCCAACCAATCCCCAATTCTGATGGGCAGGCCGCCCAGGGTTGGTTCACTGGCATATAGTTTAAGTTTTAGATTTTCCTTGACAGGTAATGGAGCTACTTTTGTCTATGTGCATGTGTGCTACCTTGCAGTCTGTAGCTTTGATTTTGGGGTGTCTGAAGCCTCTGGGCTTCTCTCTGCCCCCCTGATTTTGAAATCAAAGAAATTTTGGAGCCAATTTTTGAGATCTCATATCCAAGAATCTAGCAACAATTTTTCATCCACTTCTATTTTTACTGCCTGCTCAAGTTCTCTTTGCTTACAATTTTCCTCTGCTGGGTGATTTCTGTCCGCGCATCTCCACTTTACAGTCCTTACTACTTCTCAATACTTTGCACATTTGTTGGTTTGTTCCTCATTTATGAATACTTTGGAATTTTGCAGGGACTTCACCATGACACCAGAACTCAAAATTTCCCTGGGACACCAAAAGCTTTTCTATCAATAAGTAATTGCCTAGCACATGCTTTCCAATCACCACATAAGGTCATAGTGGATCCCTGCATCTGCTCTTTATATGAGATGATACACTTAGTATCCCTTTACCTTTCATTGCTCCAAGTGATGGGCCTGGGTTTTAATAACATAGTAATCATATCCACTACATAAGCACCATGAGTTGTTAGATTTATCAGCTATTCCCTTAAATAACATATCAATAGTGGTCTTTGGCTTCTGATTATTGCACTTTACTCATAGGTGCCCTCCTATAGGATACCCAAAAGAGATGGAAGCAGAAAACACCAATAATTGTGGTTGGGTACCCAAACTGGATTATAGCCCAGTTGGTCTCAAGATTTAAATACCCCATGAAATATTGGTCACAGGTCACATCTTCACCCTTGCAGAGACTCATAGGTGTCCCTCTTATAAGCACCCAAAAGAGTTGAAGAGCAAAAAAGTGTGACAACACCAATTATTGCTGATTAGGCAACAAAACTTTAATAGGGCTACCAGTAACACATGCCTGCTTAGCCCCCTTGTTTGTGATCACCACAGGAATGTTGTAGAAAGGCAGCAGCTATGACTGTTATATAATACAGTAAGGGGAAGTTATCTTTACCTCAACACCTACAGTTAATCCCTCTTGGGAAAACTATTCCCCAAGAAACCCCTAATCAATTAAAAATTGGCGGCACTTTTATCAGACCCGCATCTTATACCAGGATCAAGCATTTCAAATCCCAAATGGAACGCTACCCAGACAAGCCCAACAGCTACCATGCCGTATATAGACAGCATGTGGCTTTCCATGATGCTATAGAATCCCCTATATTTGTATCAAATAAAGTATTGTTACCTTCTCAATATCCCCTCTGCTTGTTTATTATACTTCTCAGAGGAATACTCAAAAATACCCTTCATATGAGCTATCCTTCCATATTAAGCCTTTCTGCAGCCATGCTAGGCTACAGAAACTTTTAGCAATGAGAGCTGTTGTGCACTTTGCTTGCAGTAAAGGAAAGTGTAAATATAAATAGATCTACAGTAAACTACAAAAATATATTCCAGTGCAAAAAGTTAATATTTTCATTTGTAGAAGACTTGACTATGCTTAATTTCAAAGTATGAATCTGTATATAATATATAAGAAGTCTTGGTCTTTATTGGGAAGGGGAGTTTGCCTTATATAGCAAATGGTAGGCAAACCCAATTAGATGAGTAACAGTACACAACCATTGCAGAGATGATTGTGGTTGCATGTGAGTTATTTTTCCTGGTAGATCAGCATATCAAGAAGGGACCAAGAAAAGGGGCAATCATTTAAAAATAAAGCATAATCCAGCCAATACCAAGCAAACACAATTGGATTTACAACTTTGTATGGCTCTTGATCAGATGTAAAACAAGGGAGTGAAAATGATCAGTAAAATTTTTACCAATCTGTAACTTACATCAGTTTAAAAGAGGCTAAGAAGTGATAGAAACCAGTAGCAACAATGGCTGTTAATAAATAATCACCAAAATAGCTATATTTATCTTCCTTTTATCAGGCACCAGGATTGGGTAGAGCCTTGCTTTACAATGACTTGTCTGGCTGGTAACCACCTTGCTTTCAACATCATTAATCCTAGGAACCTAATTTCAATATTATGAATAATCCTGGGCATTTGAAAATATAAACTTATTATAAAATACCTGGAATTATGTAATAATGTTGAAATAGGCTCCTAGGAATAACAGTGTTGGAAACAAGGTGTGCACCTTCTGGCCCTGTTATCCCCATAAAATCAGTTCTTTTTACTAATTATTACATGCTTCATGATCAAGGCCACACCTCTGAAGAAGAACAGCTTGCTTACATACCCAGTTCATGACATGGCTTCATGTGGTGTATTCTTCAGTGACATATGTGGCTCTCTACTCTTCTTTCTATTATGTTGGAACTTTTTTCTCTGGGAACTTTGTGAGATATAATAAAGTAGCCAATTTATGAAGTGGGCTATGGTGGCTTGGCACATCTGCCTGGAAATTAAAGGGTTTATGTAGCTAACTTGATCACTAGGTTTATTCTCTATGTCCCAATAATTCATGGCCTTTAGCTTGAAAGGGCATATATATGTCATAACCATGATCAATTTGGTGGTCTAGACAATAAGAAATTATAAGCCACCACATATTGTTCCAATAAATCAAAGCTATGTATAACAGATGACTTGGAAACTAACATCTATAAGTGGGTGATTGAAGCTCTAAATGGCAACTGCCAGAATTAACTCATTATGCAAGTCAACTTACTGAATGTCAACAATTTGTCAACATTCAGTAAGTCAACATTATTTTATTATTTATCCGCTGGAATTGAGAATTTCCAAAACTAAGCTAATTTTTCATAGTAAATTATTAAGTCAGAATTGCAAAATTAAAAAGGAACAGGAATAATGTCGGCACCATTTAAAAAAAGGCTTAATTTTAAGCCAAAAACTAATATAAATTACTATGAAAATGTAAGTTTCTTTGTACTTTTACATTAAGGTCAACTCCAGTAAGTAATATCTGGATGTTGACCCCAAATAAGAATCCATAAATTTCTTAATAAAATACACAATATTCTAAAAGTATTTAGTTTTTATATTTTATACTACTGTTTTATTAAATATATATTAAGATAAGCATTGAACAAAGACATATGCCAACTTTCATAGTGTTCTTTGTATTATTAAGATATTTATTGTTATGGTAAACCCATTGTATTGATATATAGCTTATTTCCAGAAGTCCACTTAATCCAAAACACATATGTTAAAACTAGAATTTATATATGTATTTATAATGTTGACTTTGGGTCAAATTGACGTGTCACCTAAATTGCAGCAAAGGGGTTTGGCTAAGCAAACAAAGTGACATGATTTAAGCAAGATTTAATAGGAGAGTTACTATAAAAGAACGCTGATTGCCTGAATGTCAACACCTTCACTGGTTTATTAGTAAAACACTGTTGCTTAACAAAAAACACACATACAATGGTATGATAATTCAAGCCAAAGTACCCAGGGCTGTACTTTAGACTTCTCTCTACAATTCCTATTATTTAGTTTTCATAAGTTACATATACAAATCTTTGATTTTTTAATTTAAAAATAATCAATTTTGGCCTTAAAAACCAACTCCAGAAAATATTAACTAAGCTTTATAAGTGATTTACATAGTGTTTTTATAGTTTAATGCTGGCTGTCAGTATGGTGGCAGTCAAAATTAAAGCATTTTTTATGCTGACATACTAAATTAAATATTTTTGACTACTGTGACTACCAGAATGTCAACTTTTTATTTAAATATGGGTTTTTTCTATTCTTTAATAATAAACTAGCTCTAAAATTACTTTCTATACTTCTATAAACTATTTACTTAATAATAAAATTTAAAACAAGTGATTTTTATTTAATTTTATTCATGTCTCACATGATTATTCTTACTTTATGAACTCTACTCTAATTATTGTAGGACAAATCTCCAAGAAGCCACAAAATAACCCCAAGTCAACCAAGAAAGTACCCAAAGCCTCTGGAAAGGCCCAAAGTCCCTACCCAACAAAAAACCAGCCAAAGAGCCCTCAAAGAAACAGAAGACAAAGGATAAGACCCCAGACCCTGAAAGCAAAGAGCCCTCCCCTGACCCCTCCTCTTCTCCAAGCTGGTACTAATCAGAAGGAGATGAGGTTCCACTAAACAAGCAAGGAATAAAGAAGATACCCAAGAGTCCATAACCCCATCCAAGCCCATATGAATCAAGCTCAAAGGAATCAATCCCCAAGGAATCAAGCTCATCCCAGTCCAAGAAGCGCAAGAATCCAACTCCAGATAATTCTCCTCCACTGCCCAACAAATCTGCACCTCCATCCTCCTCATCAAGTATCAATAAAGAAGATCCTGATGATTGCCTGTCTGACTATCATCAAGCACCAATTGGCCTATAGGATCCCTTAAAGGCTCACAATATATGTAACGTCAAAGGAGAGTTTAAGTTCCCAAAGAAGTTCCCTCAGTTTTCCCCTCTAATGTCTGTCAAAGGAGGTGCAAGTTTAGTCAGATGGCTATGTCTTCAATTGCAACAATCAGAAGAGAGAAGGAAGAAGAAAGCATTATTTGTGTGAAGATAGAAGCTGCGCTGCCAGGATCAACACAAAAGGATGGGATAAGGTCACTAGTGAAAAAGGAGAGCACACATGCAATGCTCTAATCAATCTTATTGAAAAGCTTCTAAAGTGGTACCTCTACCAAATAGTTCCAGTCTCCAAAGACGTCAAGGCTTCTGATCTGGCAGTTAAGGCCACCACATACCTAATTAATGAGAACCTGAAGCTCATCCCTGACTGCAACCAGTTAGTAAAGTACATATGTGACAAACGCCGTGATCTATTCCCCCATAAGAAATCTGCCATGGTCCAAGGAGAGTTAGTATTGACAGAGGAGTTAAAGATGTTCAATGGTGATGAGGTGTTCTTTTTACATGATGATGGGACTACAGCAGAGGCAAGAATTATATGCTATGCTACACAACATAACCTGGAGCAGTTAAGAGATTCAGAGACCTGGTTATGTGACAGTACCTTTGCAGTATGCCCCCACCTTTTTACCAACTATGGGTTGTACATTCCCTTATTGAAGGCAAGGTGCTCCCATTTGCCTACTTTTGTAAGGAATTTTATCCCCTACACAAGTCATTGTTCCATTGCTGGAATTTTTAAGACACAAATGGATCATTTAAAACAGATTTTTAAATTCAGAAAATGGATTAATTTACAATCCAATTCAATTAACATGATTAATTTAAATCAGCATTCAAAATTGATAAATGAACGCGCTTTTGAGAACAAAAACAAAATCCAGAGCAAAAGCAAACGCTTGAACTCAATATTGAATATGAAATCTATTTTAAATTAGAAAACAGTATCCCAGGATGAAGAAAGCAACAACGGTAACAAAAACACCTCAGAAACAAGCTCCAAAAACCTAAAACCAGCCAATCAAACCAAAAATAAATGCACTTCAACCAATCACTATGATACAGGGGACCCTTCTAGCCAATCAACCAATCAACCAATACAACACAACCAAGCCACAGGAATGCTGCTCATCCAGTCTCACAATACCATTCCCACCAGAAGCCAGAAGAATACTTCAGTTCAATAATTCAATCTACCTCTTCTTGTATTGCAGGCTGCAGCCTGCTGCAGACCTGCAAAGCAATACTAGCCAAACTACCCTTTCAGGATCCCCTGGTAACCACTATGCTCCCTCCCCCAATTGACTTCAGTATTTAAACTGAAGATTTTTCCTTGAGCAAATTGCTCCAACAATTTTATTTTATTCCTATCAACCAAATAAATCTATATTTTCAATTCTAAACACTTGATTAGTAGATTCTAAAGGTTTTACCCAACAACATGAAGTTCATCTTTCTTGTATGGACTTTTTGTGTGTTAATCAGTTATGGGTAAGCAAATGTTAACTTTGAAAACCCTGAACCAACTCCTACTGACAAATCTGAAGACTCAATTTGGTATTGTTTTGGTCTGCATCAAAGACATGTCCCTTATGTTGAAACAGCTTCATTCCCACCTATCATCCACCTCAAGGCCCCCTGGTTGGTCTTGGGGTACACCAGTGTCTATTATATCCTCAATCACTTTACTCCCTTCTTGGGAAGATTCCATCTATTTGGTCACATTCTACACATGCTAATGATAGGGATTCCAGTAGGTTCCACTCTGCTCAAATTCAACTTGGGAGCTCTTCATACAATTGGGGAAAGGCTTCCCAATGAGTGGATCCCTGACAACTTTCTGCTTCCTGGGGCAACAGAAGAGATCTATATAAGGGCCTTTAAAATCCTTTAGGAGGGCATCAAAGCCCTACCCAGTAATAAAAAGAGTCCCCCTTGCCATAACACTAGAGCCAATCCAGATGATGATGAAAAGGATGAAGCCACCCTTGCTGCAGAACAAGAAGCTCATGATAAAGAACTTGGCCCCTCAACTATAATCATGGACTATGAAACTTCCCAGTATAATGCTTTTACAAAAACCTTTGATGGAGAGGTCCAGGAGTGTTTTTTCTAATATTAACAGGCTGTCAATAGGCAACTAAAGGGTCTACCTGAGCTCAGCAAGCTCCACCGTCTAGATACACCAGGAAAGTGCAGGTTCTTAATTCAGCAGTTTGTAGCACTATCATTTGTAAAACCAGAGCATACTGGACAAGCCTTTGACCTCCTATGCCAGGATCCATATGCCAAGAAACATGAGGATGCCTTCTACCCTTTCATTTAATATTAAAAACCACAGTGTGACGGAAATTGCAGGATAGTATGAAGCTGTTTCTAAGTGATGGGGAATTACCACCCAAATCCACATAGAATTAATGTTTAACCACCAATGTGGCTTCAAATATCTTTTTGTAAAATTTCAAATTGTAATACCAGAATTAAACAGAACAATTAATCCTAACCAAATTAGCCCAAGATAAATGGCCTGAGACAACATCACCAAATCTTCAGAATAAAATTCTGGACATTGGGAGGCAACACAATTTTCAGTTTCAAGAATGGGGGGAGGAGCCGCAAAATTGGTTGGCGCAAAATTAACATTGGGCGGCACCAACAACAAAGTTCCAACTGCAGGACCCCATCTTCCTGAAATAATTTGGTTGAGAATCAGATTGTACTGAAAATATTGTAACAACCCAACCACAGGATGCATTTTGAAAAGTAAATTAGAACTGGGGATAAATGATTTTAATGAATAAAATTTTGGGAGGACTCAACTCTTAGGGTTGAAACAGTGAAAATTATTCAATATATATCAAAAAATTTACTAAGCAATACCACCTGAGTCTTGACCTCATATTCCTTCCACATTGTCAAGTAAGTATCTGGTCCAGGTTGCAAAGAACCCTTGTGTGACCAGCTTCTGACAACCATGCTGATTAACAAGCTCATATTGGGTGACCCTCAAATTACGCTGATTTGTCAATGTCAATTTGCAAGGAGGAACCTGTTTCAGCTGACAGACTGGAGCAGCTGTAACCCATTTTTTATTGGCTGTTTGATTTAAATCCGTTAACTTGGTCAATTTTGATAAAGGTTTCCCGGCTTTCCAAGCCTTCTTGCTCGGGTGGATAATTCCCAGCATGATGAATCCTACTGTGACACACAGTGGATTGGACGTAAGGTCACTAAGCGCTGGAGCAAGCCCAGAGCCAAAGCCAACTGGAACTTCTACCAGGCAGTTCTTAAGGATGAAATGAAAACTACTTCATCTTTGAAGGGCTGGCATAAGAATATCAAGCCCTCCTTTGGAATCAAGCCCAGATACAACACCTTCTACGAGCACCTCAAAGTCCAACAGGGGAAGACTGTTGCATACATCAGAGATATTGCAAACCGCCCATCTAAGAAGAAGAGAACCACCAAAGAGAAACAATATCAAGAGAAGATCAAGGAAATTGTTAAGGCCAAATATAAGCTTTCAGATATTGGGGAATACATCAAGAAGATTGCCACAGTTCTTAATGGCAACCAGGTGATCACAGTCTAGCTTTTAATTAAATTTATTGAGTATTGCCTAATTTTGTATATAGTTCTTATATGTTCAGTATAATATTTTTAAATAAATAGTTATTCTAAATAGCTCATTAATAATTTATGATACTGTTTTTAAAAAAATCATTGATTTTCTATTGATAGGTTGATGCCTTAGACTGCATTACATGGCCTATATTAGTATTTTACTAGTAAATTATATGTTTTTTGTAGTTTTCAATATAGAAAAAACTTTATATTACTGTTTCTGATTATTATATTTTCCTATAATATTGAAATTCTTATTTATTACCTTTTTGTATATTGGATTTATTTTATCTTTATAAGTGGGAAAAATATTTTATAGTAAAGATACCTAATTTCATAGTAAATTATTTTTGAAGTGTATTTTTATGAAATTTTTTAATTGTCATGTATAATTTTTTATAATTTTTTTTGAATCTATGTTGTCACATTACCCTAAAAAGTATTTTGAAGCTTAATTTTTATTAAGTAAAATGTTCAGGAAACAGGTTTCTGCTTATTAAAAAAAGCGTCAACATTTAGTAGTCTACATGAGTTAAAACTCAATTCTGACTTTTCAATGCTGTTGACATTAAAGTATTTTTAATTCTGATTATTGACATGTAGTAAGTCAACTTGCGGAATGAGTTAATTCTGGTGGTTGCCCTCTAATTGGCCTCCAGAAATTGACAATGGTTAATTAGAAGCCTCTCAATCACCACAACTCTATGAGTTTATACATATAGAATCCAAGCCTCCAAAGCAATGAAATACTGTAAATTCAGAACCTGAACGTAAAAATGCGGGATTGTCAAATCCTTGGTTCAAATTTTGAATCACTTTTGCAGGATGGCCTTTTTTTAATTAAATTGATTTTTGTGAGTATTTATTTGAATATTTGAAAATGCAGGAACTCATAGACACTTTGCAAAGTTCAAGTCAAACTGCATATTTCCAATGGATGAAATGAATTAACTGGAATCAGATTTGAAGCGTTCAAAGCCATCAGCTTTTTTCATTAAGTTTACTATGTTTTTTGAAATTGCGGGATTGTCAAATCCAAGAACCAAATTTTAAATCACTTTTGAATGCCACTAGTAAACTCAGATATTAATTGCGGGAACTGGAATCCAAATTGAATGTACAGTAAGCACACTAGGAAACACCAACCCAAATTAAGAAGCTCCACCACAACTAAAATCAAATGAAAAATTCAATCTTGATAGCCATAATTAGACATAAAAAGTTATTAAACTTTAAAATCATCCAACCCCGGAAAGTATACAATATTATTCACTTCAAATCATGGATATAGAAATTCTGTTACTATTCAAGGCTAACTCAAGAGAAAATAACTTCCCACAACTAAACCAATAACTCCAAATAAATACATATTTAATCTAAAATATATTTTTTATTTTATTTTTATGGACTGTCAATCACATTCCCAACCCGCTCCTGCACCAGCCCGCAGGGCAGCCCGTCCACAAGGGCGTCCCAGAGGGACCAAGAACAGACCCAGAACCCAACTTGAAGGGAGTCATGCCAATACACAGGCCTCCCAAGATGTCATTGCCAGCCAACCACCTCCTGCATCCCAGGCCCAATCAACAAGCTTGAATCCCAGGCAGAAGCCACTCTCAAGGCCTGCTACCAAAGTCTCCTACACCAGGGTCACCGGGAACACTGAGGTTACTTACATCTCCACTGTGTACCCAGTTGTCACTCGGCCCCGCACTCTTGACCCAAGAGTTGCCACTTCCTGCCCCTGCGTCTTTGACACCACCTACGAGCCATTGGCAGCCACTGTTGAGCCATCTGCGCCTGTGATCTATTCCACCATTGACGGCGCCAGCGCAACCAAGCGTGATCCCACCTTCTACACAAAGGTCCCTGTCCCCTGTGTTGAGCCTAGTAGCCAGGATGCTGTGGTTCCTGCCAAGGGCCGGCATTGGTTGACAGATAGTGAGTGTGAAGCTCTCCTCAACTGCTTGAACGGGGGAATGACAGTTTGGGATATTGCTTCCCAATTTGGTGTCACGGCCAGGTACATTGCTGACATCAACACCAAGTATGGCAATACCGGGCAAATTGCCAAATCCACAAAGGCTAAGCAGCAGCCAAAACTCTTGCAGCCTGTGCACATCAACACAATCAAGCAGTGGGTAGTCAGGGATTGCCACCTGGACACGCTTGCTGTCCAATCAATGCTTGCCACAGAGTTCGGGCTTTCTGTTTCTAAAAACCTTGTTTACAAAACAATGGTTGATTTGGGCTTCTCTTGGAAGGTGCTTGGAGTTTCTCCGTACAACAGAAACAGTGAAAAGACCATTGAGGATCAACACATTTATGCCGAGACATATCTGGCACTAAAGGAGACTGGGAATGACCAGTTCTTCTATATTGACAAATTGTTGTTTTCTTCCTCACTCAGGTCCAGGCATGGGTGGGTTGAGAAGGGGTCCAAGGACGGTGTAGCCCATTGTGCAGCTGTCCGTTCCCAGACCTATTCAATGGCCGTGCTTCTTGGTCCTCGCGGGTTGGATCAATACTAGATGATTAAAGGCTCCCATAACAGTGGGACCTTTCTTGATTTCCTCCGAGTTGTCAAGGAGTACCTTTGGATAAATTATAGCGGCACAACCAACGTTGTTGTGCTTGATAATGTTGGGCTCCACAAAGTGGATCTGGTTGTGTCTGAGTTCTCCTCCATCAACAAGAATAGCCACTCCTCCAGCCACCGCCTTGCTGATTGTCCAATGAGACTTCTCTTCCTCCCGCCATGTTCCCCATTCCTGAATCCAATCAAGGAGGTCTTTGGTTGGATCAAGAATAAGGTGAAACAAGGCCTTCCTCAGGACACCAAGGACCTATTTAATATTCTTGAGGTCAGCCAATTTGCAATGCCACCCAATGTGGTGGCAGCTTTTTACAAGCACTCAGAATCCTTCCTCCCTAAAGCCCTGGCCTCCAAGCCAATCAGATAAATGGGCTCTCTGGTTTACTTTGTTTTTATTTTTATTTTTATTTATTTTGTTTTTATTAGGTCTCAAAAATTATTATTTATATATAATAATGTGACATTTGATTGTATTATAGACATATAATAATACATAGAAAAGGTAATTAAAATTAACTATACTAGGTATGAAGAATATATTTTTATTATAATGCACTGAGTACTTTATTGACTGTTGTGCTACCAAATAAATAAATTAAAAAAGATAGAAATAGAATTTTTTATTTAAATAATTGTTAATTGTTGATGGTACTTTGGCTTTTTTACGCCACAAATTAGACCTTGCGGGTCATCATATGATCCTTGTTATTTCAGTGCCACTATAGCCACACAACACAACAACCAATGATTTTTATGTATTCCTTATTAATTTGTAATTAGGACACAGTTCAAGTATATTGAATATGTGTATCAAATCATATTACAAGGGAAAGGTAATTCAAGTTTTAAACAATCATTTGTTTAGAAAAATAATGGAGCAGGCTGCATGATGTGGATTAATTCAATTCTCCATGTTTATCTTTGTGATAAATGGACCCGTACTCAATGAGTAGTAAATAAAAACATTTTTAATTCTTTTTTTTACTTGACATATTGGCAACTATAACTTAAGTCTTTTAATATACTTAGATATATTAATATTATAATTTACACACTAAAATTTAAAATTAAAATATTAATTATAAATCTTAAAAGTTAAATATTTAAGTTTAAATAATTGAAATATAACAATTTTATTAAATTGTGATTTATTCAATATCAAAATATTTGATATTAAATATGTCAATATTAAATATTTTAACAGTGAATATTTTAATATTAAAATAAAAGAAAATAAAATAAAAAAATAAAATAAAAATTTTAAGTTGCAAGGGAAAATAATTTATTGGGGGAATGCAAATTGCAAGGGGAATGTGTTTATTCTGGGGAATTGTACCCCAAAATTAAATTTTCAGCTAATGCATCTAATTGGGACCACATACTCTTCTGTATGTGGTGGATGACTCTGGCGCCAATTGCTAGAGGGGTGGCGCTCAACACCCCGGTGGTGGCCAACTGTTTTATAAAAGGCAAACGGGTGAGGGAATCCACTAGCAGGTTTTTTGGGGGGCATGTAGTACCTGTATAGAGTTGCCAATGCAAATGAATCATAGAGGACGTTCTTGACTGTCCTGTATCCCTGAGGTGTTTTCTGGCAGTCTAGGGCTACGCGGCATATGTCAATCTGTATAGGTACATCTTCTATTTTTTTCACATTGGCTTTTAGTATGCAATGGAGCAGGATTCCCAGGTACACCGCAACGTGGATCCTTTGCGAGGTATATTTTTCTGAGAACATGCACAGTTTTTTGAACATTTGTACTAACCTATTGATATAGGACGTTTGGTTGAACTTGAAGAGGGTTCCAGGGGGCGCCTGACTTGTATCAGCCCCCCAGGCCTTGGCAAACAATATCAATAAAGGCTTAAGATTATTCACAAGGACTGCATCCCCAACTTTGTTTGATAGAGCTTTAAAAATTTCATTAAATATTGCAGATTTTAAATATTCATTTCCAATTTGAGAGTCAGTTTTAAAAAAAAATTATTCATTGATATTTGTGAAGGGGAACCTTTGGACGCTTTCATATATGTATTAATCAAAGTTCAATTTTATATCCCCGCAAATTTCATTCATTTCTTTGATTTTAATTGTTGATCCTAGTTCATAGGCCTCCTTATCCATGGCAAGCACCCCACAGGTGGTTGATATTCCCTATCTTGAGCTTCACTATTAAAAAAAGTATTCATATTCTGTTGAACTATTTTATTTATTTGATTTTTATTTATTTGTTTTATAGGGGCCACCAGTGACTGGTAGCCCCCATAAAACCAACTTGGCGTAAAAGCCGCCACTTCCGCGACCTCATCCCCATCCCTGGTGATGACTAAAATAATATAAGTTAAACATGAAAAAACTTACTGATTGTTTCCCCTGTGGCCCCCTCAGCCACAGGCGCCATATTGGCAAACTTCATGAGCGTTGGATGCTCTTCATTAATTTTCTTGGGCTTAATTTTCCTTATTCTTCTTGCAACTTGTGCTTCCTCTTGATTTTCATTTGATAAAGCTTCTGTATTTCTTGATGAGCTTCTGCTTCTTGCTTGTGTTTCATTTTCATCTGTTTCCATTTGGTCAGTTTCCTCTTTGTTGGTGTTAATTTCCTTTTGAATTTCTGTTCCTTCAATTAGTTTTATCTTCTTATTGTTTTCTTTGGCCCCCTGCCAGAACTCCCACAAATTGTAGGCCGTGTTGTTGAATTCAAGACTTGATAAAATAGTTCCCTGTTGATTAAGTAATTTTTCTTTATTCTTTTCATCTATAATATTTCCCAACTTATCCAGGGCATCCTCTTTTGACTGTATCAGTGGCTGGCCCTCGTTACCCAGCTTCCCTGTCACTATTTCTCTGATATTTCTTTCTATCTCAACAACTTTTTGAAGGTGTGCTTCTAATTTGTTGATTAAGTTATAGATTGTTGACATATTGTTTGAATCCCATAAAAAAACTGGTTTTTATAGTACTGTATTCAGCGCATACATATTTTTCATCATCATTAATAAAATTAAAGACAATAAACATAAATATATCATTAAAATATTGCAATTAGACATCAACTCTTGATATTTTGATATTATGTACATAACTCAATGCATTTCATTTAATAAAATCTATTGTAGACTTGGCCTTTTCCATTATAATTTAATGAAATGGATTGTGTTTATATTAGGGCCATTAAATCTTAGTACAAATATTGAAAATTAGTGCATTTTACAGCCTGTATATTTACCTATTGGTAATAATTATATAAACTTTTTAGTTGGATTTTAAAAGGTACTAATAATGTAATGTGTTAATAGATTACTGTTTATTGTCATTAATTGGCTGATTTTCTTTGCTGTGGCAATTGTACATTTTCTGATATTTCCGCACTAGTATCCAATTGGTTGGCTTCACATCCAATTGCACAGGCAATAGGAAAACAAGCTGCCACCCCAACCACATCCAGTCTCAGGGTGGCAGCATGTTTTCCTATTGCCCGTGCAATTGAATGTGAAGCCAACCAATTGGATACTAGTGCAGAAATATCAGAAAATGCACAATTGCCACATCAAAGAAAAACAGCCAATTGATGACAATAAACAGTAATCTATTAACACATATCATTATTATTACCTCACAAAAACCAACTGAAAATTTTACAGAATTATTACCAATAGGTAAATATACAGGCTGTAAAATGCACTAATTTTCAATATTTGTACTAAGCGTTAATGGCCCTAATATAAACACAATCCATTTCATTAAATTATAATGGAAAAGGCCAAGTCTAAAATGGATTTTATTAAACAAAATGCATTGAGTTATGGACATAATATAAAAATATCAAGAGTTGATGTCTAATTGCAATATTTTAATGATATATTTACGTTTATTGTCTTTAATTTATTAATGATGATGAAAAATATGTATGCTCATAATTTTAAGCTATTTGTAAAATTTACAACATTGTATTAAATATGGGAAATGTTGATAATGTAAAAAGAAAATATTATTAATTATTAATTGAAAGAGAGATATCAATTTTAATAAGTTATCACAAAGAAAAGATTTATTTACTAATCAAAGGACAGAAAGGGAAGGGAATGGGTGGAATGGACATCACCTTCATTTGCGCCTGTGAAAGGGGCAGCATCAGAGATAGTGGGGAGGGAATGGGTGGTGGCTTGGTAGTCAGGGTTGGAAGGCAGGTGGCTTGATGGGGGGTTGGGGAGGCAGGGTTTGTTGACTGGGAAGGGGCAGCAAGAGCGGTTTGCTTCAATTGCTCGAATTCTTCTTCCGTCACATGTACTGGCTTGACAAAACAGATGGACTGGCGTGGGGAGAGACAGGGGTCCTTTCTGGACTTATCACTATCACTTGCATATCAGATGATGAGATCAAATAAGTCAAGGACAGATGCGGAAGGGAAAAGCTCATAACCCTTATCAATCTGGGTGCATAGTTTGTTGTAATTGGCAGGCTTCAAGCGCCTGAGGGCAGAACCAAAATTGTAAAGACATACATCTGCAAGATGCATGTTGGCATAGTTGATGGGGTAGGACCAGCAGGTATGCCCTGCAGCCCTGATTTCTTGGGTTGCCCATTCCTGCTGCTCCATCTCTGCACTCAATACAACTGTGTGCACAGTGTTTTGTGTGGCCCACTCCTCCAGCATGGCCTTGAGCTCCATCTGGTAGGCATACCCATCTGCGGTGTTCAATATTGCTGAATAATAATTGACGCCCAATGGGGAAACTGCCAATAAAACCTCAACAAAAACAATACAAGATTGGGCTGCGCTTGTACATGTCAGATTGGATGCGCTTCTCTCCAAAGTCTTGGATACTGGCCAAGATCTTGGCGTATGATAGGAAGATGACGTCATTACAGGCCCTCATTGCCCTTCCTTTGATAAAATTAATAATTGTTGAATTGTAGGGGTTGATATCCACCAAAACGGGGTCACTGAGAACTTGATTGGACAATATTCTAGCAGCAACCACAACTCCATGCATCCATGAATTCACCGTTCTTTTGTTGGTGAAGATGCCGTGGAGTCCCAACTGGAGACGTACCTGGACCAGGGGCATCCACAGGTCACATTCCATAATGGCATCATAAGGGGATGGGCTGTACCACCTTTGGTTGAGGTATGGGCACCAGTTGTGGTCTTCTTGGTGGGGGGCCACAGTTGGTGTGGGCTCGCAGGGTTGCAGCCACAGTTGACTTTGCAAAACCCATTGCGGCCGCAATTTCCCCGAGAGACATAAGCTTCCCTCGCTTTTCAACCATTTTGAGAACAATGTCCGGAGTGATCAATTTTCTTCTGTGTCTTGCAGTCTGATTGGCTGGGGGGAGGGACATGTCCATCTTGGGAACTGGTCGATGCCATCTGATTGGCTGTTCTGGGCTCTCTGGGTGACCCTATGGCTAAAATGGCTGGTTACGGATGCCATTGCTGATAAGGGACTTGGGTTAGTAGCTGCCTGTGCGTGATGGGCAAACAGGGCCATGCTTGAGGACACAGGAGAAAGAACACACTCCTAGGTAGTGCTTGCGGAGGGGCCTGCGGGTTGGGAGTGGCCATAGACAGAGGCTTCACCGTTAAGAGACCCAGTGTAGCCCTGCATAATTTTGTCAAGGCCAGGGAACAGCTCGTTGACTTGGTTGTTGTTGAAAGAAGACATAATAAAAAATTTATTATAATTTTAAACTCGAGAAGAGGAATGTATATTTTAGTCAATTTCATTGTTATATATGTCAATTTTGTGAATATTACGATCTAAATTTTAGCCGGCCTAAAATGGAATAGGGTGGTTTTTGAGAATGCCTATGATTCCTAAAAGAATTTGCACAAATCCACTCTAGATCCTTTGGCATCCTTTTTGAGACACCCATAAATTATATTTATTTCAAATTCATTGCAATTATGATTTGAAACTTGGTTCTTTGATTTGACAATCCCACAATTTCAGATTCATTAATTTTCACGTGATGTCTGATTTGTTTGATATACAGGAAATCTCAAATCGTACATAAGAATCCTGCATTTCTGATTCATGTATCCCACATTTGTTTGCTGAGTTTTGTCTTTTGTTAGTTGAGTTATCTGCTCAAGAGATTCAAAATTTGCCAATTTAAATAAATCAAAAAAGTCAAATTAAATGGTTACTTTTATTAAATATTTTAATTATCACTCAGCTGAGTTGTCCACAAAAGTGATTGGAAATTTGGACCAAGGATTTGACAATCCCGCATTTTTACGTTCAGGTTCTGAATTTACAGTACAGGGCGAAGGAAGGCATATTTATCTCCATAGACCCAAATACTATAAAAGCTACTGGGGTTGTTCCAGAAGTCTCTAGTAGTTAGGCTTTTATTAGTACCAACACACTCTATATGATTGAGTTATTTACCTGTTATAATAGCTTCTGCTTAATTAGTAGTATCTAGTTTAACTGACTCCTGATTTACTTCTACTGCTGACATATTTTCTATCTTTTCTCTTGAAGAATCCCTTTCTGAATGCCAAGTGCTTGGATTGAAGCCATCTATAATACTGATACTAAAGCTACCCATCGATCATTATGGCCTTTAATTTATATACCATCCATTTCCTCTGTTCCTGGCATTACGCTTATTTTAGAAGCTGTCATCTGAGAGTCTACCCATCAGCTTATTACGATGCCAACTGGTATCCTTATTTGGCTATATAATCTGTGCTTGATGACAATGTCAAACTGCATCTCTACTTCGCCATTGCACCGCATCTCTTGGAGGGCTGGTGTTTCTGAAAGCTTAGCTTCCGATTTTTATGAAACTGCTGGTGGTCCCATGTTTTTTGGAATAGAAATTAATGTTCCACCTTGGTAAAGCTGCCATCAAACTTTGTCTTTCAACCGCCAGCCAATTTCGACTCTTCTATTTAGAAGGGTCATACATTGTTAAATCGATGCTGCAGATTTCCATCTAAAGCCTACGTCTTGGAACAAAAGCTAGAATTGAAGTGAATTGGCGATAAGTTTGATTGTTGGCTTTGCAATTAGGTTTTTAAATTTAAATGCCATTTTTAATTAAAGCTATCGGTTGTTTATCAATGGCTTGGTGAAGATGATTCTGGTTATTTGCTTGTGGAGCTGCAATCGATTGTTGACCTTCCTGATGGTATTGGGATGTGGTTCGAGTTCACAAGGGAAGCCCCTCAAGCCAATCAGCCTGGACGTTTAATTGCCCTCGTGAAGCTGGAATGAAACAAGAGCTTGACGCTTTGTCAGGCGTCAATCCATTCGACCGTTCAGACGTGACGGGAGACGTCTTTACCGGAACGGGGCCTTATTTGATGGCAGAGTTCGGCAAGGATATTTTAATTTAATCCAGAGGTGGGATAAGCCATGGGTGGAAGAAGTTGAATTATAGTGGCATCAAAATGATTGAGCCGGATTAAACATGACTGTTCCTTAAGTAAACGATCCCCACCCCAGCAAACCATCTCTTATTGCGCTGGCTTCTTTGCCAAGAAGATAAATTTCTACTTCAAGCTAGATTGGCAGTGTCGATCCAGCGGATCGGGAGTATAAGCTATATGGCGAAAGATAAAAGCCAGTGTAATCCTTGTATGATAGCTGGGTTTGCATTTGAAACCATGTCCTTCAATTTGCCCTGCATAAACTCCAAGGCAACCTTTGAACGTGAATATAAATATTTATTGTCTGTCTACTTGGCTGCTGCTCCAAGTCGCGCTTACGTTGGCCTGGATCCTTGCTCAGCTATTTCCATACCTCACTTGAACCACCCTATACAACCTCAGCATTTAAATTGTAAACTAAACCAAGGCAAGTCAAACTTTACTGGATGGTAGATTTCGAGAACATGTGGATGTCAACTGAGGTGGCTTGGATTGCACCTTAAAAAAGCAAGGAAGATATTTATTTTAGATTTTGAATCAAACCCAGATAATTTCCCAATAACCGAACTGAGCTGAAACAGAAGTCAAAGAAAAAGGCAGATGCGTTTCCAGCGCCACAAAGTAACGAAAGGTTCCAGCAACCAAGTTTGATTCCAGTAAAGCTGAGCTTAACCCTCCCCAGCGAAACTATATACACATTTGGATTGATGATCTTGAGTAATAAGTAAGGATATTTTTGACGAAAATTAAAGCTTCTGATCCACCAGTGATAGATAGAGTAGGGTCAGGCACCAAAATTGTCACAATCTGTGTTGTGACTAGGGCTGTGGCCGATCTGAAACGGTGGCTGCTTTTTAAAAAAAGCAGCCAACTCTTTAAGATCCAGAAACAATTCCGGAAAAATCGTAGTCAAAACAATTTTCCGGAGTCGTTTCCGTACACATCCACAGACAGATGTTTCTTTCAGATTTTTTAAACTAATTTTTTTTAAAATTTTTAAATAATTAAAATACATGGGTTCAAATTAAATTATAATTCAAAAATAAAAATCTATGGAATATATACAATTAAGCTTATCTGGAAAAAAGAAAGCTGTCTGCTACCATTTTTCTGTAAATTTCAGATTCCCTGACATGAGGGAATCCTAAAAACAAAAAAGGAATCAGCTTGGATGCGACCATTGCGGCATTTGCCATAATTGTCACATTTTTAATCTGATACAGCCCTAGTTGTGATCAAGCTTTGCCTGACGTGATTGGTTTTGTGGCTTTGACAGTTGGGCACAAATCATTTTGTGACCTTAATGTCATATCACAATTCATGCAGATTTGTTTTGTGCTTTTAGGGGACAGGTCACAATTGCAACTGCCACCTTTTTTGCTCTGCCCCTAAAGCCAAAGCACAATATGCATGAATTGTGATGTGACAAGCACAATCTCATGTGGTGTTGTGTTGCATCCAATCATAATTGTGAAAATGATTCCTTTCCATTGAAATAGATATATCTTTGTGTATTTAATTGGTATTTTACTATAATTATCTAAAACAAACTGTGGTAATCAAAACTTTGACTGAGATAATGATGGATAAAGCTGTAATAAATTTTAGTTGAAATAAAACCCAACCACTGGATCAGCTCCAATTTTACATCCTGTGCCTTGCACAGATGGTATCATTTATATTATCTTTGTTGCAACATCTTTGATTACTCCCTCTCAGGAAAGTAATTGCCTGAGTGACTTGCTGAATGATTCCCTGACTAAGCATTAAGTTGATGGCACTCTTATCATTTGCCCATCTATTACAGAGATCAAACATTTTGAGTCCCAAGAGGAACACTACTTGGACAAGCCTCATGACCACCATGATGTTCATGGACAATATGTGGCTTCTCATGATACTATATAATACTCTAAACTCATATCCAATAAAGTATCATTCTCTTCCTAATTTTCCCCTTTATCTTGTTAATTATACTTCTAAGAAGTATATACTTGACATCTTTAAAATCCATTGTCAAGTATATACTTCTTATGAAGTATAATAAACGGGATAAAGGGGAAATTAAGAAGAGAGTGATACTTTATTGGGTATGAATATAAGATAATATATAGTATCATGGGAAGGCACATACTATCCATGTATGTCATGTGGCTTATCTGAGTAATGTTCTTCTTAAGTCACAAGGCTTATTCAAGTTGTGTTCCTTTTAGGATCTGGATGTGAGAGAGGGGGGCTAAACTAACTAAGTTTGGCTCCCACCCTGGTGTAACAAACCACCAGGATGCCATCCAGTGCAGAACTGGGATGGCCGCTCGGAGGGGGGACCACAGGGAGGACACTGGGGATAACTGAGGAAAGTAGGCGTTCAAACCCATCAGTATCAGGCCGGTGAGCAACCAAGGAGTGCAGGTAGGAGCAGGAGAGGACACCTTGGAGGGCCCGGGGGGTACTGCATGCCTCTGGACCACGTTGGGGAGGGGAGGCATGGGAGGCGCTGCTTCTTCAGAAACAGGTGAAGTAAGGTCCACAGTGTCCAAGTCCAAATCATCACATGTCAAGCTCTTGACCACAGCCTCTCCAGAAAAGAGAAGTCTGCTGGGGAGGTCCCAGAGACTGGCAGGGTCTCTACCTACCAGACGGGCTGACAAAGAGATTTTTCCCCACAGATCAGGGGAGGTGGACACAGAAGTAGCAAGAATGGAGCCAGGGAAAAGACCACAAATTTAAGCGCTGGGAGTATCATAGGAATATTCTCCACAGAATTTGGGACAGGTTGGTGTAAATTCTTGGCAAAAACTGAGTGAGAAAGATGCTGGTAGGGTAGTCTCAGAAAAATGTGGACACACAGCAGCAGAATGGGTCCAGGGAGCTTTGCGATGATTGTGAGAGGCTTGGGAAGAGCGGCAAGCGAGAGCGGGTTTGAAATTGATGATTTCAATAGAAAATTCAAAATAACAATAGGTATTGTAAGAAAAATCAATTGAAAATTTAAAGTTTTGAACTCTGTTTCAAAAGTGAGAACGGGAAAGGCAACTACTGGATGAACCAATACTAGTATAATGAACCAGAATAGGAGCCAGGTTTAAAACTGGCTGACAGAAGGTAAGCTTGAAGCAGAAAACTAACACCAAAATCTTTAGGCTATAGAAACTCAAACTGGGTTCCAAAATAACACAAATATTAAAAATAAAGTGCAGAATGGCTCCAAACTTTAATATTATTGGAAAGTAGACAAGCAGGGGACTAGAAGTCCACTTGCTTGCATAAAAGGGATGGGCTGCAAATAAGTTGGGTCATGTGACAGTGGAACCAAATCTAATTGACTAGAGGCAAAACTTTGCTAGGCAGGGGCAGGGGGACTGGAGGGTTTCATTCCAATTTCCGCGGTCAGATCTGATTGGCTGGAAGAGGCACTGGTCATTTGGAATTCACTTGTGTTGCTCAGTGCCAATGTGGCGGCCTCTGATTGGCCAGCTCTAATAGTTTTTAGAAGTGGGCAATACCAAGCTAATAAGTAGTCCAAATTAACCAGTGTTTCTTCCCAGGAGGGAGCAACCAAAGGCAGAGGTTCCGCAGGGTAGGCCAGCACAAACCTCTCATCTACCGTGTGAGCTAAATCATTTAAAGAATTAAGGGGTTTGGCAGGCGTTTTAGAACCTTTCTTGGTACAATGAGGGAAAATTGAGTGATCCAAAGCCAGAGGTGGCAGTGAATTTACACTGGATTGTTCGATCCCTGTGACAGATCCAGGCCTAACCAATCCATCCTGTCATTATCCTGCCCTTGACTCTTATTGCTGTTACCTTCCTGGGACAAAGCTTTGAGGAGCTTTGCCTCCAGGGAGGCAATTTTCTTGGATAACACTTTATTGTCATCCCGCCAACGAGCCATGATTTCAACACTTTTTTCCTCTCGTGCTCTCAACGCCTCAATTTCACAATTTGCCATCTCTTTTACTTGTTGCAAGATTTCATCCCATCCTACCAACAAGTTCCAAGCATCTCAAGCATAAATTTGGTTCCCTTGGACGGGAGTCCCTTCCTTTGCAAAGTAATTGGAATACAGCTCTTCAAACGCAGCCTTTACTTCTACTAAAGATTCAGCAGGAACAGTCTTAGTGACCTCCAGGCTGGTCCAAGCTTCTTCCAATGTACTTGTAGGAACCTCCTTTCTTGCGGCAGTAGTTTCCATACAAAGGACCCCAAACTTGGCTCTCTCAAATTTTAACAAAGAAGGCATGACAATTGAAAAATAGGTGAGGGGAAAGCGTCAAAACCGACAATGAATATATTTTATTAATGTTTAACTGTTTTTGCTTATATACCATTTGGGGCATACACGGCTGAAAACCCCTCTGGTTCCTGAATCAACCAATGATTTGCGTCACGTGACCTATGTCATTCAAGTCATCCAACATAGATCTCTACCTGAAAGATCACCAACAATTCTCAACCTATGAGAATTGACCTACAATGGGCAGAAGTCACCTGACTCCATTCAACCCAATGTACCAATTTGGCATGGAGCTTCCCCAGCTCCCAGCACTAAAACCCTGTGGATTGCACATTCTAAACTCAGCTATCAGTGTTCCAACTGGGAACCAGCTGATCAAACCTTAATTCCTAGGCATCCTTGCCTTTATTTAGTTATTTTTGCATTTAATGGTTTTTTGCCTTTAAAACCCATTAAACTGCTTTGAAACTCAAACCGCGGCGCCCAGCAATTTTCCCAGGCGGCGCCGCAGCGCCTGAGAAAATTTGATAGCGGCGCCTCGGCGCATCTCAAATTCATTAGGCGGCAGCGCCTCTAACCCAATAAATTTGCCAACATGGCGCTTTTAACCCAAATTCCGGGGGTTTTCCCATGGTTAACCTTAACCAAACTTCTTGACAAAGTCAAGGCCATTTTAATATAATTAAATCCTCATTAATTATATCCTGTATTTATTAATTGATCTTCCTGATTAACTAACCCATTTTGAGACGCCTAGTCTCCAAGATTGATTTGGCCAATCTTGCCTCAATTCTTTTAGTTAGCCTAACCTAACTAAACATCCATATTCTGTTCTTTTATTAAACATAGATATCCAGTTTCTAGGAAAATTTCCCTCAAGAATTCTGCACAAACCTATCTATATGTAATAAACAGCAAAAACAGAACGTCTTTATATTTTGGAGCATTTATTTGGCTAAACGCTCAGCAGTGACTGTAGTACGGTCACAATCCCCATAATAGATGGGCGGATGATAGGAGTGCCACCAAGTTAGTGATTAGTTGGTGAGTTGTACGGTGAGCCATTTGGTGAACTACTCAGGGCGTTAATTCCCTGAGAGGGAGTAATTGAAGATGTTGCAACACAATTTTAATTTTAATCCTGTGCTTTGCACAGAATGAAATCATCTGTTTCATCCTTGGAGCCTGCCTCCCTTTTATATTTTGTGACTAGCTGTCAGGGACCCACTTGAGAGGAAACTGACTTCCAAACTTGTGGGCAAAGGCCCCCAAATTCAGTCCTGCTACTACAGAACCTATTGGCACCGTCACCATTGCAAGATGTCCAAACTGTCCTAGGTAGGCAAATATTCCCATCAAGGAGCTAAACCTTCCTAAGAGGTAATACCCAACTAGGTATACAGTAGTTTTAAAAGCTATGGCAACAAGAAAAATGAACTCAGATTTAAACAAAATCATTTCAGATTTAAACGAAATTCAACTAGCAGGTTAAAATATACACTCTGTTAACAGGGATTTTTGGCGCTAATAGGCGAAATGGGTCAACACAGCAACAAAGTACTCACGCGCAAAGCAAAACCATTCAAAATGCAATCCAAAATAAATGGATTCATAAACAAAATGGTGTGAGTTGGCTTTCAGTGTACATATGTTTACTATGTGAATCAGTGACAAAATACACCCACACATGGTGCGTCAAAACTCAATCCAAAAACAAAACACAATAGGAACTTAAACCACAAACAAAATCACTCACGCAGTTTGTGCAATGGATTGTAATCAAGAATGATACCAAGGCATCTAAAATAAGACACAAGATCTGAAACATAAATTTTAAAAATATTGTGTTGGGTGCTTATATTTGGCATAAAATCCGGGAAAAAGGGTGGGAAGTATTTTGGGTATTCAAAAATAGGCGCTGTAAACCAGAAACAACTAATTAAGAAATAAAAAATCTATAATTGGGATATTGGGTGGGAAAACCTCTAATTAAATATCCATATTCAGATAAAGGCAAAAATTAAAATTAGGGAGTAACTTAATTAAAATTTATTTAGTATTTTATTAAATTTTAAAATGGAAGGAACACAACACCAGAGTACCAATGCACCCGTTGTGCGCCGCAGTTGCGGTCGCCCCCGCGGGTCAAAGAATAGACTCAGTACAACACAAGTGCCTACTCAGGAGGGAGGCAGAAGAGGAGAGTTCCATAGTGACGCTGCACTGACACAGCCGGTTCAAGGAGCACAAGCTGCTAGGGTGCAGAGCATAAACCCTAGGGTCCCCAAGCTGACCCAGAAGCCCACCAAGGTCACCACTACCAAAATGGTTAGAAACAAGGAGGTAGAACTTACTTCGTATGTGTTTGACACTGTGTACCGGCAAGAGTCGGTCCCGTCAGCCATGCTGGAGAAGGTGAAGCCTGTACTTGATACTAGCTATGAGCCATACATAAGCAATGGCAATCAGGAGGACAACAAGGAGCCTGAGTTCTTTCAAACTGATGAGGGACAACTGGTGCGCAAGAAAGTTGCAGCCTTCTACAACAAGGTGCCTATGCCCTGTGCCTTGCCCAATGCTGATGAGTCAATCCCCACCGCTAAAAAGCCCACTCAGAAGCGCATCCCTGACATCCAACGCATCATCCTGCTTAATCTAATGCGTGAATCAGGCAATTACAAGGCGGCCACAGCCATTGTCGGGGTGGATCCCAAGTACGCCTCAAAGACCTTCAACAAGTTCCTCAACACGGGTCAAGTCCTTGCTGCGGAGAAATCCTTGCGCGTGTCAACCATGCTCACAAAGGAGCACAAATGGGCAATCCGCCAGTGGATAACCCAAGATTGCCATCTTGAACTGGCAAATATACAGGCCATGGTCAAGTCTGCTTTTGGGGTTGAGGCCTCAATTTCCTTCTATTATCATTTGGTCAAGGGAATGTGATTTTCCTGGAAAAAACTTGGGATATCCCCATACAATTGGAACAGCCCAGCCAATATTGAGACCCAGAGAAAATACGCAGAGGCGTATACTGCCCTAAAAGCCAAGGGGACAGTCAAATTTTACTACATCAACAAATCAGCATTTGCCTCGTCAATGCGCAATGAGTATGGGTATGTCCCCAGAGGCTCCAATGACGGGATGGCTTGGCGTGCTGCAGTCCGCGCCACAGCCTATTCAATGGTGGCTCTCCTCGGTCCAAAGGGGGTTGAGCTCTACCAAATGATATTGGGATCTCACAATAGCCAGACCTTCCTATCATTCCTCCAATTGGTCCAGGAGCACCTGAGGCGCACAAGCCCGGGCTTCACCAACGTAATTGTGCTGGACAACGTTGGTCTCCACAAGGTGGCAGATATTCTTGAAGAATTTCCATCAATTGACACGAGCATTGCAGTGGGCCCCCAGCAATTGGCCACAGCAAATATGCGCCTTCTCTTCCTCCCTGCCTATTTGCCCTTCCTAAATCCAATTGAGGAAGTCTTTGGGTGGCTCAAGCGAGTTGTCAAGCAAGGAACCCCAACTGGGACAGAGGACCTTTTTGATTTGCTGCAGGCCGGGATCCATACCCTCCCAGCTGAGACTGTGGCCAAATTCTATGGCCACGCTGATTTGTTTATCCCCGCGTGCCTTGCAAACCAGCCAATCAATTAAAGGCTTAGCTTGTCTGACTTTTTTATATTCTCTAATTTACTATTCAAGATTTATTAAAAATCATTTTATATTTAGATGTTTCTAAGCCTGCAATCACATTCAGAAGATCCATCAATAGATGTAAGTAATTTATTTATTTTATTGTATATTATTTTATTATGCCATCTAAGGGTATCCCAAATGCTTGATACTGGATTACGCAAACGCATTAATATCACATTTGGAAAATAAATATAATAATCAAAAAAAGTTAATGTAATGTGTCCAAATCAGAAGTAGATTTTATTGAAATATATTATTATGCTTTTATTAAGACCTTCTCTGGGATATATTCTGCAGATCTTGTTTGCTAAAATAAGAATTAGAAAAATTTATTATAATAAAAATATTATAAATTGCAATGGAATTATTTGGAAGAGAGAATTTATTAAGATTGCCTATAGTGAGTTTGGCGGTATGTACCCACCCCACGATGGAGGTGGCGCACAACCTCCACCGCCACACTGTGGACGGTGGATACACCCTGGTTAAAATATTCTTGCCTGCTGGTAAAAGGGAGGATGGTGAGGTGGGAGTGAAGCAGCAGCTTCTCAGGCGGGGCCGCAAACCTGTAGATTCCTGCCAGGACCAGGGCGTCCTGGATAACATGGTCAACTGAGTTGTAACCTGGGGGGACTTTTTTCCCGTCGAGAGCAAGTTGGGCCTTGTTGATCCCCATAAGGACCCCGTCCAGGTCCTCCACGCTGGCGCTCATTCCAAAGTAAAACAGGAACCCCAGGTAAACCACCAAGTGAAGCCTTTGCCCAGCAAAGGCTTCCGTAAACTCACACAGCTTATTGTATACTGCGCTTATTTTTTTCTCGTGTTTTGTTTTGCCAAAGGTAAGATCCATAGCTTCTGGGACCCCCGTCTTGTTGGCACTCCAGGCCAGCCCAAAGTCCGCCAGGAGGATTTTAGTCTTCTTCACGGCTGTTGCGGATGCAACAGCCAGTTTTTCTACCGCGCGCCCAAAGTTCTCCAGCAAGTAGGACAGGGTGTGCTCCACCGGGAAGCAGAAGCAAGCAGCCGCATGGGCCTGGCCCATCTCCAGTATATTCTTGAATGGGAGCGTTGCCAGGACGTCCCAAACAAGCTCAATGGAGTTTACACAGTAAACTCCACTGAGGTTAACTGGGTCCAGGCAGACCAGTTGAGCATCCTTGTAGGCAGTAACTGCCCACTTGGATGCCCCCTCTTCATATTTTAGCCCAGCCAATGCCTCCCTGGACATTGGGAATGCACTGTGTATCCTATCTTCAAGCTCCTGCAAGACAGGGGGGGGCAGGAAAAGCTGCTTTGCCATGTGAGTGGCAAAATTTGAGTAGAACATGGGGGGAACAAAAGGAACCAGGACCCAGCGGAGTTTGCCATCAACTTCTTCTAAAAAAAGGTAAGTATTTATGAATTTTTATTAAATTTATTTTCTTAGGTACCTTCTTGGGCTTCTTCTTTGCTGGCGGCTTTGGCAGGCTTTGCCATCCTTGGCGCAAGCAGCTGTGCGGGCGTCTCAGTGTCCTCCTTGCGGGCCCTCTTGGCGGGTTTGAGATGTGCGTACATCTCAGGGTCATCCGTCCAGACAGATGGTGCAGAGAGTGCAAAGGACTTGAACTGGAGCCCCTCAACCACTGTTTTTTGTATATTAAGTAGGCGCTCTATTGTCTTTTCAGGTGTGTCCGGTATTTTGGTCATGAGTGACTTGGAAGACACCTTTTTGATTTTGTCCCCTTCAAGGACGGCAGACTTCACCTTTTCCTTGACCTTGCAGTCAATTTCTTTGATTTTGGCAATTGCCAAGTCAAGGTCTCTTAGAAGTTTTTCCAATTTGCTCATTGATTTTTTACTAACCTTTTCATATGTTTTTATAGCTCTTGCCCCAATAAATTCTGTATTATTTTGATACAATTGCCTCTTTGTTTATTCCTTTTTGTTTTCCCATTTACTACATTATCCCATCTTTTTACCCATTTTGTATATGTTTTACATACATCTCAATATGTGTTGTTTGCTTTGTGTGGCATTGTTTCCCTGGTTATCATATTATTTTTGGCGCTTGACACAGCCCCTTGTAAAAATATTAACAACAACTTGGTGATCAGCTAAATTTGAATTAGAAAATTATAGTGTTAACTGTTTTTAGATAAAGTTGTTACTGATCCAAATTCAAAACCTTAATGATAAACTTTAAGCCAATCAGGAGCCAAGTGATAAAGTGATTGTTGTGACATAAAGGGTCATTCAATAATTCTTTGATGCATGTGCGCTAATTAATATGATTGGCTGGATGTTTTGCCATTGTACGCCATTGCCGCTGTGGCAAGTTGTTGATGGACTAGTGCCCAATCAGCTGCTGGGTTAGCACTAGTCCATCAACAACTTGCCACAGTGGCAATGGTGTAAAATGGCAAAACATCCAGCCAATCATATTAATTAGCGCACATGCATCAAAGAATTATTGAATGACCCTTTATGTCACAACAATCACTTTATCACTTGGCTCCTGATTGGCTTAAAGTTTATCATTAAGGTTTTGAATTTGGATCAGTAACAACTTTATCTAAAAACAGTTAACACTATAATTTTCTAATTCAAATTTAGCTGATCACCAAATTGTTGTTAATGTTTTCACAAGGGGCTGTGGTTTGGTGCTAAAAATAACTGTGTTCAGGATCTAGATACACACCATAGTAAATATATGATTTTATAGAAATAAGCTGAACATAAAGAATAAAACCAACTATTAACAAAGAGAACATGAACAATTGAAATTCAAAAAAAGATAATATAAATATAAAATGTTTGGCAACAGGGGGTTTATTGAGGCGGGGGGAGTGATGCCTAGGAGGCAGAATAACGCGGGAAGGAAGACGTAGAGGCAGTGCTGGCCTGGGGGGGTCTGGGATTGGGTGGGTTGGGCTTGCGGGTTAGGGGTGTTGGTGGTGGGGGTGGAGGCATGAGGATTTTGCGTGATGGCTGCCATATACCGCTTGTTGTACTCCTCATTGGTCATTGGCTGGATGGGCTGGTAAGTGGCAGTTGCCCAAGGTGGAAGGCGCTTATCCTTACGTGATTGGCTGCCCATGTTCACATGGAAAACCATTTGCGCAAACAAGTCAGCCACCATTTGGCAACCAAAGAGAAAATTGTGATCAAGGACCCCAAGATAGAGGTCGTTGAAAGCCTGAGGGCGGCGCTCCTGTAGTGTGGACCTGATGTTAAAGAAGACCACATCTCCCAGATGGACGTTGGCATGGCCAGCAGGGTAGACTGAGGCCTGGTGCCCGCGTCCCTGGATGGCTTTGAGGGCAGTGGAGCTTTCCTCCATCTGGTGGCTCAAGAAAACCCGGTATTTGGAATTCAAGCCATCCCAGGAGTCAAGCAATCCACCAAGGATGTGGCCGTAAGAGTACCCATTGACAAAATCAGGGTTTGTCTGATAATAGACAAAACCCTTGGCCAACACAGCCAGAAATGCACCAATAAACGTCCCCTTCTTGACCTTCTTCCTTCCTTTTTGAGTGGCAGCTCTTCCTTGCTCACCAAAGTCATCAAAAGCTAACAATAGCTTGTAGTAGGAGATGAAAATGACATCATCTGACAGACTAGTCAAGCAACGGGCCAGGGTGGATTCAATGGCGGGATCATACAGGGAATCCTCAGCGCCATCCCATTGGTTGCTGGCAAAATTGGTAAGAACCCGTACAGAAGCCACCTTCCTGTACATCCAGAGCTGCACCATGCGCTCAGACACCCAAATGCCATGGTGAGCAAGTTGCTTCCAGACCTGGGTCAAGGGAAGCTTGGGGTCCCGCTGGAGGAGGTCAAGCATTATTGGGTATGCCTCAGTTATCTGGGACTCTTGGGCCTTCTTGGGCTTCTTGGCCGCCCCAATCCAATTCCCCCTGTTCATCATGCTGTTGAATTCCCGCATGTCAGTAGCTTGGGTAAATTGCAATTGGTCAGCAATCTGATCCCAGGACAGACCCTGCAGGTTGAGTGCCACAATTTCCTGAAGAATTTGGGCGGTGATGATTCATTGCTTGGGGTGCTGGGCGGGGGGGAGCTGAAGCCTGATTGGCTGAGGGAGGGGCAGGTTGGGCAATGGCAGGAAGTTGTTCCAAATTGAGGTTGCCATCCTGATTGGTTGGTTGATGGGCAGCTTGTGCGGGGGTGGGTGTGGGAGCAGGGGCAGACATAAACTCAAAGTGACTGTTGAACAAGTCAAAGCCATATGGGTCAGGGGACAGTAACAGGTCAGCTTCCTTGTTACCCGCCTCAAAGGCTTGGGTATAAACAGGTGCCTCCACGTTCTGAGCCTCGCCTCCATTGAAGCTGGCTTGACTGCTGCTGGCTTGGCTGCTGGCGCCATTGAAGATGTTGCTGTTGAGAACCATATTGAAAAAAACCTAGGATAAAATCACTAAAAGTAGAAATTTTAAAATTTAATGGATTATTTTTATTGCAATCTCAAGTCCATATTCAGAAGGTTCTCAAAACCATTCCATACAAATCTGGAGCCATGAAAATGGATAAAATGCCTCTGTTCCTAAATTGGATAGCTGTTGATTGGCTGTTATACTGTTATTTTTCTATTTTAGGCTGCTCATACTACACATCTTGTGTGAGTTCATTTTGTTTTGTGTTTGTGTAATCTTGCTTCTAGAGTACTCAGATTTTGTTTCATTTTGGTCCTTCTGTTGGTGTCTCATATGAATCCTGATTGGATTATAATATACCCCAGAATAGCATCCATCCATTTCACTTGTTGCATCAGTTCATTTTGTTTGTGGGTTGAACTACACCACTTGATGTTTGATATAATTTTGTATAATGGGTGAGTGAAATTTTATTTTTGGTTTGACATTTCATTTATTAACCAACAATATTTAAATTATTTGAATCCTGAATCTTGCGCGGCTTGGATTTCATTTAAATCTGAAATGATTTTGTTTAAATCTGAGTTCATTTCGCTTGTTGCCATAGCTTTTAAAACTACTGTACAAGAAGATAGAAGCAGGTTTTAGGAAAAACCAAAAAGGTCTGCTCCAGGAGTAGTAAGCGGGGCACATTTGTAGTGAACTTATGTTCCCAGTAACATGAAAGATATTTGAACCAACCATTGGCCAAGAAGTCTTCAGTGGGAGCATCATCTGGTGGTGAGATTCCCCAGTCAGTGGTTTGAGTAGGGTCTTCCAAGGCAAAGGTAAACCAAGGAAGTATAATTAAAAACCAGAATAGGAATGAAGTCCCCTTCATGGTGTCAAGGATTAACAAAGAAGAAAAAGGTTTTAAAGAAAGAAAAACTACTAGAAAGGCCAAATTTATTGTTGCTAGTGTTGCAACTGAACCAATGAGAGTTCAGTACTTGGAATTGGGGAAGACAACAGTCCAATAGGAAAGGACAGAATAATAATAAGAAGGTATCATTTATTGTAAAATATTGTGGTTAATATACTAAATGGGGAAGCCACAAGGCCACAAGGGGGTGGAATAGTGGGGAGTTCCATGTAGGCTTTGGAGCCAAGGAATAACTTGTGCAGGGATCAGCAGGTTGAATTGGCAACGCCCCTAATTAGGACAAAGTGTCCGCCATTTGACCTTGCCATCAGATTCATTCATAACGTTAGATACGTCAAGGGGCAACTCATTGAGCGCCCCCTGTGTATCGTAAGATACATTAGCAGGCGAGGTTTGAACCTCGGTTGCAACACTCCCCCTTGCCCCCTGCTTTTTGTCAGACACCAGGACTGGAGTCTGCAGAAGGCCTGAGAAGGTCCACACAAACAACCTTTGTGTGGAGATGGCACAGCAGGGGTGCAAGCAATCATGATGGATTTTCTTGGTGTTTCCCTGGGCATCCTCAAGTTGGTAGGTGTGGTTGTTGTAGATGGCAGCTACCTTGAAGGGCCCTAGGTGGTTGGGTTCTAGTTTGGCAGAATTGGGATTGAGGGTGTAGACGGGGTCACCTACAGCGTACCTAGCTTCAAGGTGTTTTGTCCCCCCTGCAATCCGCTTGTGTTTGATCTCCTGGGCTTTGGCGTGCCATTAGTCTAAGGAGGGAGTTGGCACTAAAGAGGATTTGTTGGGAACCTTGGACTGTAGTTTCCCCTGTTCAACCCCTGTCAGACCGTCCGGTGTTCCAAAGGCCAGGGTGTTAGGACTGAACCCAGTGCCCCTGTTGATTCTTGCTTGCAGGATCAGTAGGGCGGTGGGAAGATGTTCAGTCCACTCAGTATTAGAGTGCTCTTGTGAGAGCTTGGCAATCAATTGAACCAGGGAGCCATTTAACCGTTCCACGCGCCCGTTGGCTTGTGGATTGTAGGGGGTTGTGACTATATGCTGAAGTGTGTTCTTGACACAGTATGCCTTCACAACGTGTCCAACAAGTTCAGGCCCGCCATCTGTGATAAGACGCTTGGGTCACCCAAAGCAAGCCACAATCTCCTTACCAATAAAGCGGGTAACGGTGGTGGCAGTGTGGTTGGTTGTGGCCCAGGCCACTGGCCAACACGTGAAATAGTTGATAGCAGTGATAATATACTTCTTACCCAGTCTGTCTTTGGGAAGCGGTCCCACAATATTGAGGGCCCACTGTTTGAAAGGTTCCATAGCCTTGATGGGTAGGACAGACTTAGGAGGTGCAGGTTTGGACGTATTCTTTTCACACAATACACACGTCTCAAGGAGGTCAAAGATGTCTTGGCGCATGCGTGGCCACCAAACCTTATGTTTCATGATTTCAAAGAGGTTACGCCCTCTGATGTGACCCAAGGTTCAGTGATAGTGCAAGATGGTGTCTCCTTGTTGTGTGGTGGGAATATACAGCATCTTTTCACCTGTCTCTGCTCAGCGGCAGACGTTTCCAGCGTCAATGGTGAACTGACTTTCATTATCCTTCAGCTTGGAGATGGTGACCAAGTTAAAGCCCTTGTAGCAGGTTGCCTCAGGGCGCAAGTAGAGCATGAGCCAGTCTGGGTCCAGACTGTTGTCCCCAGTGATGGACGCCACATAGAGTCGTGAAAGAGCGTCGGCTGTAACGAGTTCTTTTCCAGGCTTATATTTGATGCGTAATTAATAGGGGGACAGACGTTTAACCCATCCTGCTTGACAGCGTGTCAGGTGGGACTGCGTGTTGAAATACTGGAGTGACTTATGGTCAGTCAGAACGCGAGGCGGGAAGGTTGCACCTTCCAAGTAACAACGCCACTTCTCCACGCAGTGTACAATGGCTGCCAGCTCTTTATCATGGATGGGATAACGTTGTTCCAAATCAGTGAGCTTCTGGGATTCATATGCTACGGGGAGGAAGACACCATTATCAGTTTCTACCCTTAGCACGCCCCCTATGGCCCTAGCAGAGGCGTCAGTCTCAAGTTTGTACTGTTGGTTTTGGTTGGGAAACTGCAGTACTGGTGCCGTTGTGAGCCTCTGCTTCAACGTCTCAAAGGCTTGATCTCTGGCAGGGGTCCAATGGAAGCACTGTTTGATATTGAGGAGCTCAGTGAGGGGTGCAATTAGTTCTCCGCAATTGGGGATGAACTTGCGTACATAGGTAACCATGCCTAAGAATGTTTGCACTTGGCCCACATCATTGGGGGGAAGCATGCTAGTGATTGCCTTGATTTTGGTGGGGTTGGGCTTTAACCCTTGAACAGAGATGGTGTGCCCAAGGAATAGTAGCTCTGACTTGAGGAAATCACATTTGGAGGGCTTAGCTTTTAGCTGGTTTTCCCAAGGGTGTTGAGGACAGCACAGAGGTGTTGGAGGTGTGTGATTTGATCTTGACTGAAGACAATAATGTCATCAAGGTACACAACCACACACTTTCCAATCAGTTCCTCAAAGGCTTTGTTCATCAACATGGCAAAGGTGGAGGGAGCATTGGTCATTCCAAAGTTCATGACACAACACTCAAACAACCTGTAGCGTGTGCGGAAGGCAGTTTTTGCCTCATCCTCTGGTGCAATGTGGACCTGGTTGTACTCCGCAGTGAGATTGATCTTGCTAAAGACCTTTGCGCCTGCAAGTGTATCAAACAGGTTGTCAATCAGCGGCAGGGGGTATTTATTTTTAAATGTCACCTAATTTAAGCGCGGTAGTCTGTGACCAGGCAAAGAGACCCATCCTTCTTAGCTACAAAGAAGACCGCCACCCCGTATGGAGAGAGCAAGGGGCAAATGAATCCCTTATCAAGCGCGTCCAAAAGGTGCTGGCGGAGGGTTTCATCTTCCTTTGGTGTGAGACAGTATAATGGTCATGCTTTAGGTAATGATCCTTGAAGTTGCACAGTGTGCTGGATCTCCTAGGGTGGAGGTAGTTGTTTAAGTGTTTCACTGAATACGTCCTTGTACTCCTCAAGGAGTGCAGCTAGCGCTGGTGGTGATGATGTTGACAAGGGAGGGACTACAGATGGTTCTGCATGGATAACTTTGACTGAACATTGATTAAAGTCTAGTCTCCCCCCTTGAAATCATATGAGCCTGTTTCCGTCATTCTGACAAACACAGTATCATGTAGTAGTTTGTTCATTTCCATGGGGTAAATCTGAAAATCCACCCCATTTCTATTGAGGGTGATGACAGAGGTATCCCAGTCAATGTAAGGGCAGTTATGTCAGAGCCAGTCAAGGCCAGCAATTACGTTGTGGCTGAGGCCTGCCATGATTGGTCCAGATAGCTTGACCTGGATGTTCCCCATTCTTATGGAGAAGGGTACCGTTTTGTGGGTGATGGCAACTTTGTGGGAATCAGCTACGTGTACTGCTTTGAATCTGCTGAGTACCCGGTCTAATTGTTGGGAGTCAGCAAACGCCTGATCTACCATGGTGTGATCAGCCCCAGTATCTACCAGTAACTTGTGGGTGTCCTCACAGAAATGGAAGGGATAGGACAAGCGTGTTACTTTATTTGCAGAATGAGCGGCTTGCAGCACAGGGTTGTTGCTATGGACCTGAAAGACGTCTAGGGTTTTGACCTTGTGAAGATTGTAGTTGCAGGAGTTCTTTGCAAGCAAGGGCTGAGAGGGCGGGTCAGTTGTCAATAGAGGTGCAGCAGTCTACAGAAACCCACTTGCAAATATGGGGTTTTAACCCATTGACAATGAGGGTGAGCAACATGGCGTTTCCATCAGTCACTGCTTCAGGGGCGGCAGCAAGGGCTTGTTGCCATGCGGCGAGATACTTGGGGACAGAACCAGTCTGCTTGATGGCTAAGAGGGGAGTCCCCAAGATGATGGGGGAGAAGGTTTTGCTATATTGGGACTTGGCAACGTCTCAAAACATTGCCCAGGTGACATCAAACTCCTGGCTGGCACAGTTGGTGAACCACACGGCAGCGGCCCCCGTAAGGCGGCCAGATGCAGTGGCAACCCACATGGACTCGGGGACCTGACAGATACAGAGGCGCGTTTCAGTGGACTGGAGCCAACTGACAATGTCAGCTCCTTTGACACCGCCAGTGAAGGACTCTAGTTAGAGGTTGAGCATACGTTGCAACAGATCCAATTGTGGCAGGGTGACACTGGCATCACGCTGCCCAAGGCGGAGCCAATTGTATACACTGGTGAGAACTAACTGATCTTGATAGATGAGATATCCTTTGGGAATGTCCCCCTTGGGGATTGGAAGGAACATCTCTTGTTGTGGAGTAGCCATGCAGCCCGTAATCTGTCCTTTCTTGGGGGGAATTTCGTTTTTGAGATAGGTCAAAACCTACCTGTGCTACCACTGTTGCAACTGAACCAATGAGAGTTCAGTACTTGGAATTGGGGAAGACAACAGTCCAATAGGAAAGGACAGAATAATAAGAAGAAGGTATTGTTTATTGTAGGATGTTGTGATTAATATACTGAATGGGGAAGCCACAAGGCCACAAGGGGGTGGCATAGTGGGGAGTTCCATGTAGGGTTTGGAGCCAAGGAATAACTTGTGCGGGGATCAGCGGGTCAAATTGGCAACACTCCTAATTAGGACAAAGTGCCCGCCATTTTTTTGCCATCAGATTCATTCATAACATTAGATACGTCAAGGGGCAACTCATTGAGCGCCCCCTGTGTATTGTAAGATACGTTAGCAGGCAAGGTTTGAACCTCAGTTGCAACACTAGAAAAACTAACAAAGATGAAATTGAGCTCACTGAAAATACTTAAGTGCTCATTTAAAAGCACTTAAGAGGTTATTTGGAAGGAGAGGGAGTGAATCCAAGTTTCTTCAGGCTTATAAAAAAATAAAGGTTCAAACATACCAGGTATTGGAGGTGGCACCCAATTATATCAGCAAGAGAGCTAAGATAGAGACCTAAGAGATATACGGGAGTTTTTGGTATTAATAAACAGTGGTTCTGGTTATTAACAATGAAAGGAGTGGTGCAGGTTATATGTAAATATAGAGAAAGTAGGTCTCTGATTGTCAACAGCTGTTCAGGCAGCCAATCATCATCCAAGCAGTAAGTGATGTTCTCCTTGATAATATTAACCTTTATGAAGCAAGAACAAAGTCAGATTGAGCAAAGTCCATATAAAAAGGTAATATAATCTTAAATCTTGATGTTAGACTAACACTAGTGCATTCTCTAGGGTCCCAAGTTTGATCCTCATATTGGACGGGCATTAATGGCTTCTCAAGAGTTTAAGCCTTAAATTTACTTGTTTTTTCCTCTGTGTTTTTTTAAATTACTCACTTGATTCAAGGAGTTAGGGATGAAATTTGTAATACCTACACAATGAAGTGGGGTGCAAACTGTGATCTACTCCAAAAGTTGCGGCACAAATCCATCCAGATTGTTTTGTGACCTAATCTAAAACCATCTAAACTAACAGTTTTGTGACTCTGTGTTCACACAATTGCTGTTCCTCTCCCTATCCTAGTAATAGATCAAAAGTCAGCTCTATAAAAACCCCTTTTATTTCTATCAGCCATGATTCCCACTGGTATCTACTGTAAAATGGATTGATTAATGACAAGTACAATGGCAGATAATCCATTCCCATTTGTACACAAAATTCTATCCAGGTTAAAGGGAACTCTTTGTCTCAACTCATTCAAAGCACAGTGACCATGGCATATTTCTGTTTCACAGGGCGGAAGAAGTATTTCTGGCTAAATGATTGCTAAACATAGAGATACACTTAGCAAATCTTCTTTACAATGTTTGAATCATACAAGGGACTCTTCAGACCATCCTGATTTCAGATAGACAGAAAATTAGGCACAAATCTATCATATTCTGCTCCTGCTCTGCTGATAACTCTAGAATAACTGTGCAGCAACCACTATCAAGATGTGCCATCCTACAGCTAGACTAGTATGTATGTAATAGATCACATTTAGGTTATCTTTAAGGCATAGGCTAACGTTGTCCAAGTAAACTGTTACTTAAGAGGGGTAAATATTTTTCTGTCTGTTTGCCCAGTTGTGGTGGCTGGGGTCTTTCCCAATCAAGTTTTTGGTCTTTGCCTTGAGGTATTAGTAAAGTGACCCCTTGCTGATGCTTTTAAATGATAGAGAAGTGCTCTGTGATGGTTCTATCAAGGGTTTTAAGCATTCATAGACCAGCTGGGTGATAATACAGCTAGGGTTTCCCTAGGATGAATGTGCTTAGATAGCATTGAAATCCTGGTGTCAAGGATCTGGATGTACAAGTATTCTGGCTACCGCCAACTTACTTAACATCCAGCCATTGCCCAATTTGGTGCCCTTCTAATATACAGTTCAATATACCAGAAATGGCAACCAAGCAATATCACATGACTGTCCAAGTATCCAGTGCCTTGAACCCATCCCGCACATGACCAACCCCTAGGTTTGATCCAACTAAATCTCCACCACAGCCAAATCTATATAAGCCTAAAGTATTATTCAATAAAAGATACTTCTCTTCTTTTTTAATTCCATATTTGAAGCTTCCCCAAAAGGCGCTCCTTATCACTGGTAGCAGCTACAGTTTTTCAACCACACCCATGAAAGAGAAAATGGCTGACCAAAACCCGCCCACCTTTGCTCACATACTCAACCAGGCCACATCCCAGGAGACCTGGAAGACGTACTTCCATGCCCACAATATCAACAAAGATATACCTAGTGGATTGTGGCAGATCCAGGTCCAACCAGTCCATCCTGCCATTATCCTGCCCTTGACTCTTATTGCCATTACCTTCCTTTGAAAAAGCTTCAAGGAGCTTTGTCTCCAGGGAGGCAATTTTATGGGACAACACTTTATTATCATCCCACCAACAGGCCATGATCTCAACGCTTTTTTCTCTCTTGCCCTTAAAGCCTCAATTTAACAATTTGCCTTTGCTTTCACTTGTTGTAAGATTTTGTCCCATCCTACTAACAGGTTCCAGGAATCCCACACATAGATTTGCTTTCCTTGGGCAGGAGTACCTTATTTTGCAAAGTAATTAGAGTATAACTCTCCAAACGCAGCCTTTACTTCCACCAAGGACTCCTCAGGCACAGTTTTGGTGACCTCCAAGCTTTCCCAAACTTCCTCCAACAAACTTGTAGGAACCTCTTTCCTGGCAGCAGCAGTTTCCAAGAAAAGTAATCCAAATTTGGCCCTTTCAAACTTTAACAAAGAAGACATAATAATTGAAAAGGTAGTTGAGGGAAAAGCGTTGAAATTGACAATATATCTTTATTAAAGCTTAGCTGTTTTTGCTTATATACCATTCAGGGCATATTCGGCTGAAAACCCCTCCGGTTCCTGAATTAACCTATGATTCATCTCACATGGTCTATGACATTTGAGTCATCCAAACCTAGTTCTTTACCTAAAAGATCACCAATATTTATCAACCTATAAGAATCAACCTACAATGAGAAGAAGTCACCTGAACCCATTCATCCCAATGTACCAATTCAGCATGGAGCTTCCTCAGCTCCTGGCGCCAAAACCCTGTGGATTAAACATCCCAAAACTCAGCTATTGATGTTCCAACTGGGAACCAGCTGATCAATCCTGAATTCCTAGGCATCCTTGTCTTTATTTAGTTATCTTTGCATTTAATGATTTTTTACCTTAAAACCCATTAAAATGTTTTGAAACTCAAACCAGGCGCCACCGCGGCGCCCAGCACTTTCCCCAGGCAGCGCCCCAGCGCCTAAAAAAAATTTGATAGGCATGTGACTGTACTACAGTCACATTGGGCTGTGGTTTCACAAAGAGGTTGAATTGTGATGAATTTAATAGGTTGAAAATCAAAACAATAGGATTGGCCTTGGAGAGACTTTCCAGCGTAGCAATGATACCCAGGAATCAATTAGGCTGTACTAATTGAGGGCCATACTGAATGATCTGAACGGTTCAGATTATGAAACTAGGTGTCTTAAACTGATTGATTAACTGGGAAGGTTAATTAATTGATACCCTGGAATATGATTGATGAGGATTTAATTATAGGGCTGAAGTGGACTTGACTGTGTCAAGTAAAGACTAGGTGTCTTAAACTGATTGATTAACTGGGAAGGTTAATTAATATATGCTTGGAATATAATTAATGAGGATTTAATTATATTGTTTAATTGCCTTGACTGTGTCAAGAAGTTTGGTTAAGGTTAGCCAAAAGTAAACCCCTGAATTGTGGTTTAAAAGCGCCGCGTCAGCAAATTCATTGGGTTAAAAGTGCCGCCTAATGGATTTGCAAAGCGCCAAGGCGCCACTATCAATTTTTTCAGGCGCTGGGGCGCCGTGGCACCGCCTGGGAAAGTTCCTGGGTGCCGCAGTGGCTCCTGGTCTGAGTTTCAAAGGGTTTTAATGGGGTTTTAAGGTAAAAAAACCATTAAATGCAAAGATAACTAAATGTAGACACTGGTGTCTATGCATTCAGGATTGATCAGCTGGTTCCCAGTTGGAACAAGGATAGCTTAGATCAGGAATACATATATTCCACAGGGTTTTGGCGTCAGAAGTCTGGAATGCTTCAAGTCAAAGCAATACATTTCCACGGAAAGAACCAGGTGATTCTGGAATGTATTATGGCACATTCTTATAGGTTAAGAGTGTGAAGATCTTTTTGGTAAAGATCTGGATTGGATGACGCCGTTATGTCATAAACCATGTGATAGGAATCCAGATGTGATTCTGGAACCGGAGGGGGTTTCAGCCAAATGTACCCCAATTGATGTATAATGGAAACATGATAATAATTAATAAAAATGATGTTTATTGTGACAATGGTCGCTTTCCCCTCAATCTTTTTATATTTTTGGCTTTTGGTTGAAATAAGACTACCATGGAATGAAAGAGATGGTCTGCAGCTAAGACTATGGGAAGCAAAAAAACGTGGAAGTGATCACCAGATGGCAACAAGTTTAACGCCAAGATTGCTTGCCTGGAATCCAAACTCATTGAAGCTTACATAAAGGATTCCCCGTCAAACTGTAAAAGATTCAGACTGGGATAATGAAAAAGCAAGCATGAATTTTCTGGATCCGTCACAAGGTGGCGCCTCAGCGCTTCTCAAATCAATTAGGTGGCGCTTCTAACCCAAATGAATTTGCCAAAGCGGCGCTTTTAACCCAAAATTTGGGGGTTTACTTATGGTTGATCTTAACCAAACTTCTTGACACAGTCAAGGCATTTTAATCAATATATTTAAATCCCCATTAATTATATTCCTGTGTATTTATTAATTAATCTTCCCAATTTATTAAACCGTTTTTGAGACACCCAGTCTCCCAGATTGACTCGGCCAATCTTGCCTTCTGTTCTTTTATTGAACCTAGATATCCAGTTTTCAGGAATCTTGACCTTAAAACTTCCAATCCAACCTATCCACATGAAATAATCAGAAAAACAGAGATAACTTTATATTTTGGAGTATTTATTTGGCTAAATACTCAATAGTGACTGTCATACAGTCACATGGTTGCACCATATTTGAAGGACTGGTCATGCCCAAAGCATGGGCCAAAATAATTCAATACAATTGCTCTCTTCAACCACAAACAAACACACAACTGCCTATCACAAATGAAGTTACCAACACTAAGTACATTTTTATTGATAAGCTCTTTGGTAAAAACAAAGAAAACATCATCAACTGGCTAGACCACTCAGCTGCTAAACTCTGCGCCAGCCGCATCCCCCACAAAAAATGAGTCCAGGAAGCCAGCAAGCGCCTGTACAAGGCCGCTTCTAACTGGTTTACCACCTGGGTTGGCTCACAAACAGACAACCAGCTTGACAACTGGGAAGAGTTCAAAGCAGACATCACCCACAATTTCTGCGTCACCAAATCCCTTCAAGACATTGCAATACAGCTCAGTGATCTTCCTCAGAAGACCACTATCACAGCTTACGCCAATGAGTTTGAGGAAATACACCACAAAATCCAAAACCAAGCGCAAGCTGACAAGTACATACCAGAGCCTTATTCATCAACAGAATGAAACCCTCTGTTGCTGCCCTCATCCGCCCAGAGGCTAATACCTCCATGCCCGCGCTCATTGCAGAAGCCAAGCGCGCAGAAAAAATGCACAAACATGGAATATGCTGCACGCCACAGCAATTGCTTCTCAAACAGCAATGGCAGAGAAAAATCAAATGGAAACAATTGCCAAAACACCAATCATAGCAACAGAAACTCCAATTGCAACAATGGCAATCACAGCCAAAGCGCAAACCGCTCCCACCCCAAGAAAGAGGACACCACCAAAGTAAACAATGCTGAGACAGCAACTCACTATGAATCTGACCCCACATTCTCTAAACTCAAAGGTCTTGAAACAGAGGAAAAGGGAAAAGAGGAGGGGGAACAGGCTTAAGTGCCTCTGTCTCCCCCCAACTTGACAAGAAACTGTACCAAGGCACAAACTTTGCTGCTCGCATCTCACGTGTCCCGCAATCCTTCATTTTTATGAACTTAAAAATTAAAGATTGCTCACAACTTCTTGTCTATCCATGCACTTACAAATCACATACACATAAAATTTTATTTGACTCTGGTGCACAACACACTATGGTTAGCAAACCTTTTGTAACCAAATACAAAATACCAGTTGTCAACTCTAACTTCAAATATGCCAGAGTGGCAGATAAATCAAAGGTTCTACTCAAAGGCAAAACAACTCCCTTCAGAATTGACCTCCAAGGGAATACAAACGTCTGTCAAAGGAATTTTCATGAACAACATAAACTATGCCATTGTAGCAGGCATGGACTGGTTCATCCAAGTGAACCCCAGCGTATGTTGGAAAACAAAAACCATGACCAACAAACACAACAGAGTCAATTTTAATATCCTCAAAGAACCCAACAACCTCATCCTAAGAGATACCTATTTGTCCAGGTCATAAACCAAGATGACTCAGAACGTCTAACCAAAGACAGTACCCTCCACATAATGATATAGACTGAATTCAATAATATGAAAACAACTAAGATTCAATGCCCAGAACTTGCGGCACTCCTAAACAAATACGCCCATGTATTCAAGGAAGAGCTCACAGAGTTACCACCCAAGCAAGAGGCCAAACACAATATCAACCTATGTAAAGCCATGCCTAAACCTGCACCCCTTTACAGATCTTCCCATGAAGGCCCAAACCCTCAAAACCCATATTGAGGACAATCTAGCCAAAGGAATTATTTACCCGTCTGAATCCCTGTGGGGGCAGCAGTGCTCTTTTTAAAGAAAAAGGAAGGCACTCTGCGTCTAGTAACTGACTACAGAGCACTAAATGCAAGCACAGTAAAGAATAAATACCCCCTTCCACTCATAGAGGATCTGTTTGCAAGACTCTCAGGAGCCAAATTTTTCTCTAAAATTGACCTCACCTCAGGTTATAACCAGGTTGAAGTGAAAGAAAAAGACATACCAAAAACTGCGTTCTGTACACAATTTGGATCCTTTGAATGTAGGATAATGAACTTTGGGATGACCAACGCTCCCGCAACGTTTGTCACTATGATAGCCCAAGCGTTAAATGACCTCTCAAATACATTATGCTACCTTGACAATATCATTATATTCTCAAAAAAAGAGGAACACCTCAAGCATGTCTGCAAGACACTCAATCAACTTGCAAAGCACAAACTCTATGCCAAGCCTAGTAAGTGCCAATTTATGGAAAAGAAACTCCTATTCTTGGGCCATATTGTCTTGCAGTGGCATCAAAGCAGATCCTGACAAAATCAAAGCCATAAATAATATGCAACACCCCACCTCCGTTAAACAAGTTAGATGATATCTTGGAATGGTAGCTTACCTAAGAAAATATATCAAAGACTGCAGAAAACTCACCACACCAATTAATGACTTAACCAAGGGTAATGCCAAAAAGAAATTCATCTGGACTCCAAAATGTGACAAGAATTTCCAATTACTAAAACAAGCTTTGATTGAAGCACCAATCTTGCAATACCCTAACAACAACGGGTGCTACAAGCTCAAGTCAGATGCCAGAAACACCGCCATTGGCAAAGTCCTACACATCCACCAGCCAGGGCAGCAAGACTTCCTGCCAGTATGTTACAAAAGCAGAAAACTGACCAACACTAAGAAGAGATACCCAATATACAATAAGGAATTGCTAGCAATATATCACGCATTCAAGAAATGGAGATGTTATATAGAATGACATTTAAACGTCTGAGTACTAACTGACCATAAATCCTTAATCCATTTCAAAACTCAGAACACATTCACACGGCAACAAGCCAAATGGATGTCCCTTCTAGAGCAGCTCAATTTGGACATCCAATACAAAAAGGGGGCAGAGATGGTCACAGCTGATTCTCTCTCTAGGCTATGTCAGCCAAGACATGATCATCCTGACCACCTGAACCCTGACTGGCCAAACCTACTTAATACTGAGTATAAAACCAAAGGAAAAGACCCCTCAACACATCAGCTAACCCACAATACATTAGTAAGGAACAAAAAATATTTCCATGTATCAAATGGCACTATATACCAAATCATTAACAACAAACATGTCCCTTACATCCCACTTGCACAAAGAGTTGACACCATATTAAGACATCACCACCTCTAGGACATACAAAGAATAACAACCTATACCTCACGTTGAAAGAGATAGTATGGTGGGCTAATCTCAAACAAGATATAATAAATGCTCCAAAAAAGTGCATAGTGTGTGAAAAATACACCAGTAAAAAGGCTCCCCAGCCAATGGTTGACCCAGTACCTGACCCTGAACCATTCAAGGTTTGGGGACTGGACGTAATAGGCCCCTTATCAGAAACTAAGACAAACCAACATTTTCTAATTGTAGCCATAGACTTTGCTACACACTGGCCCATCTGCTGGGCAACAAAGGACCACAAAGCAGAAACCATAAACTGATTCATTAACAAAGCAATTATAGCCAACTACGGCACCCCAGACTACATCATAACTGATGGAGCAACTGAGTTATCAGGTCACATAGTAAATAACAACTTAAATCCAAAAACATTAAACATTCCACAACCTCGCCCTAAAGGCCACAGGCCAACTGCAGAGTTGAAAACCTAAACGGCAGCCTTATCAGAACCCTCAAGAAAATAATGGATGGCAAAGCCAAAGATACATGGCCACTATATGTGAAACATGCATTGCAAGTATCCTGGGTCCACACCAATCAAGGGACAGGCTACTCACCATTTGAACTAACATACAGATACAAACCAGAAATAGTTACCCACAACAAGCAACCATACGTAAAGATCCCCCCGGGAAACCCCCACCTTAGAACAAGTACCAACTGTACAACACATACGCCTCAAGGCCAAAATAGCAGAAATAAAAAGGCTTAAAACACAAAAGGTAACCTCTACAGAGGAACCACTTCCCTTTGACTCCCCTGCCTGGGTCCTAGCTGGAAACAGAAAGAAGCTAGACTCAGTACACAGAGGACCAGGAAGAATCATCAAGCTCAAACCAGACCAAAACACTTATCTAGTGAAATTAAAAGGTGCCAAAACCCCTGTCTTCAAGAAATACCACAGAAACTGTCTCTGCCTTAGCAAAGGAGAACACTTGACCAGACTGGTAACAACTAGCAAACAACTCCAGGAACATCAGGCGGCAGCTGTTAAGACAAAGACCCCTCCTGATTTACCAGAGTAACCCCTTAAGGGGGGTATCAAGGAGCTGGATGTACGGATGTTCTGGCTACCACCAACCCACTTAACATCCAGCCATTGCCCAATTTGGTGCCCTTCTAATATAGAGTTCAACATACCAGAAATGGCAACCAAGCAATATCACATGACTGTCCAAGTATCCAGTGGCTCAAACCCATCCCACACATGACCAACACCTAGTTTCAATCCAACTAAATCACCGCCACAGCCAAATATATATGTGCCTAAAGTATTATTCAATAAAAGATACTTCTTTTCTTTCTTAATTCCATATTTGAAGCTTTCCCAAAAGGCGCTCCTTATCACTGGTACCAACTAGGGTGATAATACAGTCAGATTAATTTTCTTAGGAAGGGGGTAAAGTTTCTCTGTCTATGAATTATAAATAGCTTTAAGGAAGGCTTTCTGCTACTTTTCAAACATGGATAGCATAGAACCATCATTAGGGTGGCTATCCAGAAATGCAGCCGCTGAACTTAACAACTTGGACTATCTGGGAAGTGAAGTTGGTTACTTTGTGCCTGAAAGCTCAAACTAACCACTTGTTGAGTAATAGCAGTGATTGTAAGGTATTACCTGATATGATGCAAGATTATATACCAATACATGTAAGGCATTAAGATTCAAATTTAATAAAGAAAGAAGGTAGGCACAGTTTTTAAAAGCATCTTTAATATACCTGCTGAACCCTTATGGTTTGATAAAAATGGGGTTTATGAATTAACCAATACTAAGAAAACTGTGTAGGACAAAGGGTTAAATAAAGTCTTACTGATAACTAGTGATATGGCAACATAAGGATATTATCCATGATAATATCTTACCATGAAGGATGGAATGCTATCCTTCATTCTAAAAGAGATGGCAACAACCTAAACACTTGTTGTCTATCTATCTTTATTTAAATAATCAAAGAACTAAAAAAATCCTTTGAAATTGACAAGTAACAATAAATTTGTTAACAAAAGTTTAAAACTAGTGATGAGGAGCAACTTTTGGGGGAAGCTTTGAATATGGAATTAAGAGGAAGAGAATTAAATTTTATTGGATATACTTTAGACTTATATAGCTTGCGCTGTGGCATAGATTTAAGTCAGATCAAAGATAAGGGAGGTCATGTGCAGAATGGGGTTGAGTTGTTGGATACTTGGACAAGTCATGTGATATTGATTTGTTGCCTTTCTTGGTATATCAAACTGTATATTGGGAGGACACCAAACCAGGCAATGACTGGGTGTTAAGTGTGTTGGCAGTGACCAGAATACCCATACATCAAGCTCCTTGATACCCCCTTAAGGGGTTACTCTGGTACATCAGGAGGGGGCTTTGTCTTGACAGCTGCTGCCTGATGTTCCTGGAGTTGTTTGCTAGTTAGTACTAGCTGAGTCAAATGTTTCCCTTTGCTGAGGCAAAGGCAGGATCTGTGGTACTTTTTGATGACAGGGTCTTTGGCGCCTTGGAACTTACCAGGTAGGTGTTTCTGTCTGGTCTGCATTTGATGACTCTTCCCAGTCCTCTGCGTACTGAATCCAGCCTTTTCCTGTTTCTGGCCAGGATCCAGAAGGGGCATTTGATTAGGAGTTATTCCTCTGGTGAGGTTACCTTTTGTGCTTTGAGCCTTTTTGTTTCTGCTATTTTAGCTTTGAGGCGTATGTGTTGTAGAGTTGGTGCTTGTTCTACTGTAGGAGGGTTTTCTGGGGGAATCTGTACGTATGGTTGGTTGTTGCAGATGACTATCTCTGGTTTGTACCCATATGTTAGTCCAAACAGTGAGTAGCCTGTCCCTTTATTGGTACAAACCCGGGATACTAGTCATGCATGTTTCACGTATAGTGGCCATGTGTCTTTGGCTTTGCCATCCATTATTTTCTCCAGTGTTCTGATAAGGCTGCTGTTCAGGCGTTTCACTCTGCCGTTGACCTGTGGCCTGTAGGGCAAGGTTGTGGAGTGCTTAATGTTCTTTGTTTTTAGATTGTTGTTCACTACGTGGCCTGTTAGCTCTTTTGCTTCATCTGTTATGATGTAGTCTGGAGTGCCGTAGTCTGCTATGATTGCTTTATTGATGAATTGATTTATTGTTTCCGCCTTGTGATCTTTTGTTGCCCAGAAGATGGGCCAACATATGGCAAAGTTGATGGCTACAATTAGGAAACATTGATTTGTTTTGGTTTCTGGGAAGAAACTCACTACGTCCAGTCCCCAAACCTTAAATGGTTTGGGGTCAGGTACTGGGTTAACTGTTGGCTGTGGCGTCTTGGTGCTGGCGTATTTTTCATATACTGTACACTTTTTTTAGAACATCAATTATGTCTTGCTTCAGGTTGGGCCACCATACTATCTCTTTTAATGTGAGATATAGGTTGTTAGCATTTGTGTGTCCTAGCAGACAATGGTGTCTTAGTATAGTGTTGACTCTTTGTGTGAGTGGGATGTATGGAATGTGTTTATCTTTGATGATTTGGTTTACTGTGCCATTTGATATGTGGAAATTTTATTCATTCCTTACTAGCGTATCATGGGTTAGTTGATGTGTGGAGGGATCCTTTCCTTTTGTCTTGTACTCAGTGTTGTATAGGTTGGGCCAGTCAGGGTCCAGGTGGTCAGGATGATCCTCTCTTGGCTGGCATAGCCTAGAGAGAGCATCAGCAGTGACCAGCTCTGCCCTCTTTTGTACTTGATGTCCAGGTTAAGATGCTCAAGAAAGGACATCCATTTGGCTTATCAAGATATGAGTGTGCTTTGAGTTTTAAAGTAGAGTAAGGATTTATGATCTGTTAGTACTCAAACGTTGAAATGTCCCTTCTAGATAGCATCTCCATTTCTTGTATGCATGATATATTGCTAGCAATTCCTTATTGTGTATTAGGTACCTCTGCTCAGTGTTAGTTAGTTTTCTACTTTTGTAACATACTGGCAGAAAGTCTTGCTGCCCTGGCTGGCAGATGCATAGGACTGCACCAATGGCAGCGTCAGGGGCATTCAACTCAAGCTTGTAGCACCTGTTGTTATTAGGTTATTGCAAGATTGGTGCTTTAATTAGAGCTTGTTTAAGTAGTTGGAAATTCTTATTGCATTCTGGTGTCCAGATGAATTTCTTTTTGGCATTACCTTTGGTTAGGTCATTGATTGGTGCTGTGAGTTTTCTGAAGTCTTTGATGTATTTCCTTAGGTAAGCTACCATTCCAAGAAAGCATCTAATTTGTTTAATAGAGGTGGGGCTTTAAATGTTATTTATGGCTTTGATTTTGTCAGGATCTTCTTTGATGCCACCATCAGAGACAATGTGACCCAAGAACAAAGGTTTCTTTTACATAAATTAGCACTTAATAAGCTTTGCGTAGAGTTTTTGCTTTGTGATTCAATTGAGTGTCTTGCGGACATGCATGGGGTGTTCCTGTTGCAAGACAAAGTTTAATAAAAAAGGACAATGGAAATGATGTAGCTTGGGCATGACATCACTATAGTACAAAATGAGACGTAAACATGTATGTGCATACTTGTACTGATGTCATGATGTAATCTAGTCCAGTACATGCTTCATTTTGCTCACACACAGAGCTAATTAATAAGGGCTCTGTCAATACTTTAGGATGCATATAATTGCATTTTGTAAATTAGGATGCAGTGTTGCAACTGGACCAATGAGAATTTAGTATTTGAGTTGGGTAAGACAACAGTCTAATAGAAAGGACAAGAATGAATAGAATTAGGTATTGTTTATTGTATAATATTGTGATTAGTGTACTATATGGGGAAAGCCACCAGGCTACAAGGGGGTGGCATGATGGCATGTTCCATGTTCCATGTAAGGATTGGAGCCAAGGAATAACTTGTGCAGGATCAGCAGGTCAAATTGGTAGCGCTCCTAATTAGGAGGAAGTACCCACCATTCAACATTGCCATCAGATTGGTTCATGTTGTTAGACATGTCAAGGGGTGACTCATCAAGCGCCCCCTGTGTATTGTAAGATACGTTAGCAGGCAAGTCTAGAAACTTGGTTGTAATACCCCCCTTGCCCCCTGTTTGTTGTCAGACACCAGGATTAGAGTCTGCAGAAGATCTGGGAAGGTCCACACAAACAACCTTTGTGTGGAGATGGTGCAGCAGGGGCACAAGCAATCATGGTGGAGCTTCTTGGTGTTCCCTTGGGCATCTTCAAGTTGATAGGTGTGATTGTCATAGACCACGGCTATCTTGAAGGGCCCTAGGTGGTTGGGCTCTAATTTGGCTGAATTGGGGTTGAGGGTGTAGACGGGGTCAACTATGGCATACCTTGCCTCAAGGTGCTTCCTCCCTCCTTCAATTTGTTTGTGTTTGATCTCTTGGGCCTTGGCACGCCATTGGTCCAGGGATGGAGTTGTCAACAGGGGGGCTTTCTGGGAACTGTAGACCATAGCTTTTCCTTGTTCAGCTCCTGTCAAACTTTCAGGTGTTCCAAAGACCAGGGCGCTGGGGCTGAACCCGGTGACTCTGTTAATCCTTGCTTGTAAAATAAGTAGCGCAGTAGGCTGGTGTTCAGTCCATGCAGTATTGGGGTGTTCCTGTGAGAGCTTGGCAATCAATTGAACCAGCAAGCCATTTAATTGCTCTACGCGTCCATTGGCTTGTGTATGGTATGGGGTTGTGACTATCTGCTGAAGTGCATTCTTGGCGCAGTACGCCTTAATGACATGCCCAACAAGTTTGGGGCCACCATCTGTGATGAGGCGTTTGGGCCGCCCAAAGCAGGCCACAATTTCCTTGCCAATGAAGCGGGTGATGGTGGTGGCAGTGTAGTTAGCTGTTGCCCAGGCCATTGGCCATTGGGTGAAGTAGTCAATGGCAGTTATGATGTATTTCTTTCTAAGTCTGTCTTTGGGGAGGGTCCCACAATGTCAAGGGCCCACTGTTCAAAGGGTTTCATTGCTTTGATGGGCAGGAAAGACTTTAGGGGTGCAGGTTTATATGTATTCTTTTTGCACAGCACACATGTTTTGAGGGGGTCCAAGATGTCTTGACGCATACACAGCCATCAAACCTTCTGTTTCATGATATCAAAGAGGTTTCATCCTCTGGTGTGACCCAGGGTTTGGTGGTAATGCAGTATGGTGTCACCTTGTTGTGTGGTGGGGATGTAAGGCGTCTTCTCACCTGTCTCTGACTGGCAACAGACATTGCCAGCATCCGTTGTGAACTGACTTTCATTGTCCTTCAGCTTGGAGATGGTTACTGAGTTTAGGCCTTCATAACAAGTTGCTTCAGGGAGGAGGTACAAAATTGGCCAATATGGGTCCAAGCTGTCATCCCCGGTGATGAATGCTACATAGAGGCGTGAGAGGATGTCAGCTGTGACAAGTTCCTTCCTAGGCTTGTACTCAATGCACAGCTGATAGGGGGATAGGCGCTCAACCCAGCCTGCTTGGCAGCATGTCAAGTGGGACTGTGTGTTGAAGTACTGGAGTGACTTGTGGTCTGTCAAAACGTGGGGTGGAAAGGAGGCCCCTTCCAGGTAACAGCGTCACTTCTCAATGCAGTGCACAAATTGCCGCTAATTCTTTATTGTGGATGGGGTAATGTTGTTCAGAGTCAGTAAGCTTCCTGGACTCATATGCCACGGGGAGGAAGGCGCCATTGTCAGTTTCTACCCTTAGCACACCCCCAATGGCCTTGTCAGAGGCGCCAGTCTCAAGTTTTTACTGGCAGTTTCAGTTGGGGAACTGCAGTACAGGTGCTGTTGTAAGTCTCTGCTTTAACGTCTCAAAGACTTGATCTCTGGCAGGGGTCTGGTGAAAGCGCTGCTTAGTGTTTAGGAGTTTGGTGAGAGGTGTAATTAGTTCCCTGCAATTAGGAATGAACTTGTGCACGTAGGCAACCATGCCTAAGAAGGTAAGTACCTGGCCCACATCAGTGGGAGGAAGCATGATGGTGATTGCCTTGATTTTGGCAGGGTTGGTCTTATCCTTGAGCAGAGATGGTGTGCCTAAGGAACAACAACTCTGACTTAAGGAACTCACCTTTGGAGGGTTTAGCTTTTAGCTGATTTTTCTGAAGGGTGTCAAGGACAGCACAGAGGTGTTGGAGGTGCGTGCTTTGCTCTTGCCTGAAGAAAATAATGTTGTCAAGGTACACAATCACACATTTTCCAATCAGTTCCTCAAATGCTTTGTTCATCAACATGGCAAAGATGAAAGGAGTGTTGGTCATTACAAAGTTCATGACTTGACACTCAAACAACCCATAGTGTGTGTGGAAGGCAGTTTTTGCCTCATCCCCTGGTGCAATGCAGACCTGGTTGTACCCTTCAGTGAGATTGATCTTGCTAAAGATCTTTGCACCCACAGGTGTGTCAAACAGGTTGTCAATTAACAGCAGGGGTTTTTATTCTTAACAGTCACCTCATTTAAGGCGCAATAATCTGTGGCCAGGCAAATGGACCTGTCGTAAATTGCTCCATTAATGCAATTTTGATATGGACTTTCAATAGTGATATGTGCAAAGATTTAGTTGGTTTCTCTTTCAATTTCAGGAATTCCTTGCCTTCTGTAAATGGGTCTGGTTCAATTTCCACCCATTCCAGATTATCATACCTATCCATGACTGATCCTGGTATGACCTCACCCCAACGTAACTCCCTCTGCCACTCTGTCTACCTAATGAGTGACCATTGACCTTTGCCTACTATTTAAGTGGAATCAATTCTCCTAATAAAGACAAGTTTATCCATATTTGTGTTGGCTTAAATATTCTTCAAGCCCCTTCCTTTCCTTTTTGCCAAAAGGAATTTCACATCTTGTATTCCAGGAAATTAAGGTACATGCCCTTAATTTTTCCCTGAAGGCTGACCCAAGGCTAGCTTTGAACCTCAAATATTTTGTTATAAAGATTTCCCGCTGTGTCCTCCTGGATGTTGTCCCCAGGAGCCAAACACAACAAAATGATGCTCATTACAGGGGCTGCAAGCCCCTTGGTTACCCCATTCCCACACACATTCTCTGGCCCTTCTCCCTTTGTTTCTGAAGTACCCAAACAACCTAAAGTTTCTAGTCCTCCTCTAGAAAAAACATCACCAATGCCCCCTCAACTCCCATGGTACTGGTGCTGTCTCCCATGCCTGTGTGGGCCCCCTTACAGCTTTCTCTCTCAACTACAAGCAAGCTAATGCTGCCGCCCTCTCACTGCTCAGTTCTGGCACTGTGGCAATGCACACTATCCCTGGTCTCTGTCCCGGGTACGCTTCTGAAGACCTGTATTCCTTCCTCTTGGACTTTGGTCTCCCCCCACGCTGATGGAGTCCATGGATACAATTGGCGTGTTAGTTAACCAGTTCATCCAACCCGCCCTGGTTCACCATCAACTTGCATTAAGATCACAGAAGCAGCTTGAAAATGCTGTAGCCACCACTGTCTCAAATAACCATGCTCAGAATATGGCATATCAGGAATGATTCCACAGTCTCTTTGCGTGTATTTCCAATAACCAGCGCAACTCACTGGCCTCCCAGAAGTACTTGACCTCCTCACTGAATTGCCTTTGTTCCTCACTCCCTGGATACATCAAGGATTGACTATGCAAATTGGATGAGCATCAAGCAATGTGGCGTGGACAAATTGAGGCCTCTCTTCTAATGCATTGTCAGGACTTTGAGACTCTGGTTATCAAACTTAACCAATTTTGAGAACATATTAATTCTCAACTTGAATTGGTTGGAGCTCATGTTGATACTTGAGGCCGCCATCTGCAGCATCAATATGGTCTGGATAAGGCTGCATTAGGCAACACTCTATATCAAGTACAAAATTATGTGGATGATAGAGTAGCATCTATTGAGCTGACTCCTCCCACTCCTCCTGTTGAGGTCCCATCTGACTTTTAAGCCAAGGTATGGGAAGCAATAGCCGAGCTCAGGGCTACCACTTGGCGTCAATCTTCTGTTCAGAACCCCCCTCCAGTCAAACCTATGCCCAACTCTTGCATTGCTTTGCTCACTGACCAAGTAGCTACTTTGCAAGAGGATTGAGTACTTAAGGCAACGCCTCTCTAATACAGAGGACTTGTCCTCTGAGTCTGAAGGCAAAGAGGAAACTGAAGGCGCTAATACTCCCGCTCATGGCAATCATGGTTGTTGCCCTGGTTTGGAAGGCCAACCCCAGGTCAACTGCACCCTTGCCCTGGATCAGCTAGCGGAAGTAACAAATGATGTTGCTGATAGGCAGGATGCATTGAAGAGAGAGGTACAATACTTCTCCTGCTTTACCAAGACAATGAATAGACAGGTTATCCCCTTGGTTGCCCAGACCACTTCCCTGACCACTTGCCTCAACGGGATTGCTGGCACCCTATTGGTGCAACAAATTAAGATCAACAAATTTGAAGTTGCTGCCACCACCACTAGAGAAATTAGTGAACAGAACATCTCTACCTTGGATACCCTAGAGGAAAGCCTTCAGCTCCTCTGGGATAGACAACCTGCTGCTAAATTCAAGTTTGAGGGCAATTCTCACATTAACGTCCTCAACCCAGGTGAAAATAGTCAGTCCTTGTCTTTGTCCATTGACCCAAATTACAAACCAACCTTCAAACAAATATTTGATCTAAAACCTCTACCATTGCTACCTTCCTAACAATTTACAAGACTGTGATGCAAAGGGCTACTGATGAACTCAAAAAGGAACATATCTTCACCTGCCTGCATCCCACGTGCCAAGAAGTTGTGGTCCCCAAACTCCCTTCTATTGTCACTTGGGATGACATGAAGCAACTCCTAATTGAAGAGTTTGGAGGAGATCTCAGCTTGGAAGTCAAGAAGGATGAGTTTATTCATATTGCATTTAAGCCCAAAGAAATCTTGGCTGAGTTTGCCAATTGTTTCTACATTGAAGGACAACAGTTGATCACCTGTTGTCAATTAACTCCCCGGGAAGTGTACACAGCATGTTTGAATGCTTTGAAGGTGAACCAACTCCTATGTCTTCACTTCAAGGCCCACAAAGCTTCACTTACTTCCATGAAGAGTATCAAGACCCTCTTACAGAACATGCACTTGACGCATGGGGGTACTGTAGCGCGCAAGAATAAGGCCAACAATACAGGAACCACCTCTTGTACTCTGCGCATTATGACCCTAGGCTCAAGTGGGCCGTCTAAGAGACAAGGATGCCATAACTGTGGTCAAGTAGTAAATCACTCACGTACCTGCATCAACCTGCATGTAGAGGGTTGCAACCCAAAGGAACAGGCAGGAAAAGAGAGGTCAGCTTAGAGGCGGAGACACTCTCTGCTGACCAATCTCTCCCGTCTCCTCCTGATCCTCCTTCTGACAAGGAATCTTCCCCCTTGGCTGGCCCAACTATCCTTCACTTGTTTCATAACCTCTCTAGTGATTCTGAGCCTGAGGATTTTGACTGTGATGAGTCTGATGGTTATGGCTACTTGGTGCTGGCAGTCCTGGAGACAGTCTCTGTCTCTTACAAGCTACGCTCAGGGAAAACCACAACTACAACTTGCCCATCTGCAACTGAAGCTAAGGCTGTAGTGGCTTGACCTTACTTGGACCAGGCTCATTGTCTCCCTGTCTTGGTAGATTCCTCTGAAGAGGCTGCTGAACTAGCAGAAGCTCTCTTTCAGAATGTGATTATATCACTCCCCTTGCAGATTATGTATAAGGAAATTCCTGCCTTACAATGCATGCTGGCCAAATGGGAGAAAGAATTGGAAGCTGCCCAGGATGTGCTGGCTGTCTTACCCCCCTTTGGAAAAGATACTACTCATGTTGAAGTATTGATCCAAAAGGTTAAGATCAAGGCTATTCTGGACATAGGCTCTCCAGTCAATGTGGTATTATATAAGTTGATAAAAAACTTAAGCTGGCTCCCGACCTCAACTACACTCAGTCATATGGCACAGATGGCATGGCACAAACTTGAGCCATTGGTACCTACTCTGCTCTACCCATGAGGTTTGGGAAACTCCTCATTGCTTCCCACACTGTTGTCCTTGAAAGCAAAAGTTACAATCTCCTGGTTGGTATGCAGTTCCTTTGAGAGTACAACAGGATTGTGTAACTTAGAGATGGGTACCTATCTTCCTAGGGTATGAGATCCCATTAATCTTTGAAGAACCCCACATCTCCCAGGAAAACGTCTGAAGACTTGCGTTCTCAAGTACCCTTTGGTATCTTCTCACTCAAGTAAAGAGATCATTCCTCTTATATGCTCTCCCCTCCTCCTTCCTGTCCTGCAGAGGATGTAAGGCCTTGCCCATAGTGGTGCAAAGTTATAAACTAGCGTGTTTAAGGCATTAGGATTCAGATTTAAAAGGTATAAAAAGGTGGGAACTGTCTGCAAAATAATCTTACAGAACCCTGTAAAAAACCTATATTGAGTTACAAAAGGAGTGATTGAGTTTAAGAACCCTAAGAAAAGAAGATAAAATAAAGTGTTTAATAGTGAAAAATATGTAACTAAGGGAATGTCAATATTTGGATATTCTTCATCAGCAAATTGATACATATAACTATTGAAAGATTCCTTAAGGGAAAATAATGGATACAACAAGCCTTAGGCTTGTTGTTTTACAAGTTCCATTTGTTTAAAGAAAAAAAGCCTAATCTTTAAATGAATTTAATAAAAATGTATAAATTTCTAAAAATTAAGATCTCAAGTTTAAATTAGATAAAGAATTGAAGGGTAGAAATCACTTAGAGTTTTGCCTTAAAGTCTACTCTTCACAAGTTCTTTATTATATAAGCTTGTTTTGTTCTCAGTTTAGAGTGATAGGCAGGGAGAGAAACAGCCAAAAAAAGGAGCAACTGGAGAAAACCTGTGTAGAACCTGGAGCAGAAGGAAAACTAAAAACCCAACAGAAGTTGCAGATCAGCAATGTGAAAAATGGAGAAGCGACAACAACGTAAGCAGGAGTTTTGAAAAGGTGAGTGATGATGAAAATATTCTAACTTTAAATTAGAAATATATAATAGTATAGAAATGGGAAAGACAGAGCAACAACAACAACAATGACAATTCAAACACAAATAGCGTAAAACAAGGTAATTAACTTAAAGTACTTAATTATTTAACAATTTTAACTGAAATTTTCAAATATTAAGAAATAAAAGAAAAGATTAATTGAACCAAAAAACAAAGAAGTATCTAAGAAGCCTGACCTTTGGGGCAGGGCATGGCAGAGGAGGGTGTGCCTCTTCTTGTCCTCACAGCTATTACCATCTCTCCAGGCTCTCAAGCAATTATAGACTACCAGATATCCTTCAAGCTCCCTGAGAAACCCTTTCTGGAGCTATATTCACCTGATTCCCTAAGCTGTAAAGAGCCTTGGTTATACCCTGAGATTTTGGATCAAACTCATAAGGATCCTGTACAGCTGTTGTTGGCTAACTTGGCCGCCCTGCCTATGCAGGTGACCAAGGGCCAGGTTGTTGAACATGGTTGCATATTAAGTTCAGAGCAAGTGGTGTCCCTCTACCCTTTTGGAACGTTCAGTAATTTCAACTTTCCTGAAGGAGACCCTCAGGTTCTCTCCCTTTTCACCAATGAAGACTTCCCACAACTGTCACCCATTCAACAAAAAGATGTTATGGAACTGCTAGACCAGTTTAAGGATGTTGTGTTCTGAAGCGCAGCACAGACACACAACAGGGAATCCTAACCTTAGGATTGAATTTGTACTAAGTCTTAGTTAGATGAAAGGGAAGGCTAAGCAATTACCTTGCAGCCCTGGAAGAATAATCTCTACTAGTTGTGGCTAGAGAGAGGCGCGGAAGTTTTGGACAACACAAAGACAAAAAAGTGAATGGAACTTAATTTTATTGGTGAATAGAAAAAGAAATATATAGTGGTTGTTGATACCACAAAACCCTACCAGGACGGTAGGATCACTTGCCACAAGCATGAGTGGGGCAAGTGAGATGCGCAGAGTCAAGAAACCAAACAATTGCATTTCCTGATTCAGTCATCAACTAATTTTGAGAGGCAAAAGCAAAAGCAAGAGATTTGTCTTTGAAATGGCCTACCTAAGCCAAAATTGACACATGGTGAATAGCGGTATTCACGACATTGCCCTCCCCTATATTGGCCTTAGGGGGGCGGTACTTGCAGAGGAACTTGACATGCACTCAAGCAAAGGGACAACCATTGAAGAGGAGCTTTACAGTGTATTCTGACCCTCGTTTAAAGGTCACTTCCAAAGGGCCAATCCACAGAGTGTCTGACTTATGAGCGCGCCCACCCACTCTGTGTTGGTAGTAAAGAACACAGTCACCAACATCAAATTCAGGCAAGGGGGAGCATCCAGCATTATCAGAAGAAAGCTCAAGCATCTTAGTTTTGTATGCAGAAGTGTAGGCAGTGGCCTGTATATCAATTATGCGATTGACAAGATCCTTGATGTGGTTGTCAGGATTCATGGCCTTATCAGAGGAAAGCAGAGGGGGCCCCAAGAGCAATGGGGCTGTAGTCTCTTGCCCATACAGCATAGCAAAAGGGTAGTACCCAGTGACAAAATGTTTGCTAAGGCAATTCTGAAGAGAGCAGCAGGTAAGTATAGGTCCCAGTTGGCAGCGTAAGAGTAGGTGAGCTTCCTCATGATAGAGACCAGTATTGAATTTGCACGCTTGACTGCCCCATTAATAGAAGGGTTGTAGAGGGCAGAGAAAGTCTGGTGAGACCCCAAAGCTTCAACAACAGAGGTTACCAGCTTGGCATTGAAGTTAGTCCCATTATCTAAGAGCAACACTTGAGGACAGCCATGGCGGTAGAAAACATCTTGTAACAGGAAGGCAGCAGTTGTCTTAGCTGTGATGTCCTTAGTTGGGCGAGCTTCTAACCACTTTCTGAAGTGATCAACAGCAATCAGAGTAAAGCAACACCCAGAATGTGAGCGGGGGAGAGGACCTACCGCGTCAATGCTGACAGTATGAAAAGCATGTTGAGGGGGAACTAAATTTGAATTTGTGGGCAGCAGCTCAAGGCATCTGCAGCTGGCAGTTGTGGCAACTAGCTATGACGTCTGGGATCAGTAGGCAAAGGTTCTCCCAGAAGTAATTCTTCTGAAGCCAGTCAAAGGTCTTGGCTATGCCTCCATGGCCAGTTTCTTTATGAGCTTGTGATACCAAAGAGAGACAAAGACTTGGACGCATGTATGGCAGGTATTGACCCCGCACCTTCTTGAAGAGTTGGTTGTCGCGTATGAGGATATCTTCAGACAATTTGGTCAAGGCAAGTCAAACCTCTTCTATCTCACTTTCCTAGGAAGAAGGGTAGCCAATTAGCTCATACAGGCAATCTGCCTCAGCAGAATGTAGGGCAAGGATGGGCATTCAGGATAGCCCGTCAGTGTTCTGATGTTGAATCCCGGGGCAATGGAGCACAGTGAAGTCATAACCTTGTAGGCGGAGAGCCCATATAGCTAAGAGTCCTTCAGGCTCCTTAAGTTGTTGTAACCATTTGAGCAAAGCGTGGTCAGTGACAACAGTGAAATGGGTACCATATACATAGTGGCAGAATTGCTTGACTGTATGTAGCACAGCAAGGCACTCCTTCTCTGTAACACTATAATTCTTTTCATGCTTATTCAGCACACAGGAAGTATAGGCTACAGGGTGGTCCACACCTTCATTGTCAAGTTGAGCCAAGATAGCTCCAATAGCAAGGTCACTAGCATCAGTGTACAAGATGAATTCCTAAATTGTAATCAGGGTACACTAAAATGTGTGCTTCTTTGAGTTTCTTTTTTAGAGTCTTGAAGGCTTGCTGTTGGCTGGCGGTCCATTTGAAGGGGACATTATGTAATAGTTGGACCAGGGGTTCACTAGTATTGGCAAAATCAGGGATGAATTGTCTATAGTAACCCATCATGCCCATAAAGACTTTTACTTCTCGGAAGTTGGTGGGCAGAAGCATTTTGTTGATGGCTTCAACCTTCTTGGTCATTGGACAAATTCCTGTTTGGGTTACTTCATGGCCCAGGAATTCAAGGCGCTCTTTGAATAAGCACACTTAGAAGGCTTTAACTTGAGGCCAGCTTCTTGGATTTTTATGAACACCTCCTTAAGATGGGCTAGGTGATCAGTGAAAGTTGCGCTGAAGACTGTTATATCATCTAGATAGACTAAGACACACGACAACTTCAAGTCCCGCAGGATGGAGTCCATGGCCCTCTGGAAAATGCCAGGGCATTGCAGAGCCCTTGCAGCATGCAATTAGGATCAATCAGTTCTTCTGATGTGATGAGTGCAGCCTTCTGACGGTCTTCAGGAGAGAGGTCAACTTGCCAGTAGCCAGACACCAAATCCATGGCAGAGAAAAACTTGGAACCTCCAAGGCGTCAAAGGGCGTCATCAATGTGTGGTAAGGGATAGGAATCTTTCTTGGTTAGAGAATTCAACCTTTGATAGTACATCACAATCCAGTGTCCACCATTCTTTTTCTTTAAGATGAGCAGAGGAGAAGCCCAGGGACTCTGAGAGGAAGCTAGCAATTCAGTGTCAAGCAGTTGTTTGAGCTCCTTGGAAACCTGTGCATCTTCTAAGTGGCTGCAGCGGTATGGCTTGGCACAAAAGGGAGGGGCATCTCCTGTGTCAATCTGATGTATCACACCTTTGGCTAGTCCATAATCAGTACTATCTTTAGCAAAGATGTCTGAGAACTGGTCTAGTAAATTGAGCACCTCTTTCTGTTGGACCAGGGACAACTGAGGGAAGTCTTGGGTAGTGAACAGAGATAGGACTTGAGGCTTGTCTTTGGGTAGATTAAAGTCTTGAAACGTTCCAAAGGGGTGAAGAGACAGGACGTCAGGAGCATTTAACAACTTTCTGTAACCAACGGCCTGTCCTCTGGATACTGTCATAGGAAGCGCAGTAAGGTTGGCAACTACTAATTGAACAGGATCCTTGTGGGAAACGTCTAGAATTCCAGGACAAAGGTAAGGCTCATTATGCCCCAGCAAAGGAGGGGAGTACAGCTCTAAGAAAGTCTGTTCAGGTAGTTCATATGATATCTGAGAGTCTAGGATAGCCTGAGAGCCTGGGGGGATGGTTATAGCAGACATGGCCATGAGAGGGATTCCCTCAGTTGCAGGACAAGCCATGGGAGGACACTTCATGTTGGTGGAATGGGTTTGGTATTTCAGGGTGAAAACTCCAGTGGGGTACTCCAGAGTACATGTCTTCAACTGTTTACCAGGAACTTTTTATGGGCTCCTCAAAGATCAGAGGGACTTTGTACCCTAGGATAGAAAGATAACCATCCTTTAGGTTGATGATCCCATTATATTCCCAAAGGAACTGGGTACCAACCAAAAGGTCATAGCTCTCATTTTCTAGAACAACAGCCGGTGCAGCCAACAGGAGTTTACCAAACCGCATTGGTAAGGCAGAGTAAGCACCAATGGCACGAGTCATGGAGAGACCAGCAGTGCCATAGGATTGATGGTAGTTGAGATCAGGGGCCAGCTTAATTTTCTTCATCAGTTTAGAAGAAACAACGTTGACAGGAGAACCAGTATCCAGGATGGCTTTGATCTTGATCTTTTGGATAGATATCTCTACTTGGGTGGTGGTGCGTCCAAAGGGTGGCAGAACAGCCAAGATATCCTGTGCCTCAGCTAGTTCCTTGTCCCATTTCTCAATCATGCATCATAGTCCCGGAAACTCCTTATATACAGTTTGGAGAGGGAGTGAGACAGATACATTCTTGAAAACGGTGTCTGCAACTTCAGCAGATTCCTCAGATGATTCCACTAATACAGGGGACCGTTTTTCCTGAGTAAGATAGGGGCAGGAGACAACTGCTTTAACCTCAGACAAAGGCTTGGTGATTGTTGTAGACTTCCCAGATTGTAGCTTGTAGGGAACGGCAATAGTCTCAGGGACAGCAAGAACAGAATACCTGTATGCATCATGGTCTTCAACATCAGATTCATCCACATAAGAATTGTCAGAAACGTCATGGAACAGGAGGAGGATAGGAGGAGCTTCATCATCAACAGGCTCAGAGTCAGTAGCAGGCGGGGGTGTAGGAGGAGACTGGGAAGAATTGTCAACTGAGAGCGTCTTTGCCTCTAGGTTGACTGTTCTTTTCCCAACTGATCCTTGGGATCAGCTCCTTCAACCCGCAGATTGGTGCAGATGCAAGAGTTATTGCCTATCTGACCACAGTTGTGGCAACCCTGACGTTGAGGAGGAGTCTGGGAGTTCATATTGAGGATACAAGGGCCACGAGAAGAGGAGCCAGAGTTGGAAGCGGCACAACTCTCCCAAAAGACTGCCCCAGAATGGGTAAGATGCATATCTTGGAGCAGTGTTTTTATACTTTTAGTGGAAGACAGCATAGCCTTGTGGGCCTTGAAATGGAGGCATAGGAGTTGATTAACCTTGAGGGCCTGGGCGCAGGCCATATATGCTTCATTCACTGTCAATTGTCTGCTTGTTATTAACTGTTGTCCCTCCATGTAAAATCTGTCTGCGAATTCAGCTAATGTCTCTTTGGGCTTGAAGGATATGTGCATGAAAGCATCCTTTTTCACCTCCAGGCTAAGATCACCACCAAACCTGTCAATCAGGAGCTGTTTCATGTCCTCCCAGGTCTCAATGGAGGGCAGCTCTGGTACAACTACCTCTTGACAGGTCGGGTGTAGGCAAGTCAGAATATGTTCTTTCTTGACTTCATCTGATGCTTGTCTCATAGCAGTCTCGTAAATAGTTAAGAAGGCTGCAATAGTCAAGGTTTTAGGATCAAACACTTGTTTAAAAGTAGGCTTGAAGTGAACCTCAGGAGTTGGACCACCATTGTTGCTATTGAGTACATTTATGCGCAGGGAGAACTCAGCTTCAGATTCAGAGGGGGGTTGTCTAGCCCACAGTTGTTGAACACTTTCTTCAAGGGTAGTCAGAGTCTCAGTGGTTCTGGCACCCGTAGTGTTGGCTGGAGCAGTCTGTTATTCAGTCACATCTAGGTGTTGTCCTTGGGTAGTGACAACTGTGGAGAGTTCAGCCAGTTGCAAAGTAAGGGATGGCCCCACTGATAGGCAAGGGGCAAATCTGTTGTTTACCGAGTCAATCAGCTCATTCATCTCCTGTACGTCTCTGTCCAACTCAGTCTGGTCTTGTTTTAAATGGTCCACCTCATTAGCTAGGGCAATCAACTCCCTAGCACAGTGGATTCAAGGAGCCCCATCTAAACCAGGACAACATCCATCTTCCTTGTTAACCCCACATGGACTAGCAGCAGCCGTCACTTCTTCATGTAAAGCAGCAATTTTCTGCTGTAGCTCAGCAACTTGAGCGGTAAGCGCAGGAATCTGGGGATCAGGTTGAGGCATTTCAGTAGGACGTCCTTGGCTACAAGTGGAAGCACGTAATTCCTGGATGGCTTCCCAGATTCTCTGCTCTCTGTCCACCAGATCATCAGCAGGAGGAGAAGGCGGAGCATCAGGTTTGGGAGAGGACAGCTCATTCACCTGATTCTGAAGTTTGGCAATAGCGGCGGCAGTGGCAGCTCTTTCTTGATCAAATTCCGCACCAAGCTCATTTAGACCTTGGGCGGCAAGGTCAGCTACCTGTTGCAATTGATCAAAGGAATAGACACTGAATGCATTGAGCTGTTGCACTAGGCGCTCAAAATTGGAGAGATAAGCGTTTAGGGTGGAGTCTACTTGAGTGCGCCAGGATTATTCTAGCTGGTGAAACTCATGTAGTTGCTCCCTAACGTACTCAGGGATGGGCTGGCGGATTTGCTCAATGGAATTGAATAAACGTGTTTGAGAGGTGACCAAATCACGCTGATTGTCAGATATCAGGGAGAACAGGGAATGAAGCCATTGTTGGTAGGCAGCAAACTGGTCCCAATGATGGGTAACAGCTTCTTGTAGAGACAATATTTCTTGAACGTGGAGTCCCAACACCATCTGGTGATGGGCCAAGGCGGGCTGTACAAAGGATGACAGCAGATGATCAGTGGAGCCAGCCGTGAGAGGATGTGTTGTGGAAACTGAGGGGCCACAATTAAGTCATAGTATTTGGCACGGCTAAACTGTAACTGAAGGCAAGGAATGGCCCTGTCCCGAGCTATCCCAAGGGCTACTGTCATAACTTGTTCCAAGTCAGGGGTACCCATAGGGTAAGCAACTAGGCGGGGGCCATTCCCAAGTTCAGTACAGTAGGGACAATAGGCGGGCTGGCAATGTCCTCCTCAATAGGAGGGCTGGTTATTCAGGTGAGCTCAACCCCTGAATAGGCGGAGGTGAGGGACCTTAAAACGTAGATGCAAAAGGGATAACCAAGGGGCTTACAGCCCCTGTAGTGAGCACCATTTTTTTTGTGTTCTGAGGCGCAGCACAGACACACACTGGGTAATCCTAACCTTAGTATTGGATTTGTACTAAGTCTTGGTTAGATGAAAGGGAAGGCTATGCAATTACCTTGTGGCCCTGGAAGAATAATCTCTGCTAGTTGTGGCTAGAGAGAGGCGCAGAAGTACAGAAGACACAAAGACAAAAATGTGAATATAACTTAATTTTATTGATGAACATGGAAATGGAATATATAGTGGTTAGGAATACCACAAAACACTACCAGGACGGTAGGATCACTTGCCACAAGCATGAGTGGGGCAAGTGAGTTGCGCAGAGTCAGGAAACCAAACAATCATACTTCCTGAAGCAGAAGCCAGTTCATTTTGAGAGTCAAACACAAAAGCAAGAGATTTGTCCTCAAAATGGCCCAACAAAGGCGAAATCAAAACATGGTGAATGCCGTTATTCACAACAGCAAGATTGCCAGCCTCAGTGTATAGGATGAACTCTTTATCATAGTCAGGATACACTAGGATTGGCGCCTCTTTGAGTTTTTGCTTAAGGGTTTCAAAGGCTTGCTGCTGACTGGCAGTCCATTCAAAAGGGACATTACGTAACAGCTGGACTAGAGGTTCACTAGTATTGGCAAAGTCAGGGATAAACTGTCTGTAGTAGCCCATCATCCCTAGAAAGACTTGTACCTCTTGCAGGTTGGTGGGCGGAAGCATTTTTCAATGGATTCAACCTTCTTAGTAATTGGGCAAATCCCTGTCTGGGTTACTTCATGGCCCAAGAATTCAAGATGCTCTTTGAAGAAAGCGCACTTGGAAGGCTTTAGTTTGAGGTTAGCTTCTCAAATCTTTATGAACACCTCTTTGAGGTGAGCCAGGTGATTGATGAAAGTAGCGCTGAAAACTGTTATATCATATAAGTATACTAGGACGCATGACATCTTCAAGTCACAGAGGATGGAGTCCATGGCCCTTTGGAAGGTGGCTGGGGCATTGCAGAGTCCCTGCAGCATGTGAGTAGGCTCAAACAGTCCTTCAGATGTAATGAGCGCGGCTTATTGGCAATCCTTGGGTAATAGGTCAACTTGCCAGTATCCAGATGCCAGATCCATTGCAGAGAAGAACTTAGAGCTTCCAAGACGTTGGAGAGCATTGTCAATACGCGGCAAGGGGTACAAGTCTTTCTTGGTTAAAGAGTTCAATTTGCAATAGTCTATCACAATACAATGACCCCCGTCTTTATTTTTTAAGATGAGTAGCGGGGATGCCCAAGGACTTTGGGAAGGTGCCAGAAGCCCAGTGTCCAACAGTTGTTTGAGCTCCTTAGATACCTGGGCGTCCTCCACGTGGCTGTGGCAATATGGTTTAGCACAGAAGGGGGGCGTCCCAGTGTCAATCTGATGGATAACGCCTTTGGCTAGCCCATAGTTGGTACTGTCCTTAGCAAAGATGTCAGAAAATTGGTCTAGAAAGTCTAGCACCTCTTTCTGTTGAACCAGGGTCAGCTGTGGAAAGTCTTGCAAAGTGAACAAGGATAAAACTTGGGGTTCATACTCAGGTAGGTTAAAATCTTGGAATGTGCCAAAGGGATGAAGAGAAAGGAAATCAGGAGACTCAATAACTTGCCATATCCAACGACCTGCCCCCTAGACACAGTCATGGGGAGAGCAGTCAGGTTGGCTACCAAAAATTGAACAAGGTCCTTATGGGAGACATCTAGGATTCCAGGACAGAGATAAGGTTTGCTGCGCCCTAATGAGGGGGGAGAGTACAACTCCAAGAAGGTTTGTTCAGGTAGTTCATATGATATCTGGGAGTCTAGTATGGCCTGGGAGTCAGAGGGGATGGTGACAGCAGACATGACTAGGAGAGGTATCCCCTCAGACGCAGGATAAGCCATGGGTAAACATTTTATGTTTGAAGAGTGGGTGCAATATTTGAGGGTGAAAACCCCAGTGGGTATTCCAAAGTGCACGTCTTCAGGAGCTTCCTGGGAACTTTAACTGGCTCTTCAAAGATCAGAAGACTTTGAATCCCAGAATAGAGAGGTAACCATCTTTCAAGTTGATTATCTGATTATATTTCCTAAGGAACTGAGTGCCAACTAAGAGATTGTAACTCTTGTTTTCCAAGACAACTGCTGACGCAGCTAGGAGAAGCTTGCCAAACCGCATGGATAGAGCAGAGTACGCCCCTATGGTGCGGGTCATAGACAGTTCAGCCATGCCATACAACTAGTGATAATTAAGGTTATGGACAAGTTTGAGTTTCTTCACAAGTTTGGAGGAGACAACGTTGACTGGCAAGCCAGTGTCTAAAATGGCCTTATCCTTTACTTTTTAAATGGATATCTCTACTCAAGTGGTAGTGCAACCAAAGGGTGGAAGGACAGCCAAGATATCTTGAGCTTCTGCTAGTTCCTTATCCCACATCTCAATCGTGCATCTTAATCTTGGTAACTCCTTATAAACATTTTAGAGAGGGAGCTTAACAGATACATTCTTGAAGACAGCGTCAGCAACCTCAGCAGCTTCTTCTGACAACTCCACTAGCACAGGGGACCTCTTAGCTTGAGTGAGGTAAGGGCAAGAGACAACTTCTTTGGCTTCAGTAAAAGGCTTAGCGGTAGTTGTAGTCTTTCCTGATTGCAATTTATAGGGGACTGTAATGGTTTCAGGAACAGCCAGAACAGAGTACCCATATGCATCAGTGTTGCCTGTATCAGAGTCATCCAGGTCAGAGTTGTCAGAGATATTGTGAAACAATAGGAGGATAGGAGGAACCTCATTATCAGCAAGCTTGGAGTCAGATATAGAGGGAGGGATTGAAAGAGACTGGAGAGAATTGTCAATCAAGAGTGTCTCTGCCTCTAGGTTGACTGCTCTTTTGGATCAGCTCCTTCAACCTGTGGGTTGGTGCAGACTCAAGAATGGTGACCTATCTGACCACAGTTGTGGCAACCTTGGCGTCAAGGAGGATTTTGCAAGTTCATGGTAAGAATGCAAGGACAACTGGAAGACAAACCAGAGTTAGAAGCAGCTCAACTTTCTCTAACAACTGCTCCAGAATGGGTAAGGTGCATATCCTGCAACAGCGTCTTTATGCTCTTCATGGAGAAAAGCATAGCCTTATGGGCTTTGAAGTGAAGGCACAGAAGTTGGTTAACCTTGAGGGCTTGAGCACAAGCCATGTAGGCTTCATGGGCTGTCAGTTGTCTGATTGTTATCAGTTGTGGTCCTTCCATGTAGAATCTGTCTGTGAACTCAGCTAGTTTCTCTTTAGGCTTGAAAGCAATTTGCATAAAAGCGTCCTTTTTTACTTCCAGGCTAAGGTCACCATCAAACTCATCAATCAGAAGCTGCTTCATATCTTCCCACGTCTCAATGGTGGGTAGTTCAGGCACCACCACCTCCTGACAAGCCAGGTGTAGACAGGTCAAAATATGTTCCTTCTTAACCTAATCTGATGCTCTTCTCATGGCAGTTTCATAGATAGTTAGGAAAGCTGCAATAGTCAAGGTTTTGGGATCAAAGACTTGCTTAAAGGTAGGCTTGAAGTGTGCTTTGGGATTTGGGCCACCATTGTTGCTATTGAGTACTTTTATACACAGGGAAAATCCTGCTTTGGATTCAGTGGGGGACTGTCTAGCCCACAGCTGACAAACACTTTCTTCAAGGGTAGTCAGTGTCTCAACAGCGCGGGCTCCTGTATTGATAGCTTGAGTGGTCTGTTGTTCAGTAACATCTTGGCGTTGACCTTGGGAGGTCACTACTGTGGAGAGCTCAGCCAGTCAAGAGGTAAGAAATGGCCCCACTGAGAGGCAAGAGGCAAACCTGTTGTTCACAGAGTCAATCAATCCACTCATCTCTTGTAAATCTCTATTCAGCTCAGTATAATCCTGCTTCAAATGATCCAACTTGTTAGCTAGGGCAACTAGTTCCCTAGCGCTTTGGATTTGAGGGGCTCCTTGTAAGCCAGGGCAGCAACCATCTTTGTCAACAACCCCAACTGGACTAGCAACAGTTGCCATCATCTTGCTTAAGGCAGCAAGTTCTTGCTGTAGCTCAGCAACTTGAGCAGTCAACTCAAGCACCTGGGGGTCAGATTGAGGAGCCTCAGTAGGACGTCCTTGACTGCAAGTAGCTGTATGTAGCTCTTGAATAGCATCCCATATTTTCTGCTCTCTATTCACCAAGTCATCAGAAGGGGGAGAGGGCGGAGCATCTGGCTTGGGTGTAGATAGTTCATTTACTTGACTCTGGAGTTTGGCTATGATGGCAGCAGTGGCAGCTCATTCTTGACCAAACACTGTACTGAGTTCATTAAGGCCGTTAGCAGCAAAGTCCACTACCTTCTGTAGTTGCTTGAATGAATACATGCTGAATGCATTGAGTTGCTGCAAAAGTTGTTCAAAGTTGGAGAGATAAGCTTTCAAGGTGGAATCTACTTGAGTTTTCCAGGGTTGTTCTAGCTGATGAAACTTTTGTAGACACTCCCTGACATATTCAGAGACAAACTGGCGCATTTGTTTGATAGAATCAACTAAATGGGTCTGGGAGGTAACAGAGTTGCACTGATTGTCAGATACCAAGGAAAACAGGGAATAGATCCACTGTTGGTAGGTAGAAAACTGGTCCCAGTGATGAGTAACCGCTGCTTGCAGAGACAAGATTTCTTGGAAGTGGAGCCCCAACACCATCTGATGGTGATCCAAGGCAGGCTGCACATAGGACAATAGTAAGTGCTCAGTGGAGCCAGCCGCTGAGAGGAGATGCTGTGGAAATTGAGAAGCCACAATTAATTTGTAGTATTTAGCCCAACTGAACTGCAGCTGAAGGAAGGGATGGCTCCTTCACGGGCTATCCCAAGGGCTACCAACATGACTTGTTCTAAGTCAGGGGTACCCATGGGGTAAGCAACTAGGCGGGGATCATTCCCAAGGTTTAGTACAGTAGGAATAATAGGCAGGTTGGCAATATTTTCCTCAATAGGAGGGCTAGTAATTTAATGTGAAGTCAGCTCTTGTATAGGTGGAGGCAAAGAACCTGAAAATGTGGATGCAAAAAAGGGATAACCAAGGGGCTTAAAGCCCCTGTAGTGAGCACCATTTTTATTGTGTTCTGAGGAGCAGCACAGACACACAACAGGGAACCCTAACCTTAGGATTGGATTTGTACTAAGTCTTGGTTAGATGAAAGGGAAGGCTATGCAATTACCTTGCGGCCCTGGAAGAATAATCTATACTAGTTGTGGCTAGAGAGAGGCGCGGAAGTTTTGGACAACACAAAGACAAAAAAGTGAATGGAACTTAATTTTATTAGTGAATTAGTAAAATGAATATATAGTGGTTGTTGATACCACAAAATCCTACCAGGACAGTAGAATCACTTGCCACAAGCATGAGTGGGGCAAGTGAGATGCACAGAGTCAAGAAACCAAACAATTGTATTTCCTGATTCAGTCATCAACTCATTTTGAGAGGCAAAAGCAAAAGCAAGAGATTTGTCTTTGAAATGGTCCACCAAAGGCAAAAGCAACACATGGTAAATAGCAGTATTCACAACAAAGAATACCTTTGCCTCCAGACCTATGGACTATGGCCTAGAAAAAGGTGTCATCCATCATATTGATACTGGTGATCCACCTTCTTTTTGTGCCAAACCATACCGCTGTAGTAGGGTAGAGGATGCTCAGGTCTCTAAGGAACTTAAGCAGCTCTTAGACTCTGGGCTACTAGCTCCCTCTAAGAGCCCTTGGGCCTCCCCATTGTTGATCCTCAAAAAGAAGGATGTATACCACCCCATTGTGATGGATTACCGCTGCCTGAACTTGCTCACCAAAAAGGACTCTTATCCTCTGCCTAGAATTGATGATGCACTTAGAAGATTAGGGGGAGCAAAGTTTTTCTCTGCTATGGATCTTGCCTCAGGATACTGGCAGGTTGAATTATCTCCTTAAGATAGCAAAAAGGCTGCACTTACCACCTCAGAAGGCCTTTTTGAACCCGCTTGTATGCCCCAAGGACTCTACAATGCCCCTGCTACATTTCAACGGGCTATGGACTCCATCCTGTGAGATTTGAAGCTCTCCTGTGTCCTTGTATACCTTGATGACATTACTGTGTTCAGCTCCACATTTACCAACCATTTGGAACACCTCAAAGCTGTCTTCCTTAAAATATGAGAGGCAGATCTGAAACTCAAACCCTTTAAATGCTCCTTTTTCAAGGAACAACTCAAATTCTTGGGCCACAAGGTCACCTAAACTGGAATAAGTCCTATGAATAATAAGATGCAAGCCATTGACAAGATGCTGCCCCCACAAGGCTACAAGAGGTCCAAGTGTTTCTTGGCATGATGGGGTACTATTGAAAATTCATCCCTGATTTTGCTGAATTAAGAAAGCCTCTTGTCCAATTCCTTTGCAATGTACCCTTTGAGTGGACTGACAGCCAACAACAGTCTTTTGAAGCGCTAGAAGCCAAACTCAAAGAGCCTCCTATCCTAGTCTACCCTAATTATGATAAAGAGTTTATCTTGTACACTGACACAAGCAGAGTAACTGTGGGTGCCATTTTAGCCCAACTCAATGATGAAGGTGTAGACCAACCTATGGCCTACTCTTTGCGAGTCTTCAACAAACACGAGAAGAATTACAGCGTTACATAAAAAGAATGCCTAGCTGTTTTGCATGCAGTGAAAAAATTCAGACACTACATCTACAGGACTCACTTTACGGTAGTCACCAACCACTCCTCCCTAAAGTGGCTGCAGCAATTAAAGGAGCCCAAAGGTCAACTAGCCCATTGGGCTTTACCCTGCAAGGATATGATTTCACCGTAGTGCATCACCCTGGGGCGCAATATCAAAATGATGATGGGTTGTCAAGAATGCCCATACTAGCCATCCATCCTGCTGACGCTGATTGCCTATACAAATTGATAGGGTACCCTGACTCCTAGACCACTGAACCAGAAGACATTTGTCTGGCCCTACAAGTTATATCCAAGGAAACTGTGATTTGAGATAAACAACTCTTCAAGAAATTCAACAACACTTTTCTGCCCTACATCTGACCTAGCATGAGGGTTGCCATCATTCTCCAAGCCCACATTGACACAGGACACAGGGCATAGCAAAAACTTATGACTGGTTGTGTAAGAATTTCTACTGGGAGAATATGCGCCTCCTAATTACTGACGTCCTTGCCTCTTGTAATTCTTGTCAGCTCAAATGCCCTCTAATCTTCACAACATCAGTTCAAGCTTGTTCCCCCTAAGCATACCTTCCAAACTGTGAGTATTGACACTGTTAGCCCTCTCCAGCGTTCAAAGTCTGGGTGTCAATTCATCTTGGTAGCTGTCAACCACTTTAGCAAATGGGTCAAAGCCAGAGCAACCAAAGATATAACTGCCAAGTCCACAGCTAATTTCTTGTTGCAATTTTCTTCTAACGTCATGGTTGCCCTCAAGTCCTGCTTTCTGACAATGGGACTAACTTTAATACTCACCTCATAATGTCCATTATAGAAACTATGGGTACACATCAATCCTTCTCCACACTATATAACCCATCCACCAATGGGACTGTGGAACAAGCAAACTCCACCCTTGTGTCCAACATGTGGAAGCTTACACTCTCTGATGCTGCTAACTGGGATATGTTCCTCCCTGCTGCCATCTTTGTGTATAGACTCAGCAGACACCAAGTGACTGGCCAGTCCCCCTTTGTCATGCTGTATGGACAAGAAGCCACTAACCCCTCAATCTTGGGACCACCGTTTATGGAGGTTGACGCCTCTACTAATCCCAAAGCTCATGTCAAAGACTTGACTAACTGTGTCATTGACATCCAAGCTAACACCTACTCTACTGCTTACAAGGTCAAAGCCCTGGAACTCTTGCCCTCTAAAGCTTCCAGAGCCCCCCTCCCTGAGTACCAAGTGGGTGACCTAATCCTATATTATCAAAATTGTACTGGAGGGCGTGCACATAAGCTAGACTCCCTCTGGGTTAGACCTTGTGAAGTCACCTTCAAGAAGGGTGTTGAATACACTGTGAAGCTATTGTCCTCTGGCCGTCCTTTTGCCCAAGTACACTCCAAATTCCTCCACAAATATCAACTCCCTGTGTCCAATCTTGAGGGTGGAGATGCCGTAAATTGCGCCATTAATGTCATTTCAATATGGCCTTTGAATATTGATATGTGCAAAGATTTAGTTGGTTTTGCTTTTGATTTTGGGAATTCTTGCCTTCCATAAATAGTCTGGTTCAATATCCACCCATTTCAGATTATAATACCTGTCCATGACTGATCCTGGTATGACCTCACCCCAACGTGACCCCCTCTGCCACTCTGTCTATCTAATGAGTGATCATTGACCTTTGTCTACTATTTAAGTAGAATCAACTTTCCTAATAAAGACAAGTTTATCCACATTTGTGTTGGCTTTAATATTCTTCAAGCTTTTTCCTTTCCTTTTTGCCAAAAGGAATTTCACATCTTGTATTCCAGGAAATTAAGGTAGATGCCCTTAATTTTTCCCTGAAGGCTAACCCAAGGCTAGCTTCAAACCTCAAATCTTTTGTTATAAAGATTTCCCACCGTGTCCTCCTGGATGTTGTCCCCAGGAGCCAAAAACAACAAGGTAGTTGGTCCAGTGTTTTACTGAAGACGTCCTTATATTCCTCAAGAAGTGCGGCAAGTGCCGGTGGAGGCAAAGTGGTCTAGGGAGGGGCCGCAGATGGTTTGGCGCAGATAACTTTGACTGAGCATTGGTTAAAGTCTAGATTTCACCCCCTTGAATTTGAACAAGTCTGTCTCTGTTATTCTGAAAAACACTGTATTGTGGAGCAGCTTGCTCATTTTGACAGGATAGATCTGGAAGCCCACCCCATTTTTATTGAAGGTGATAACAGAGGTATCCCAGTCAATGTAGGGATGGTTGTGCCAACGCCAATTGAGGCCAGTAATTATGTTGTGGCTGAGCCCTGCCATGATTGACCTGGAGAGCTTAACCTGGATGTTCCCTATTCTCACAGAGAAGAGCACTGTCTCATGGGTAATTGTAACTCTACAGGAGTCAGCTACTTGTACTGCCTTGAATCTGCTAGGCACTTGGTCCAATTATTGGGAGTCAGCAAACGTCTGGTCAACCATAGTGTGGTTGGCCCTGGTATCTACCAATAGTTTGTGGGTATTCCCACAAAAACGGAAGGGATGGACTAAGCAGGTAACTTCATTTGAAGCGTGGCTTGCTTGAAGTATGGGGTTGTCACTATGGACCTGGAAGACGTCAAGGGTTTTGATCTCATGTACACTGTAGTTGCAGGGGTTCTTTGCAAGCAGGGATTGAGAGGGAGGGTCAAGTGGGGTTGTAGAACCTCTTGTAACTACAACACCCAGGCTTTTCCCTGGTCCTCAATTTGTGCTAGTTGGAGTTCCCCCTTGCGGAGGCGTTTGATACCATTCTCCTGCTGGCAGGGCTGGCGGCGGCCTACTTGGTTGTGGCCACTGCCAAGTGTTGCACAAGGTTAAGGTGGAGCGTCACTAGTATGGCAGAAGCCCATTGAAGCCTGATTGTTGGCCTCCACAATGGCCTTGTAACAGTCATTGATGGAGGTGCAGCAACCCACGGGACCCACTTACAGATATGGGGCTTAAGCTCATGGACAATTAGGGTCAGTAGCATGGCATTCCTGTTGATTACAGCTTTAGGGCGCAGCAAGAGCTTGCTGCCAGGCAGCAAGGTACTTGGGAACGGATACAGTCTGCTTAATTGCTAGCAGGGGAGTTCCCACCACAATAGACAAGAAGGTTTTGCTGTAATGGGATCTTGCGGCGTCCTGGAATGTTGCCTAGATGACTTCAATTTCCTGACTGGCCAAGTTAGTAAACCATACAGCAGCAAGCCCTGTGAGGCGCTTAACGCAGTGGCAACCCACATGGGCTCAGGAACCTGGCAGATACAAAGGCAGGTCTTGGTGAATTGAAGCCAACTGAAAATATTGGCTTCTTTGACTCCACTTGCAAAGGATTCCAGCTGGAGATTGAGCATACATTGTGAAAGGTCTGACTGGGGAGGGGTGACGCTGGCATTGCGCTGCCCAAGGCAGAGCCAATTATACACACTTTTAAGGACTAGAGGTCTTGGTAGATAACATACTCATTGGGATGTCCCCCTTGGGGATTAGCAGGAAATTTTCTTGATGGGGAGTAGCCATACGGCCCGTACTCTGTCCTTTCTTAGGGGGAATTTTGTTTTAGGTAGGTTATGAACTTATGGCTGCTACCACTGTTGCAACTGAATTAATGAGGATTCAGTATTTATATTATGGAAGACAAAATTCTAAATATAAAGGACAATAATAGGAATAAGATGTATTTTTGAGGAATATTGTAAATATATATATCATATAAAAAAGCCACAAGTCCACATAGGGTGTATGGTGGCAAGCTTTATATAAGGTGTGGGTTGTGGAATAACTTGTGTGGGAATCAGCAAGTTGAATTGGCAGGGCTCCTAATTAGGATGAAGTACCCGCCATTTGATGTTGCTATCAGGTTAATCCATAACATTAGATACATTAAGGGGCAGCTCATTGAGCGCCCCCTGTGTATCATAAGATACGTTAGCAGGCAAGTCTAGAAACTTGATTGCAACAGCAGTAAAACATGCATAAAGCTAAAAATATAAATGCATATCCTGGCCCATTTAGAAGGTGCTTTCTACCTGCACCTAGATCAATGTGCAGAGAATATTCAAACTTGTGCTTGCACTGGCAGCCTAATTCCTGTAATTTTGCATCCAAAGTATCTGTGCTGAATGCACAATAATTCCTCCCTTACTTTAGCTCATCTATATAACTCTTCTCATATATCACAAGAAAAGAAACACAGATTTAAATTACTTGAATATTAGCTATCTTAGTTTTTACCTCCAGAAAGAAGGCAAAGGCTTACTGCTATTATTAGTAAACTAATTGTGTATTAGGTCTTCAACATACTCTAGTGTTTAAGCCAGGAAAACACACTCAATTATCTGTCCTGTTAATCCACTTCCAAGGACTAGACAACCCAGTTACACACAATGGTGCTCACTTTCAAATGAATTCAAATCAATACGCCAAACTTGCAGACTCACCCTGCTTTGAATCTGTTTTGGCCCACTGGGGAATGGCCCACTTTCTGCTTCTGCACTGGCCCATTTAAGAAGCATAATTGCCAAATCTACACATAATATCTTTTTTGCTGCAAACCATTAAGCTGGTTTAAGAATTCTGAATCCCCCTAACCTTTCTGAAATCAGCCAGTTTATGGGCAATGTCCAAAAGTCTGTGAGTATTCAGTACTACTAGACCCTTAACCTTAATGTGGCAGTACCCAGCCCTGTGAATGCCAACATTGTTCCTTCTAAACAAGCCCTTGAGCACACCTTTCAAGGAATAGATGAAGGGGAAGTACAAGATGTAGATGCTGCGCCTTGTTTGGCAATTCTTTCTGATTAAAGTCCTAGCATTAAGAAGCGTTTCCAGAACCTCTGTCACATAACCTCAAACCAGCTGAGAAAATTCATGAACACCTTCAAGGAGATGAAGGAGTATCTACACTACTTTTTCCACTCTGCCATTTTCCACAACAGAGTACATTTGGCACAACAGGAAAATTTTCTTCAACACCAAGGACAACTAATTTCAGCACAACAGACCTTTCTCTAAACTCTGTATACTAATCTTGGATCCAACTTTGGCCTGGTGAACAAAAAAATTACTGAATTTGTAAAACCAGATTTTGCTGTTACTTACAGAGAGAGAAAGGAACAATATCTTTACCAGTATATCCCTCACATGGTTCAAGAAGTCCTAAAATACAAAGGAATTGACAACAATTGGATTAGTGTGGTTAATAATCATGTCCAAGGGGCCAAATAAGTAATGAGCTCATTGATCCAGCAGATGGAGAAAATCAATTTAGCTATTACCTCTAAACCCAATAACCAAGTAGCCGCTACAGAGGATGCCAAGATGCTGCATAAGGAAGTGTTGGAACTCTTTGATTATTATTGAAACCTTGAGAAGAAAATTAAGGAGATCCACTTGGACAACACTTTACTGTATAGAGACCTAAAGACACTTCAATCCTGACTGGAAGAAGAACAAAAGAGTAGTCAGGTCCATACAGTTATACCAGATGCCCAGAAGGCCATGAATGAGGTGCTTTCCATGCAATTGAATAACCACAATTGCAAGATTCTTGCCCTTGAAGAGGAAGTAGATACTCTTGATAAGGAGAACATGAAGATTAGAGAAGAGCTCAAAGAAAATAGGGTATCTCTATACTCTATGCAGGACCAGATAGACCACCTTCTGTCTTGCCTACCCACTCCTGCGCCTCAGCCTGCCTCAGTACACTTTGAGGAACCTTGCTCATTGAGTAGAATTTATTTGAGAAGCAATGCACATTCTTCAGGAAATGGCTCTTTTCATAGTTATGGAAACAATGAGGACGCTCAGTGCCAAGTTCCTAGACACATCATGATGACAGAGACTATATTGGAAAGCAGTGATAACCCTATGGCTACTCCTGAGCATACAAGACTACATGAACGCCTGGCTGCCTCTGAAGTCAGATTCAGAGCTTCTTGTAGTTGCCAATCACCTACCAACAGACTCACATACAACACCAGTAGTGTCATACCTAACTTTAAACCTGTAAACTTACCCAAGTTTGACAGAAAAAGTAATGTAACCATGTTCCTATGGTTATATGAGAACACTATGTATGGCGCAGATGAAGCTATGAAGAACTCTGCCATCTTCAATTGCTTAAATATCAAATCCCATACAGCTATCATGCAACTTCTCCCTGAGAGAGGTTGGATCTTTGTCAATGTCTCCAGAGCCTTGATGGAGGAATTTGGTAGTGAGGAGGACCTCTACAACTGCAAGATGGACTTTGTTGAGGGTGGTATCAAGAAGGGTGAAACTATACAAGAATTTGCAGATAAGTTCTACTTGGAGGCACAGAATCTGATCTCCCTGAAGGCTGCCTCCTTCATTGATGTCAAGTCTGACTTGCTGAACACAGTACAACCCAATAAAAACCTATCCTTGGCCTTGAAATATGGGATTTATGGGGCCTACAATGTCTCTGAGCTTATCTGTCACCTTCTCATTTTTAAGGACGACTTTGAGGTACCTATACCTACCACAACCAGAACTCCCCAGGAAAACAGATACAGACCAACCACTGCTAAAACTGAGAAATCAAACATGAAGATGTTACCTCTGCTTTTAGTTCTGTGGCCACCTCTGGACTTAGAACATATTCTAAGTGTGGAAAACCTGGGAATATGTCCAGAGATTGCAAACAGACAAATTCAAAGATACACCACATAGTAGCAGATGATTGTGAGTACAAGGACAAGTGCAAAGAGGAGGAGGCCACTCATGATGAGGAGCCAAAAACTGCTAAGCAGCCAAGATGAGGAGAAATCCTTGGTTGCACATTTAGCTGTCCCTCCCCTTTCTCCACCCCATCCTCTTCCACCTGAAGATCCTTGTACCACTCCTACTCCTTCACGCCCCCATAAATGCCTACCAACCCCCAGGCACCTGACCATAGCAGCCCAACAGCTGCTTCCCCAATACATACTGCCAACTCAGCTACAGGAATCTCTTATCCTGCAGCTCAGCCAACACTATGTTACCCTGACCAAGAAGGGATTGAAGAGGAACAACTCCACAGAGTCCTTGCAGTCAATGCTCTTACTCAAAGTCAAATAGTGAGGAAGGAACTCTTTCTTGCACCAGAGGCCCAGGATACTGTAACACTACCCTACACTGAATAGCTAGCACTCCCTTCCACTGAGGTCATCCATGAAAGTGACAGTGCTAAGAAAAATCCCAGCTTCTAAATTATGTCCAAGTCTCTTCCTCCTTGGAAACTTTAAAAGAAATCAGCCCCACACTAAGAAATGCTTTGGAATATTTTCTTAGCAAGTATAAGGACATGTACTTCTATAGAGTCATGTCCCTTGGTACTGATGCAGGAGACCAAAAAGACTGTACCTATATTAATATGGTGGTGCATAAGGTAAAGGTCAGAGCCATCATTGACTCTGAAGCTCCTGAGAATATAGTCTCTTCCAGACTGGTGAAAAAACTAAATCTAGCCCCATACTTGGACTACCAAGAGGTATTTGGGACTGCAGGTCCACTTATCACAAAGGCTATGGGTGTCTACTCTTCATTACTCTTTTGGTTTAGAAAGTTGATAGTAACTTCCCCCGCCATTGTACTGGAAAATAGCAGCTATGACATCCTAATAGGCACAGAATTCATGACTAAATATGGAACCATAGGCAATCATGGAAATGACACCTTCAAGATCTTAGGCCAGACCATCCCCATGTACTATACTGGAGACAAGGTTGTTGACTTGCCCAAGAAGAAACTGCCCTTTATCAATATGGAGTATGCAGATGGAGATATCCCTATTGCCTACACCCTATGGCATAGAAAGCTGAAGCTTCTCCCTATCTCAACAAAGGAGTATAGAGCTATCTTCTTATAAGCCTCTTCAGCTTTCTCCATTCCTTAGGAGTCCTAAGTAATACACCACACTGGAATTTCCTTGGAGTTATCACCTGGACTATATGAAGAAGTATTTGGTCATCCAGGCGCCTCACGCTTCAAGCCTTGGATCTGCCCTGGAGTTGTGATGAACGGCCCTGAAGAGTTACAAGTACTTCTGGCCAACCTCAGCCTCTCTCCTCTGCTGTTGCAAAAGAATTGACTCATAGGCTATGTCAATATAAAGGAGCACTTTAACATTGCAGAAGTTTCCCCTTTTGGAGGTTTAGATGAGTTAGGGCTTTCAGAAAAAAGCCTATGGCTCTGACTATGATCCCTAGGGACTCACTCCTTGGGTTGACAAAACCAGAAAAGGATCAATCCATGCTCTTTTTGAGAAATACAAGGAAGTCTTTGCCAAGGATGACTTTGATCTTGGAAAAGCTGCTGGAGTTGAGCATGTCATTGACATACAAGGACACCCCCATCAAATCCAGAACCATTAGAGGTAGCCAGGACAACCAAGCCATTGCCAATGAAGAGCTACAGAAGCTATTGAGTTCTGGCATGCTGATCCCCAGCCAAAGCCCTTGGTCCTCCCCACTTTTTATTGTCAAAAAGAAGGACAAAACCAATAGAGTTGTCATTGACTACCAAACACTTAACCCTATCATTAAGAAGGGCAACTACCCATTGCCACAGATAGATGACACCTTGGACTGTTTTGGAGGAGCACAATGCTTCAGTGACATAGATTTAATTAGTGTCTACTGGAAGATTGACGTGACCTTGAGGACCAGGAGAAATGTGCCATTATCACTGAAAAAGGCTTGTTTCAACCTAAAAGAATTCCACAAGGGTTAACTAATGCCCTGGAAACCTTTCAGCGTGCTTTAGACGCTGTAATGAGAGACTTGAAACTCACTAGTGTTGTAACTGTGCTGTTTTAGAAGAGTTACAAGGGGAAAAATATTTAGAGGATAGAAAATAATCTTTATTGTAGGATAGTGATTATATAGCTATTGTGAATCAATGGATAGCAGAAACATGATTGGTGATCACACGGCTGGATGGAAGAGGGGGTGGCTTGATCCTGCTAATGAGTCAAGTGCCAAATCAAGGTATCCACCGTGAGGGATCATCATTTGTTCATGTTGATTGATTTGGTAATCCAAGTTGACTTCCTGGTCTGGCTTTGAGTGACCAGGTAATCAGATTGCAGGTCACAAACCTGCTTGGTTGGAACCTTTGATGGCGGGTTGAGCCTGCAGTTTTGACACTAGCATACAGGTGTACCTAGATAATACCAATGTCTTTTCTCACACCTTTAAAGAGTAGCTAACACATCTGGAGGAAGTCTTTTAGCGTCTTCTAAAAGCCAAACTCAAGTTAAAACCTAGGAATTGTAACTTTTTAAAGAACACCTAGGGTTCCTTGGCTTTGTCATCAGCAAGGATAAATTACGTCCTTTTCAGCTAGAGTTAAATCTATTTCTAAAATTCAAGTGCCTACTAACAAGAGAGACATCCTAGTCTTCTTAAGCATGATTGGGTATTATAGACGCTTCATTCCCAACGTTGCCAAGATTAAAGAACCTCTCTTCAATATTTTACAGAGTGATGTAGACTTTTTCTAGAGTACGTCTTGTAAAGAAGCCTTTGATGCCCTCAAGCAGACTTTGATGTGTGCTCCCCATTGTTACTATCTAGCACATGATATGCGGCAAGAATTCAGCTTCAGATTCAGAGGGGGATTGTTTTACCCACAGCTGGCGGACACTCTTATCAATAGTAGTCAATATATCAATGGTGCTGGTATTCACTTTTTTAGCTTGATTGACATGTTGTTTAGTAACGTCCAGTTGATGACCATGTATGGTCACCACAGTAGAAAGTTTAGACAAACAGGATGGTAAAGAAGGTCCCACTGAAATACAAGTGGAGAGCCTATTTTTTTACAGGTCAATCAACTCACTCATCTCTTGAAAATTCTTGTCTAGGCTGAGGTGGTCTTGCTTTAAGTGGTCAACTTTGTTGGCTAGAGCAATAAATTCCCTAGCACAATGGATTTGAGGGTTTCCAGGCAACCAAGGGCAGCAGCCATTGTTGTCAAAAATCCCAACCAAAATAATTCCATCAGCCACAGTATCACAAAGAACAGAAACTTCTTGCTGAAGGATAGCAACCTGTGCAGTCAAGGAAGTCACTTATGGGTCATGATGAGGAGGTTCTTTGGGGCGTCTTGGCTATAAGTGAAGGCATGTAGCTCCCTTAAAGCGTCTCATAACTTCTGGTCACTATAAACCATATCATCAGAAAGAGGGGAAGGGGGAACATCCAGTTTAGGCGCAGATAACTTGTTGACTTGGTTTTGAAGCTTTAAAACGGAAGCAGCAGTGGAGGCTCTCCCTTAGGCTCTCCCTCTTGTGGTTCACAGAGACCTCAAGCAGCGTGCACTGTCACCTGCTGTAATTGGTCAAAGGAGTAGGTGTTAAACTTGTTAAGTTGTTCCACAAGCTGTTTGAAGTTGAAGAGGTAAGCGTTCAGGGTGGATTGTACTTGAGTTTGCCAGGGTGTTGCAACTGGTAAAGTTCATGAAGACATTTCATGACGTTTTCAGGAATAGACAAGTGTATCTGCTCTATCTAGATAACCAGACAAGACTGAGAAGCAATGTAATCAAGTTGGTTATCAGATACCAAAAAGAAAAAGGTGTGAATTCACTTCTGGTAAGCAGCAAACTGGTCCCAATGATTAGTTACAGCGGCTTAGAAAGACACAATTTCTTGGATGTGAAGCCCCAACATTATTTGATGGTGAGCCAAGGCAGGCTGCACAAAGGAAAAGAGAATATGGTCAATGGGGCCAGCTGCTGAGAGGAGTTGTTGTGGGAACTGTGGGGCAACAATTAACTTGTAATATTCTGCTTGGTTAAACTGCAGTTGAAGGCAGGGTATGGTTCCATCATGGGCTATCCCAAGGGCTGCCCCCATTAACTGCTCCAAATTGGGGGTGTTCATGGGATAAGCTACCAGACAAGGACCATTTCCTAAGTTCAAGACAGTGGGGACAATAGGTGGGTCCAAGATATCCTCTTTAATATGAGGACTGGTAATTTTAGGCAAAGAAAGCTCCTGTAGAGGAGTAGGAGACGGGCCTGAGAACATAGTGTCAAAAGGAATAAGCAAGGGGCTTGTAGCCCCTGTAGTGAGCACCATGTCTGTTGTGTTCTGAGGAGCAGCACAGAAACACAACAGAAAATCCTAACCTTAGGGGTTTATTTGTAATAAGACTTGGTTAGTTGGCAGGGAAGGTGATGTAATGACCTTGTGGTCCTGAATAATAAATCTCTACTAGTTGTGGATAGAGAGAGGTGCCAAAGTACTTGAAAAACACAAAGATAGAAATGTGAATAGAACTTAATTTTATTGGTGATATATAAAAGGACTATATATTGTTTGTGATTACCACAAAACGATAAAAGAACACTAAGATCACTTGCCACAAGCATAAGTGGGGCAAGTGAGTTGCGCAGAAATAGGAAGACAAACAGATAAATTTCCATCTTCAGAAATAGACCCCAATTTAAGGAGAAAAGGCTAAAGCAAGGAATTTTTTTATCAAAATAACCCAACTGTGACAATTTACATGAAAGCAATTTTACAAGTGAGGGTTTATTTGGCTTCAAATAAAGACACAATACTGAGAATTGATAATGTGATGTGGTTTTAAGACAGGTATAGTCCTAGTAGGAAGCATTGGCTACTAGGGAAGGTAAGGCCTGCCTAGTAGATAACAAGGGACTACTAGAAAAAAGTGATGAACTAGTATAGCAGGGAACTTTGGCTGCTGTGGGCTTGTTAGATGTCTTCACCTAGCAGTGAATGATGGCTGCTAGGGGTGGGAAGTGGATGACCCTGTTGGGTAACACGGGCTGGCAGGGAAGGGAGGAGCTAAGATAGCTCTATGTGCCCTTGTGCGCTTACATGAGGTCTGTGAGCAAGCACCTTACTTAATGGACTGATAGGGTGTCTTTGTTTATGTCCATAGGAGATTTGGGGAGGTCCCAAAGTGATCATTTGAGGACATGGATATGCTCAGGGGTGTCACCAGGGTGGTTTCTCAGGGAAGCAGCTGCAGAACTTGGTGTGATCAGGCCTCTGGGAAGTAAAGCTGATTACTTTGCAACTGAAAGCTCAGACTTAATCACCTTAGTGAGTAAAGACAACTGCACAGACAAGAGAATTGTCTGTGGTTGAATGGCGCAGGTGGTGACAATTGTAAGGGGCCCATCTAAGCGCCTATAGCCCCATAGACTTATTAACTGGGTCTGAGGTATTGGAATTGGTATTGGGGGCTGATCATAGGACCAAGGCGGTTCATAGTAGGATCTACACTGAAGACTAGTAAGAGAGACTTTATGATTACAGTGAAGAGTAGTTGAGGGACTGGGAGATCATTGTGAGGATTAGAAACTAGGTGGTTTATTGTGAGGATTGGAGCCTAAGTGGTTCATAGTATGGACTGGTTTGAGTGCTGACTGAAAAGGACTGATTGCTAGACTGAAAATGAATGTTGATGGACTAGAAAGGACTGACTGATGAACTAGCTGATGAATGAGGAAGAAATAGCTGAGGTGCTAAAAGATCATGGTGAAGGACTAGCTGAAGGACTTGAAGGTCATGGTGCAGGACTAGCTGAGGAACTAGAAGTTGTCTGAGAAGAACTAGCTGAAATAAATACAAGATCTATGATGTTTATTTTGGATTTTTGAAAGAGAATATGATAATAAAGAAGCAGTAAAAAATTAATTAATTTTGCCAAAAAGATATGATAAAAAGCTTCAGTTAAGAAAAGAAAGAAATGATTTACAGGGTTTCAACTGTGAATTTATTAAAGAAAAAATTGAGTGGAATTAAAGACAGAGAAACTGTGAGAACAAGTTGGATTTTAGCCAAAATGATTAAGAGAGGTAAAAGGCAAGCAACAGGCAAGTTTTAAGCCGTAAATGTTGAAGAAAATATGGAGAAACTCAGAGAAACGTTGAAAAATTGAGGGCTCAAAAATCCCTTAAGTAAAACATAGGTAAAAGCGCTCAAGTTTTTCCAGAGAAATATGACAGGAATTACGGCAAAACTGTTCAAAACACAGAGCAGTTGTTTATCCGGAGCAAGACAGGCTGGGTTTGAACCATGGTCAAAAGCAAGTCATTCAGGTAAACTTTTCAGCAAAACCATTGAATCCAGGCGTTTGATTGGTTGTAGGTCAAAGTGTCAAAACCACAGGCTCAACCTGCCAGCAAGGTTCCAACCAAGCGGGCTCGTGACCCACAATCTAATTATCTGGTCACCCAAAGCCAGACTAGGAAATCAACTTGAATTACCAAATCCAACAACATGAACAGAAGATGATCCTTTATGGTGGATACCTTGATTTGGCGCTTGACTCATTATCAGGATCAAGCCACCCCCTTCTTCCATCCAGCTGTGTAATCACCAATCTTGTTCCCACTATACTTGATTCACATAAACTATATAATCACTATCTTACAATAAGGATTGTTATCTAGCTTCTAAATATTTTTCCCCATGTAACTCTGCTAAAACAGCACAGTTACAACATTGGTAGCACAGGTAGGTTCTTCATCCTACCTATTCTTGAAAAATTCTGCCTGTTGCCTGCACACTCTGCAGCCAACAAATCCTTGACAGAATCATGTCTGGCCTCCTGCCCTACTGGACTCTGTATACCCCTGGTACCAAGATACCTGATGGTTTTGTCCTCTACCAAAACACGCTTATCCTGGACCCTCTTTCAACGCCATGTCTGCGCAAGGGTTCTTACAGGCTCCCTCCTCAATGCCACAACCAGCTGAAAAGGCAACCATGCCCGCCTATGTTGCACAAAGACTTTGCAGCGCCGCCTTGGAACCCTTTGCTGGGGCCAACAACTCAATGCCACCACATGGATCCAGTCTGCCCAGCGCAAGCTGGATCAGATGGAATGCCCACAGCAATTCTGGATTGCAGAAATTTCCATTTGCCTGACCCATGACGCTGGCACCTGGTGTGACAAGTGGCACAAAGAGCACACTGACAAGAACTGGGATACCTTTAATCAGGACTTCCTTGCAAGGTTTGTGCTTAAAGATACAGCGCTAATGATCATACACCAAGTAAAGAACCTGAACCAGACAGGCACCGTTAAAGAGCTCACCCACGCCTACAGGGAACTCTGTCTCTGTGCCCCATCCAACATAGCCTTTGACACCCCAGCTACACACCTCATATATTATGACGCCCTCAAGTCATACATGATGAGGCATGTGAACCTGGACAAGGTAACCAACCTGCAAAGTCTGTAGCATGAAGCAGAAAAAGCGGAACAAACATCTAACGCTCTGCATAAGGCACAGACTGGGAAACAAGAAAGGCCCAAGGATTCCCATCCAAGCGGGCGTTCTGCTTGACCACCTCCTGAAGGCAACAGAAACAACGCCAACCACAAACCCACGGGCTCAAATGGATATGGAAATGGAAACAATGGCCAGTCAAATTGCACTCATTTCTGTGTCACCGCCACCCAAGGCAACCAAGATGAGGGAAAGACCCAGGGAGAGCACTAAGCAAGCCTAGCTCTCCCCACGCAACTCCTGACTTGCCCAACAATGAATACCAACCCAAGGACGTAGACCAATGCCCAATTATCCAAGTGCCCTCGGAAGACCCAGTGCTATACACCATTGCCAGACATCCCAATAAATTGATGTCTTACCCTTTTCGCTTTTGCAGTTACAAAGGATCAGCACTCCTGGACTCAGGCGCAGATTGAACCTTAGTCAACAGTAGCTTTGTGGATAAATTCAAGCTGGTCACTAATCCTTTGCAGATTAAAAACATGGTCCTGGCTGATAAACACAACATTGCTGTGACAAAGGAAACTGCCCCCTTCTCCTTCATGCTTGAAAACCTTCACTCCACCATCCAAGGTCCCGTTATCAACTTCCCTAAATTTGACATTGTACTGGGACTAGACTGGTTACAGAAACACAACCCCCACGTGGACTGGGCAACCTCTGTGTTGATCATCAAGCGTAAAGGCATCAACCACCAGATCTACCCCAACTCTGTGGACTAACTTCTATGCAACTGTGTCTTTGTACGCATCACTGAGACCTTGAACAAGAAGAAAAATCTGAAGGCATTTGACTGGGACTCTTGTCAGTGTGAGATCATACACTTCAAAGACCACCAGGATACCTCCACACCTCAGGACTGCAACATTGTGGCCTGCCATCCAGAGATCTTTAAGAAAGCATTACCTGGGCTGCCCCCTGAAAAACACATTCAAATTTTCTATCCAACTCAAGGGGGCTGTACCCAAGGCACACCCCATTTAAAGGCTGATCCCAAAAAAGGACAACACCCTACACGCCTCCCTAAGGAGGCACTAGAAAAAGGACTTATCCACCCCTCACAGTCTCCCTTTGGGGCCGCCGTATTCTTTGTGGCTAAGAAGGACAGTACCCTACGCCTGGTCACAGACTACCGCACCTTAAACAAAGTCACCATTAAGAATTGTTACCCACTGCCACTGATTGACAACCTTTTTGATGCCTTGGGAGGAGCCAACGTCTTCTCCAAGATTCATCTAACTGCAGGCTACAACCAGATCCATATCAAGGAGGAAGACATCCCCAAGACAGCCTTCTGCACTAAGTATGGTTCCTAAAAATGCATGGTACTCAACTTTGGCATAAACCATTCCCAGTCCACTTTTGTAGCCTTTATAAACAAAGTTTTTGTGCCACACATAGGCAGACATGCCCTAGTGTACCTGGACAATATTATTGTCTACAGCCCCTCAGTGAAAAAACACCACAAAGACCTGGAGGAAGTCTTTGCAACATTGGCACAACACAAACTGTTGTCCAACCCCTCAAAAATGCCAGTTCTTCTGGAAGCAACTACCCTTCTTGGGACACATAGTCTCAAAAGACGGCATCAAACCCAAAAGTCAAAAGATCCAGGCCATAAACAAGATGACACCCCCCAAAAACAAGTCAGAACTACACACCTTCTTGGGAATGGTGGCCTATGTACAGCACTTCATACCATTTGTGGCGTTTTGACTGCTCATTGTCCGCCATAACAGGCGCCAAGTCTAAGTTTATATGGACCCCCCAACGTGACCTCTGTTTTAGACGCCTCAAGGAAAAGCTCACAACAGCTCCCATCTTACAATACCCCAAACAGGATGGAGAATACCAGATGGAAACCAACGCTTCAGATGTATCCATTGGGGGAGTTCTGTGAATTAAGAATAGTGACAGTGACTTCCTGCCCATAGCCTACAAGTTGCGCAAGATGACAGATGGCAAGTGTAGATACCCTATCCACAACAAGGAACTGCTGGCCATTGTACACTGCCTAGTCAAACGGCGCTGTTACCTAGAACAGCAGGAAGAGTTCACAGCACTAACCAATCACAAGTCACTCATCTATTTCAAGACACAAGCAAATCTGTCACGCCATCAAGCGCAGTGGATGGAAATATTAGATAGGTTTAACATGCTCATCCAATATAAGCCTGGGGCCAAGCTTGCCATGGCAGACGCCCTGTCCCACCTGTATGTCTGTGCTTCTAGAGGAGAGAATGGGCTCAACCCAGACTGGCCTCTCTTAGTGCTACGTACAAAAGAAAAAGGATTCACCGCAGGCACAACCAATATCACCAAAGAAAAGGTCATCAAGAATGAACACCTCTTTGCTGATGTATACGGGACCCTTCACAGAGAAATGATGGATGGTACAACCATTCCTTACATCCCACACACATCAGCAAGTCAATACCATTCTTTGCTACCACAGAGATCTTGGACATACTAAGAGCCAAAATCTATACAAATTACTAAAGCATAAAGCCTGGTGGCCAACCCTATACCTCAATGTCCAGGAAGTTCTAGACCAGTGCAAAATTTGCAAAAAGTTTGCTAAAAGCAAAACCCCACCAAAGTCTGTACTCCCCATTTTTACCCAACTATATTCAAATTATGGGCTCTTGACATTGTGGGCCCCATTCCAAGAAAGTACAACAACAAAAAATACATCATTACAGACATTGACTTTGCAACAAGGTGGCCAGTAGCCCAAGCGGTGAAGGCACACACTGGCAATGACGTTCAACAATTTATTGGCAAAGAAATAATCAGCAGGTTTGGAAAGCCAGAACTCCTGATAACCAATGGGGGCAAAGAATTGACCTCCAAAAATACCACTGTGTACCTAATCAATAATGGGGTCAAACACACCATCACAACACCATATCACCCACAGGCCAATGAACACGTAGAGCGGCTTAATAGTAGCCTTGTGAAAGCCCTAGCTAAACTCACCGCCAGGAGACCTGAAGACTGATATAAGCAGCTACCAACTGCATTACTTGTGTGCCAAACCCAAGTGAACAGATCCACCGGAAAAAGCCCGTTTGAACTGGCATATGGAACACAGGTAAATATTCTTCAATAATTGACAGGGCCTAAGTTGGAAATTCCAAGTCAAGTCCCCCCTTGCTTGGATCTTCAAGTAGTAGAGGCTAACAGCAAGCAAACAGCCAAAGAAGAAGAATGCCTACAAAAGACATTTGTCCCCATCCACAATAGACATGAAGTTGGGGAAAAAGTATTGGTCATGAACGTTGACAAGAGCAAGTTGCAACCTGAAAAAGTAGGGCCAGCAATCATTCTGAAGGTAAACAACAATAACACTTACCTTGTACAAGGGCTTGGGAAATGTAAGCAAGACAAGACCCTACACCACAATTGCCTACAACCCTGCAAAGCGAGACAGAAACAACAAGAAACCGCCCTGCCTTCCACCAAGCAACAACTGGTTCCATACGGTGCCTGGGCCCCTGACAACCTCCCTGATGACCTGCCCCTAGAAGAGGCCAACCTTCAGCTGGGGGTGTCAAAACCGCAGGCTTAACCCGCCAGCAAGGTTCCAACCAAGCAGATTTGTGACCTGCAATCCAATTATCCGGTCACCCAAAGCCAGACTAGGAAATCAACTTGAATTACCAAATCCAACAACATGAACAGATGATGATCCTTTACAGTGGATACCTTGATTTGGCGCTTGACTCATTATCAGGATCAAGCCACCCCCTTCTTCCATCCAGCCGTGTGATCATGAATCTTGTTCCCACTATCCTTGATTCACATGAACTATATAATCACTATCTTCCAATAAAGATTTTTATCTATCTTCTAAATATTTTCCCCATGTAACTCTTCTAAAACAGCACAGTTACGACAAAAGTCTGTTTGATCAGTGTTTTGAGGGCTTTAACTGAAAAGTTAAAGCCTAAAAATGAAGAAAATACACAGAAAATCTGGGGTTTTTATTGGTTGAAGTAAGGAACAAGGATTATTACATTATAGAGAAAGAAAAACTGGATAGTTTAAGCTTTAAAAAACAAGAGTTCTGAGAAGGAATCAGGACTGAAACAAGGAGCTATAAAAGGGAAAGCTATCTGAGGCTTTTCAAGGACTGACACAAGTGGATTACAAAGGCCACAAGGACTCCACAGAGGACTGAAGCATATGGAAAAGGTGCAGAAGCCCAAGATAAAGGATCTGGAGCCAGTGATAAAGAGTTGGAGCTGAAGCAGAGTGCAGGAGTCCAAGATATTGTTAGAGGACTCCAAGGTATTGGCAAAATCCCTATTTTTCCCAGACCCCCAGGCAATATATCAGAATTTTTCTAAGTGGATCGTTTTTCTGACTGTGAATAAAAGCCTATTTTGACACCTGCCCAAATATCTAATTAGTACAGATAACCCCAATGAGTGAATTGCCCCACATCTTCTACCCTGGCTAAGGGGAAGAGGATACTTACCATCAGAGTTGTAGAAGGTTTGTCACTTATAAGACCTCTCAGAAAGAGTAGGAGAGGTTGACTAAACACCTTGAAATGACATATAGAGGAAGGGAGTTCATTGGAAATGAGTATACTAGGTTACTGAAGGACTGGTACAGACCCACAGAGGGTCTAGCACCAGGTGAAGTACATGTGCATGGCGGGGATGTTTGCCTAGTAACAGGAAAAGTATTGGAAGAATTTGTATTAATGCAAGACAAGTATAAGCTTTTAGCCAGCCCCACCCTCTACTAGTAAATGAAAACTACTCCCAGTGGGTCCCTGGTTATGATCCAGGAAACACTATGGGGACTGGTGAACAGGAACCCCACAGTAGCAATCAGTCATGAGATGGTTCTCTTCTTGGTAATAATGGGTTTATCCAGGTCAGGCTCTCCAGGATTATCATGACTGAGCTCAGTCACAATGTAAACAGGCCCAGACAGGTTGCGCCACAACTGCCCCTATATCAACTGGGATATTTTGATGATCACCCTCAATAGGAATGGGGTAGGCTTTCAGATTTATCCTGTCAAAATGAATAAAATCCTCCACAACACTGTCATTGTACGCATAACAAAGACATGCTCCTATGACTTCAAGGAGGAAAGCTCAATTTTAACCAGTGTAAGATCAAAGTCATTTTCTCTGAACCTGTTAAGCCTCCCCCTTGAACAAAACATCCCCATCAGTATTACTAGCGCTCATCAAGGAGCTCAAGGACATTTTCAGTGAAACACTAGATCAATTGCCTACTCCTTATGAGATACAGCATGTTGTACAAATGAAAAAATTACTACCAAAAAGCAATTCCATTTTACTGTCTGGTGCCCAAGGAGGACAAAATCTCTGCCAACACCTTGTGGACACCCTAGACAAGGGATTCATATGCCCATTGTTATCCCTGTACAGAGCCATGGTCTTCTTTTTATCCAAGAAAGACAGGTCACTTTGTCTAGATACTCATTACTGTGCACTAAACAAAGTTAAAGTCTAAACAAATATCCTCTTATTTGATTGACAACCTGTTTGACACACTTGCAGGTGCAAATATCTTTAGCAAGATTAATTACCACAGGGTACAACTAAGTCCGCATCACATCATGGGACAAGGCAAAGGCTGCCTTCTGCACACACTATGAGTTGTTTGAGTGTTGGGCCATGGAATTTGGTATGACCAATGCTCCCTATACCTTTTTCATTCTTATGAATAAGGCATTTAAAGAGTTAATTGAAAAACATGTTGTTGTATATCTTGACAACATTATTTTTTTAGCCAAGACCAAACCACACTCCCCAACACTTTTGTGCTGTACTCAACACCCTTTACAGACATCAATTTAGGGCTAAGCTTTCTAAGCGTAAGTTTCTGTAGTCAGAGCTACTGTTACCTTGCATATCATCTCTACCCAAGGGATAAAGGCAGACCTGGCTAAAATCAAAGCAATCACAAGCATACTACCTCCTACCAATGGGGACCAGGTGCGTACATTCTTAGGCATGGTTGCCTACATGTGCAAATTCATTCCCAATTGTGGGGAGCTAATTGCACCGCTCACTGAGCTCCTAAACATTAAACAACGCTTCCATTGGACCCCTGTCAGAGATCAAGCCTTCAAGACATTGAAGCAGAGACTTAAAACTGCACCTGTATTGCAGTTCCCCAATCAAAACCGCCAGTAAAAACTCAAGACTGATGCATCTGACAGAGCCATAGGGGGCATGTTACAGGTAGAAACTGACAAGGGCGTCTTCCTCCCTGTGGCATACAAGTCCAGGAAGCTCACCAATTTGGAGCAACATTACCCAATTCATGACAAGGAGTTAGTGGCAATTGTGCACTGCATTAAGAAGTGGTGTTGTTACTTGAAAGGGGCCACCTTTTCACCCCGTGTCATTACAGACCACAAGTTGCTTCAGTATTTCAAAACTCAGTCACACTTAACATGATGCCAAGCAGGCTGGGTCAAACGCCTGTCCACTTACCAGTTGTGCATTGAATACAAGCCTGGGAAGGAGCTTATCACAGCAGACGCCCTCTCAAGGCTATATGTAGCAGCCATCACCAGGGAAGATGACTTGGATCAAGATTAGCCAATGCTTTACTTCTGTCCTGCAGCAACCCATTACAAAGGCCTTAATTCTGTAACTATTTCCAAGCTGAAGGACAACAAAAGCCAGTTCACCACTGATACTGGTAACGTCTGCCGCCGGGCAGAGACAGGTGATAAGACACATTATATTCCCACCGCACAGCAAGGAGGTACCATACTACACTACCACTGCGCCTTGGTTCACATCAGAGGATGTAACCTCTTTGAAAGCATGAAGCATAAAGTTTTGTGGCCCTGTATGCACCAAGACATCCTGGTGTCTGACAACAAGTAGGTGGCAAGGGGGGTGTTGCAACCAAGTTTCCCTCCTTGCCTGCTAACATATATTACAATACACAGAGGGAGTAATGAGTTGCCCCATGATGTGAAAAACAGTATGGATCAATCTTGGAACAATTTCAAATTGTGGGCACTATCTCCTAATTAGGAGCATTGCCAATTTGAAAAAATGATCCCTTTTATTAATTTATTCTCAGCTCAAACCTTATGTTGAACCTACCACTGTGCCACCTCCTGGTGGACTTATGGCTTCCTACATGGTATATCAATTACAGTATTCTCAGTAAACAATATATTATTCCTATTTTGTCCTTTCCATCTGGACTGTTGTCTTCCCTAATATAAATACTGGACTATAATTGGTTCAGTTGCAACAACAGAGTCTCTTGTGCAGAACCTTGATGGGGGGTTGACCCCATTATTTCAACAGTATTAATAGTGCAAATCTTGATTTGGTTTTATTAGTCCTAGCTTAATTATTGTATATTGAATTCATATTTTAGTTCCTGCAATTTATTTTTGAATTTAATAGTAGCTTCCATTTATAATTTGAAATTTTATTGTATGATTTGACAACCCCACAATTTAAAAAAACACAAATAAGCTTAATGAAAACAGCTGGTAAATATGAACCCTTCCTTTTGGATTCCTACTAATTCTTTTTTTTGCTTGGACTATGTAGAACCACTTAAACCAAAACACATAAACATGATGCTGATTTTTGTTTTTTAAATAAAATACCAAAAATAGTTTAATTAAGAAAAAACCAAAATCACATTTGAAGTTTGAGATTTAGCTATTGGATTTATTGATCCTGCCTTTTGCCCAACAGGTTTCAAATATAGAGTTCCAGGTTTGATAGTCTTCTCAGTTGATTAAAGTGACAACAATTGGCAGCCAAATTTCACAGTTTTTTGTCTAGTTTAGCTGGAGGATATTTTGCATTACTTGATTGGTTAAAGCTAGTCATAAGAGCTTAATTAAAATTGCTCATAAATTAAACTCTGATAAATAATTATCATATTAAGGCATTGGGTTGTAAAAATGATTTTTTTCTTCAGTTGATACTCTGGTAAAGTTATTGGTAATCAGTGAACATGATTGAAATAGAAGTGTAACTTTAGAGTGATATTGGCACAATGATGTGATTTGACAGGCCTTTTGACTGAGATTCTAAAGGCTTCTAAGAGGGATTGCAGCTTAGCATAATTGCCTTCTAATATATAGCATTTTCTATCATCACAATAAAGAATTAAAGACTAATCATTTTATCATTTATTATAAAGAATAGTTAGTCAACATGAGCTCTATCTCAGTCTAGAGCAAAGTAATCTTTATTGTGGATATTGATTTATGCATAAATTGCAAGGAATCTACAACATATGCCAATTGTAGCTATTTAAAGTAAAAACATGTGTTTGGTTTCTAAAAGTTGACAACTTTATCCCACAAAGGGGGTTTAAGGAAAATTATAATTGTCAGGATTTTTTGGCCAGGCAATGATGACAGTTATGACATAGCTTGTGAAATAAAAATACTGCAGTCTTAAGTCATAAGTTAATAATATAAAAGTATGTATATTAGATCAGCAGTAGATTTTTAATCCTTGCCACAAGATTGACAAATAACAAGCACCACCACACTGTGTAATTAAACATGATTTGCTGCCACATCACTTAGGGAAAGCTTTAGGTGCCACAGCGCCGCCTAGCAAATGTTTTTGGTGCCAAAGTGTTGTAATGATTATACATCAAGCGCTGTGGCACTGTCTTGCAAATATTTTAGGCACCAGAACACCACCTTACTTTTTTGTCAAGCGCCATGGTGGCACCAGGTTTGAATCCCTGAAATTCAAATCTCCTGATTAATTGTATTTCCAAGTAAATCATTTGAAGCATTTTCAGGGTAAAAGAAAGTGATCCTGAAGCCATCAAACACCCCACACCAGCAAGGGCTACCTGTTCTGGGTGAAAATGAATATATTCTTTTGGTTGACGTGCAATAAGCGCCAAACCTAGATTAATGATTACCCCAAATAAGGGTGCGCTAGAATGTCTTAAAAGACATTGCTAGCAGCCCAGGGATTAACATGTGAGAAGGTTAAGAAAAATTAATTAATCACAATAAAATCATCTTTACATCTGCAAGTACTTCTGTGTGATCAGGAGCTATCATTTAACAATAAACATATTTCCATTGATCCTAACTCTTCTGATACAGTAGTTTTAAAAGCTATGGCAAAAACTGAAAATACCTCAGATTTAAACAAAATGATTTCAGATTTGAACAAAATCCAAGTTGCGCAAGATTCAGGATTCAATTAATTTATAAAATTTCAGTTAATAAATGAACTGTCAAACAAAAAACAAAATTTCACTAGCCCATTATACAAAATTATATCAAACATCAAGCAGTGTAGTTCAAACCACAAACAAAATGAACTGACACAACAAGTGAGATGAATGGATGCTATACTGAAGTAAATTAAAATCCAATCAGGATTCATACATGGCAGCAACAGAAGGACTAAAATGAAGCAAAATTAGAGCAATCTAGAAGTGAAATTCCACAAGCACAAAACAAAATAAACTCTCACAAGATGTGTAGTGTGATCAGCCTAAAATAGAAATATAACAGTTTAACAGCCAATCAACAGCTATCTAATTTAGGAACAGAGGCATTTTATTCATTTTTTATGGCCCCAGATTTGTATGGAATGATTTTGAGAACCTTTCAAATATGGACTCAAGATCACAATATAAATAAATCATTAAATTTTAAAAATTTTACTTTTAGTGATTTTATCCTAGGTTTTTTTACAATGGTTTTTACTAGCAATATCTTTGACGGCGCCAGCAGCCAAGCCAGCTTCAATAGAGGCAAGGCTCAGAACATGGAGGCACCTGTTTACACCCAAACCTTTGAGGCAGGTAACAAGGAAGCTGACCTGTACTTGACCACCAACCCCTATGACTTTGACTTGTTTAGTAGCCCAGCAGTGTCTAACTCTGCCCCTGCTCCCATACCCACCCCCACACAAGCTGCCCGCCAACCAATCATCAGGATGGTAACCTTGATTTGGAACAACTTTCCACCACCACCCAACCTGCCCCCTATAGCCAATCAGGCTCCAGCTCCCCCAGCCCAGAGCCCCAAGCAACAAATCATCACTGCCCAAATTCTTCAGGAAATTGTGGCACTGAATCTACAAGCTCTTTCCTGGAAACAGATTGCCGCCCAGTTGCAATTTACCCAAGCTACTGTCATGCGGGAATTCAACAACCTGATGAACAGGGGGAATCTGATCAGGACAGCCAAGAATCCCAAAAAGGCCCTGAGTCAAAAAAATCTGAGGCATAACCAATCATACTTGACCTCCTATAGCAGGATCCCAAGCTTCCCTTGACCCAGGTCTGGAAGTAACTTGCGCACCATGGCATTTGGTGTCTGAGCGCATGGTGCAGCTCTGGATGTATGGGAAGGTGGCTTTGATACAGGTTCTTACCTATTTTGCCGGCAACCAATGGGATGGCGCCAAGGATTCCCCATATGATCTAGACATCAAATCAACCCTGGTCCAATGCCTGACTAGTCTAACAGATGACATAATGTTTGTCTTGTACTATAATTTATCAATTGTGTTTGACAATTTTGGTGAGCAAGGAAAGCCACTGCCAAAAATAGAAGGAAGAAGGTCAAGAAGGGAATGTTTGTTGGTGCATTTCTGGCTGTTTCAGCCAAGGGTTTTTTCTACTATCAGAAAACCCCCAAATTCATCAATGGCTACTTGTACAGCCACATTGTTGGTGGATTAATTGACTCCTGAGATTGCTCAAATTCAAAGCATCAGGTTTTCTTGAGCCACCAGATGGAGGGTAGCTCCACCGCCCTTGAGGCCTTCCAGGAACGCAGGCACCAGGCCTCCATGCACCCAGCTGGCCATGCAGACATCCATCTAGCTGATGTTGTCTTCTTTAACATTGGAGATAACTACAAGAGCGCTGCCCTCAGGCTTTCAACAACCTCTATCTTGGGGTTCTTGACCACAATTTTCTCTTGGGCTGCCAAACGGTGGCTGACTTGTTTGCCCAAATTGTCTTTCATGTGAACATGGGCAACCAATCACAGAAAGACAAGCGCTTTTCACCTTAGTCCACTGCCACCTATCAGCCTGTTGTGCCAATGACCATGAGGAATATGACAAGTGTTATATGGCAGCCATCACACAAAATCCTCCTGCCTCTACCCCTGCCATCATCACCCCCACCTTCCAGCCCCACCCACCTAATCCCAGACCCCCCAGGCCAGCACTTCCTTGATGTCATCCTTCCTGCACTATTCTGCCTCCTAGGCATCACTCTTCCCTGCCCCAATAAACCCCCTGTTGCCAAACATTTTCTATTTATATTATCTTTATTTTGAATTTCAATTGTTCATGTTCTCTTTGTTTATAGTTGGTTTTATTCTTTATGTTCAGCTTATTTCTATTAAATCATATATTTACTATGCCATGTATCTAGATCCAGAAAACAGTTATTCTTAGCACTATGAACAGCCCCCTGTAAAAATATTAACAACAATTTGGTGATCAGCTAAATTTGAATTAGAAAATTTCAGGTTAATTGTGTTTAGATAAAGTTGTTACTGATCCAAATTAAAAACCTTAATGATAAACTTTAAGCCAATCAGGAGCTGAGTGATAAAGTGATTGTTGTGACATAAAGGGTCATTTAATTTTTCTTTGGTGTATGTGTGCTAATTAATATGATTGGCTGGATGTTTTGCCATTGTACGCCATTGCTGCTGTGGCAAGTTGTTGGTGGACTAGTGCCCAATCAGCTGCTGGGTTAGCACTAGTCCATCAACAACTTGCCACAGCGGCAATGACGTACATTAGAAAAAGATCCGCCAATCATATTAATTAGCACACATGCATCAAAGAATTATTGAATGCCCCTTTATGTCACAACAATCACTTTATCACTTGGCTCCTGATTAGCTTAAAGTTTATCATTAAGGTTTTGAATTTGGATCAGTAACAACTTTATCTAAAAACAGTTAACCTATAATTTTATAATTCAAATTTAGCTGATCACCAAATTGTTGTTAATGTTTTCACAAGGGGCTATGCCAAGCGCTAAAAATAATATGGTAATCAAGGAAACAATGCCAACACAAACAAACGACACATATTGAGATGAGCGTAAAACATATACACAATGGGTAAAAAGATGGGATAATGTAGTAAATGGGAAAACAAAAAGGAATAAACAAAGAGGTAACAGTATCAAAATAATACAGAATTTATTGGGGAAAAAGCTATAAAACATATGGAAAGGTTAGTAAAAAAATAAAAATAAGAGAACTCAAAAATCTTCTAAAAGACCTCTACTTGGTGATTGCCAAAATTAAAGAGATTGGCCGCAAGGTCAAAGCAAGAGTTAAGTCTGCCATCCTTGAAGGGGACAAAATTGAAAAGATGTTTGCCAAAGCACTCATGGCCAAGATTCCAGACACCCCTGAAACAACAATTGTGTGACTTTTAAATGTCCAGAAGCACGTTGTGGAAGGCCTTCAATTCAAGTCCTTTGCCCTCTCTGCGCCGTCTGTCTGGACAGATGACCCAGAAATGTATGCCCACCTAAGACCTGCAAAATGTACCCAAACAGATGACACTGAGCAGCCAGCACAACTGGTTACACCAAGAATAGCAAAGCCTGTCAAGGCTGCAGGCAAGGAGGAGACTGCAAAAGGTAACCTAAAATAAATATAATTAATAAAAATTTCCAAATACTTACCTTTTTTTAGAAGAAGTCAATGGTGAACTCTACTGGGTCCTGCTCCCTGTTGTCTTCTCCACATTCTACGTCAACTACGCCAATCATGTGGCAAAGCAGCTTTTCCTGTCCCCCCTGTCTTGCGGGAGCTTGAAGACCGTATTCATGGGTCCTTTCCTATGTCCAGGGAGGCATTGGCTGGGCTGATGCATGGAGAGAGGGCATCCAAGTGGGCAGTTACTGCCTACAAGGATGCCCAATTGGTCCACATTAACCCGATGGTTCTCAATGGAGTTTACTTTATAAACTTCATTGAGCTTGTTTGGGACGTTCTGGCAACGCTCCCATTCAAGAATGTACCGGAGATGGGCTGGGCCCATGCTGCTGCCTGCTTCTGCTACTCCTTAGAGCACACAATATCTTACCTGTTGGAGAACTTTGGGCGTGTGGTGGGTAAATTGGCTGTTGCAGACGCAACAGCTGTAAAGAAAACTAAGAACCTCCTGGCGGAGTTTGGGCTGGCATGGAGTGCCAATGAGACGGGGGTCCCTGCAGCCATGGGGCTGACCTTTATGAAGACCAAGCATAAAAAGAAGATCAGTGCAGTTTTCAATAAATTGTATGAGTTTATGGAAGCCTTTGCTGGGCAAAGGCTTCATCTGGTGGTTTACCTGGGGTATCTCTTATACTTCAGAATGGGTGCCAGCATGGAGGATCTTGAAGGGGTCCTCCTAGGAATTGATAAGGCCAGGCTCTCCCTGGATGGGAAGAAGGTCCCCCCAGGTATGACTTGGTGGATCAAGTCATCCAGGACTCCCTGGTCCTGGCTGATATCTACAGGTTTGCAGCCTTGCCAGAGAAGGTGCTTCTCCATTTGCACCTGACCCTACTCCCTTTTACTAGCCGCCGTGAATATTTTAATAAGGGTGTATCTACTGCCCACAGTGTGGCAGTGGAGGTTGTGCACCACCTCCATTGCGGGGTGGGTATATACAAAAGAACTCACTACAGGCACTCTTAATAAATTCTCTCTTCCAATAAATTTCATTATAATTCATATTATGTTTATTATAATGAAATTTTCTAATTCTTATTTTAGCAAACAAGATTTGCAAAATATATCCCAGAGAAGGTCTTAATAAAAGCATAATAATATATTTCAATAAAATTTACTTCTGATTTGGACACTTTAAATTTAACTTTTTTTGATTATTATATTTATTTTTCAAATGTGATATTAATGCAAATGCATAATGCAGTATCTAGCGTTTGGGATACCCTATAGATGACATAATAAAAATAATATACAATATAATAAATAAATTACTTACATTTATTGATGGATCTTCTGAATGTGATTGCGGGCGTAGAAATATCTAAATATAAAATGATAATTAATAAATGTTGAATAATAAATTAGAGAATATAAAAAATTGAACACACTAAGCCTTTAATTGATTGGCTGTTTGGCTAGGCACACAGGGATGAACAAATCAGCATGGCCATAGAATTTGACCACAGTCTCAGCTGGGAGTGTATGGATTCCGGCCTCCAGCAAAACAAACAGGTCCTCAGTCTCAGTTGGGGTTCCTTGCTTGACAACTTGCTTGAGCCACCCAAAGACTTTCTTGACGGGATTTAGGAAGGGCAAATAGGCAAGGAGGAAGAGAAGGCACATATTTGCCATGGCTGATTGCTGGGGGCCCACTGCATGGTTGTGCCAATTGTTGTAACTGTGCTGTTTTAGCAAAGTTACAAGGGGAAGTTTATTTAGAGGATAGATAATAATCTTTATTGTGAGATAGTGATTATATAGCTATTGTGAATCAATGGATAGCAGGACATGATTGGTGATCACACGGCTGGATGAAAGAGGGGGTGGCTTGATCCTGCTAATGAGTCAAGCGCCAAATTGAGGTTACCACTGTGAGGGATCATCATTTGTTCATGTCGATTGATTTGGTAATCTGAGTTGACTTCCTGGTCTGGCTTTGAGTCACCGGGTAATTGGATTGCGGGTCACAAACCCGCTTGGTTGGAACCTTGCTGGCGGGTCAAGCCTGTGGTTTCAACTCCCCCCGGAAGAAAGTCAGCCTCCTCAGGAGGCAGGCCGTTAGGGAGGTTGTCAGGAGCCCGGGCGCCATATTGGACCAGTTGTTGTTTGGTGGCCAGCAGGGAAGTTTCCCGTTGTTTCTGTCTTGCTTTGCAGGGTTGTAGGTGGTTGTGGTGTAATATCTTGTCTTGCTTGCAATTCCTGAGCCCTTGTACGAGGTAAGTGTTATTGTTGTTTACCTTTAGGATTATTGCAGGCCCTACTTTTTTGGGTTATAATTTGCTTTTGTCAACATTCATGACCCAGACTTTGTCCCCGGCTTCATGTCTCTGGCAGATGGGTACAAAGGTTTTTTGTAAATGTTCCTTTTCTTTGGCTGCTTGTTTGCTGTTGGCCTCTATTACTTGAGGATCAGAACGGGGGACTTGACTTGGAATTTCCAGTTTGGGTCCTGTCATTGCTTGAATGATATTATGCTGCGTGCTGTATACAAGTTCAAATGGGCTTTTCCCAGTGGATATGTTCACTTGGGTTTGGCGCACAAGTAATGCAGTCAGTAGCTGCTTATACCAGTCTTCAGGTCTCCCGGCGGTGAGTTTGGCTAAGGCTTGCACAAGGCTACCATTATGCCACTCTACGCAACCATTGGCCTGTGGAAGATATGGTGTTGTGACGGTGTAGTTGACCCAATTTTGGCAAGGTATACGTTGGGATTTTTGGAGGTCAATTCTTTGCCCCCATTGGTTATCAGGAGTTCTGGCTTTCCAAACTTACTGGTTATTTCCTTGCCAACAAATTTTCAGACGTTGTTACCAGTGTGTGTTTTCACTGCTTGGGCTACTGGCCACCTTGTTGCAAAATTGATGGCTGTGATGATGTTTTTTTTTGTTTTTGTGCTTTCCTGGCATGGGGCCTACAATTTCCAGAGCCCATACCTTGAACAGTAGTTGGGTTTGAATGGGGAGACAGACTTAGGCGGGGTTTTGCTTCTGGCAAACTTTTTGCAGACCTCACACTGTTCTAGCACTTCCTGGACATTGCGGTATAAGGTTGACCACCATGCTTTATGTTTTAGGAATTTATATAGATTTTGGCTCATAGTATGTCCAAGATCTCTGTCGTAGAAAAGAATGGTATTAACTTGTTGATGTGTGGGAATGTAGGGAATGGTTGTGCCATCTGACATCTTTCTGTGAAGAGTCCTGTATACATCAGAAAAGAGGTGTTCATTCTTGATGACCTTTTCTTTGGTGATATTGGTTGTGCCTACAGTGAAACCTTTGTCTTTTTTATGAAGCACTAGGAGAGGCCAGTCTGGGTTGAGCCCATTTTCACCCCTAGAAGCGCAGACATACAGGCGGGATAGGGCATCTGCCATGGCAAGTTTGGCCCCGGGCTTATAATGGATGAGCATGTTAAACCTTTCTAGGATTTCCATCCACTGCACTTGGTGGTGTGACAAGTTTGCCTGTGTCTTGAAATAGATGAGCAACTTATGATTGGTTAGTGCTGTGAATTCTTCCTGCTGTTCCAGGTAACAGCGCCATTTGACTAGGCAGTGTACAATGGCCAGTAGTTCTTTGTCGTGGATAGGGTATCAACACTTGCCATCTATCAGCTTGCACAACTTGTAGGCTACGGGCAGGAAATCACCATCACTATTCTTAATTTGTAGTTCTCCTTCAATGGATGCATCTGAAGCGTTGGTTTCCATCTGGTACTCTCTGTCTTGTTTGGGTTATTGTAAGATTGGCGCTGTTGTGAGCTTTTCCTTGAGACGTCTGAAACAGAGGTCACATTGGGGAGTCCATACAAACTTGGACTTGGTGCCTGTTATGGCAGACAAGGGAGCAGTCAAGATGCCGCAGTCAGGTATGAACCGTTGTACATAGGCCACCATTCCCAAGAAGGTGCGTAGTTCTGACTTGTCCTTGGGGGTGGCATCTTGCAGATAGCTTGTATCTTCTGACTGTCGGGTTTGATGTCGTCCTTTCAGACTATGTGTCCCAAGAAGGGTAGTTGCTCCCAGAAGAACTGGCATTTAGAGTGCTTGGCCAGCAGTTTGTGTTGTGCCAGGATTGCAAAGAGTTTCTCCAGGTCCTTGTGATGCTGTTCCACCAAGGGGCTGTAGACAATGATATTGTCCAGGTACACGAGGGCGTGTTTGCCTATGTGTGGCGCAAACACTTTGTTCATGAAGGTTACAAAGGTGGATGGGGCATTGGTCATGCCAAAGTTGAGTACCACACATTTGTAGGAACCATACTTAGTGCAGAAGGCTATCTTGGGGATGTCTTCCTCCTTGATATGGATCTGGTTGTAGCCCGCAGTTAGATCAATCTTGGAGAAGATGGAGGCTCCTCCCAAGGCGTCAAAGAGATCATCAATTATGGTAAGGGGTAACAATTCTTGATAGTGACTTTGTTCAAGGCGCAGTAGTCTGTGATCAGGCGTAAGGTACCGTCCTTTTTGGCCACAAAGAATACGGCAGCCCCAAAGGGAGACTGTGAGGGGCAGATAAGTCCTTTTTCAGTGCTTCTTTGAGACAGGCACGTAGGGCGTTATCCTTGGTTGGGGTTAGTTGATAGATGGGACGTGCCTTGGGTACGGCCCCCTTGAGTTGGATAGAGTGTTGGATGTGTTTCTCAGGGGGTAGCCCAGGCAACACCTCTTTAAAGGTTTCTGGGTGACGGGCCACAATGTCGCGGTCTTGTGGCGTGGAGGTGTCCTGGTGGTCCTTGAGGTTTATGATTTCATACTGACAGGAGTCCCAGTCAATAGCTTTCAGGTTTTCCTTTTCATCCAGTGTCTCTGTGATGTGTACAAAAACATGGTCTCATAGGAGTTGGTCTACAGAGTCTGGGTAGATTTGATGGTTGACACCTTTGCGCTTGATGGTCAGCACTGAGGTTGCCCATTCCATGTGGGGGTTGTTTCTCCGCAATCAGTCTAGTCCCAGTACAATGCCAAACTTAGGGAAGTCAATGACAGGACCTTGGATGATGGAGTGGAGGTTCTTGAGCATGATGGAAAAGGGGGCAGTTTTCTTTGTCATGGCAATGTGATGTTCATCAGCCAGGACCACGTTTTTAATCTGCAAAGGATTAGTGGCCAGCTTAAATTTATCCACAAAGCTGCTGTTGACTAAAGTTTAATCTGCGCCTGAGTCCAATAGTGCTGAGCCTGTGTAACTGCAAAAGCAGAAAGGGTAAGACATCAATTTATTGGGATGTCTGGCAATGGTGTACAGTACCAGGTCTTCCGAGGGCACTTGGATCATTAGGCATGCGTCCATGTCGTCAGGTTGGTATTCATTTTTGGGCAAGTCAGGAGTTGTGTGGGGAGAGCTTGGCTTGCTTAGTGCTCTCCCCGGGCTTTTCCCTCATCTTGGTTGCCTTGGGCAATAATGACACGGAAATGGATGCAATTTGATTGGCCGTTATTCCCATTACCATTCCCATTCAAACCTGTGGGTTTGTGGTTGTTGTTGTTGCTGTTACCTCCAGGAGGTGGTTGCAAGGAGCGCCCACTTGAATGTGAGTCCTTGGGTCTCTCTTGTTTCCCAGTCTGTGCCTTGTGCAGAGTGTTGGAGGTTTAATCGTTTTTTCTGCTTCACAGTACAGGCTTTGCAGGTTGATAACTTGGTCCAGGTTCACATGTCTCATCATGTGCAATTTGAGAGCGTTATAGTACATGAGGTGTGTTTCTGGGGTGTCAAAGGCCTTGTCAGATGGGGCGCAGAGACAGTGTTCCTTGTAGGCGCAGGTGAGTTCCTTCATGGTGCCTGTCTGAGTCAGGTTCTTTACTTGATGTATGTCATGAGTGCTGTATCCTTGAGCACAAACCGCGCCAAGAAGTCCTGTTTGAAGGTGTCCCAGTTCTTGTCTGTGTGCTCTTTGTGCCATTTGTCACACCAGGTGCCAGCGTCATGGGTCAGACAAATGGAAATCTCCGTGATCTAAAACCGCTGTAGCACTCCATCTGAGCCAACTTGCTTTGGGCGGACTGGATCCCTGCGGCAGCATTTTTGTTGTTGGTCCCTGCAAAGGGTTCCAAGGCGGCGCTGCAAAGTCTTTGTGCAACATAGGCGGGCATGGTTGCCTTGTCAGCTGGTCGTGGCATTGATGAGGGTGCCTGAAAGAACCCTATGGCAAACAGGGCGTTGAAGGCGGGTAGCAGGATCACTGTGTTTTGGTAGAGAACAAAACCATCAGGTATCTCAGTACCAGGAGTATACGGCGTCTAGTTGGGCAGGAGGCCAGGCATAATTCTTTTGAGGATTTGTTGGCCGCGGCGTGTGCGGGCAACAGGCGGAATTTTTCAAGATAAGGTAGGATGGAGAACCTAACTGTGCTACCAATGTTGTAACTGTGCTGTTTTAGCAGAGTTACAAGGGGAAGAATATTTAGAGGATAGATAATAATATTTATTGTGAGATAGTGATTATATAGCTATTGTGAATCAATGGATAGCAGGAACATGATTGGTGGTCACACAGCTGGATGGAAGAGGGGGTGGCTTGATCTTGCTAATGAGTCAAGCGCCAAATTGAGGTATCCACCGTGAGGGATCATCATTTGTTCATTTTGATTGATTTGGTAATCTGAGTTAACTTCCTGGTCTGACTTTGAGTCACTGGGTAATTGGATTGCGGGTCACAAACCCGCTTGGTTGGAACCTTGCTGGCGGGTTGAGCCTGCGGTTTTGACACAATTGATGGAAATTCTTCAAGAATATCAGCCACCTTGTGGAGACCAATATTGTCCAGCACAATTATGTTGGTAAAGCCCAGGCTCGTGCGCCTTAGGTGCTCCTGGACCAATTGGAGAAATGACAGGAAGTTCTGGTTATTGTGGGAGCCTAGTATCATTTGGTAGAGCTTGACCCCCTTTGGACTGAGGAGAGCCACCATTGAATAGGCTGTGGCGTGGACTGCAGCATGCCAAGCCACCCTGTCATTGGAGCCTCTGGGGACATACCCATAATTGTTGCGCATTGACGAGGCAAATGTTGATTTGTCAATATAGTAAAATTTGACCGTCCCCTTGGCTTTGAGGACAGTATACGCCTCTGCATGGTTTTTCTGGTTCTCAATATTGGCTGGGCTGTTCCAATTGTATGGGGATACCCCGAGTTTTTTCCAGGAAAATTGCATTTCCTTGACCAGATGGTAGTAAAAGGAAATCAAGGCATTGATCCCAAAAGCAGACTTGACTATAGCCTGTATATTTACCAGTTCAAGATGGCAGTCCCAGATGATCCACTGGAAGATTGTCCATTTGTGCTCCTTGGTGTGTATGGTGGAAACACGCATGGATTTCTCTGGGGCAAGGACTTGACCTGTGCTAATGCCTTGTTGAAGGTCTTGGAGGCGTACTTGGGATCCACCCCAACAAGGGCCGTGGCCGCCTTGTAGTCACCTGATTCATGCATTAGCTTAAGCAGGATGATGTGTTTGATGTCAGGGTACACTTCTGTACAGGATTTATGGGTTCAGACAAGCCAGGATCCTGATTGATGACAGGCTTGCAAGGCATGGGCGCCTTGTTGTAGAAGGCTGCAACTGTCTTTAGCACCAGCTGTCCCTCATTGGTTTGGTAGAACTGGGGCTCCTCTTCATCCTCCTGATTGCCATCACTGATGTAGGGCTCATAGCTAGTATCAAGTACAGGCTTCACTTTCTCCAGCATGGCTGACGGGACCAACTCTTGCCGGTACACAACGTCAAACACATATGAAGTAAGTTCTACCTCCTTGTTTCTAACCATTTTTGTTGTGGTAACCTGGGTGGGCTTCCGGATCAGCTTTTAGACCTAAGGGTAGATGCTCTGCACCCTATAAGCTTGTGCTCCTTGAACCGGCTGTGTCAGTGCAGTATCACTATGGAACTCTCCTCTCCTGCCTCCCTCCTGAGTAGGCACTTGTGTTGTACTAAGTCTATTCTTTGACCCGCGGGGCAACTGCAACCACCGTGCACAACGGGTGCAATGGTAGTCTGTTGTTGTGTTCCTTCCTTTTTTAGAATTTAATAAAATATTAAATAAATTTCAATTAAGCTACTTCCTAATTTTATTTTTTGCTTTTATCTGAATATGGATATTTAATTATTATTATTTTCCCGCCCAATATCCCAATTATAGATTTTTTATTTCTTAATTAGTTGTTTTTGGTTTTACAACGCCCATTTTAGAATACCTGAAACAATTTCCATCCTTTTTTCCCAGATTTTACTGCCAGATTCAAACACCTAACACAATATTTTTAAAATTTATGTTTCAGATCATGTATCTTATTTTAGATACCTTGGTATCATTCATGATTACAATCCATTGCACACATTGCGTGAGTGATTTTGTTTACATTGTGAGTTGCTATTGTGTTTTGTTTTTGGATTGAGTTTTGACACACCTTGCTTGGGTGTATTTTGTTACCAATTCACATAGTAAACATATGTACACCAAAAGTCAACTTACACCATTTTGTTTGTGAATCAATGTATTTTGGATTGTATTTTGAATAGTTTTGCTTTGCACATGAGCCCTTTGTTGCTGTGTTGACTCATTTTGCCCATTAACGCCAATAAACCCTGTTAACAGAGTGTATATTTCAACCTAAGACTTGGATTTTGTTTAAATATGAAATCACTTTGTTTAAATCTGAAGAATTTTTGCTTGTTGCCATAGCTTTTAAAACTACTGTACAGAACTATAGAGACATTGCTAGACCCCTATTCAAGTTACTTCACAAAGGGACAGAGTTTACCTGGACCCCTGAACAGGAGGTTGCTTTTCAGACATTGAAAGAGTGCCTCATGAAGGAACCCGTCCTGATCCACCCAAACTTCCAGTAGAAGTTCTCAATCTTTACGGATGCATTAGAAGAAGCAACAGGGGGTCCTTGCACAAGAACACAAAGGTCTGTTCAAACCTGTCAAGTACACAAGCAAGTTATTTAGTGGCCCAGAGCTACGTTACAGAATCTATGATAAAGATGTGTTAGCAGTAATTAGAGCACTTTGAAAATTCAAGTACTACATACTAGGAAACAACATTACCTTGAACACTTACAACATGGTGTTGTCCTTTATCCTGAGCAAGCAACAAGAGAATGGCAGACACGTACACTGGGTCATGGAGATGTTTGAGTATCTTATGGATATAAAACACATACCTGGGAAGAAGAATATTGTTGCCAATGGCCTCTCAAGACAAGGAGTCCATGAGTCATACCTAATGGAAATGTTAGCAGAAAGTTACAAACCCAAACTATATGCAATATACAATATGCTTACCACAGGGGAAATGAACACATAATTATCTGTGCTCAAGGAGAGCAGATACTACGTGACCCTAGGAGAAGCCCTGTACAGAAGCATACAAGGTTGTATTGTGAAGTTCCCCAAGAAAGAAGAACGCCAGCTGATAATTTGCAAAGTCCACAAAGGAACAGCACACTATGGAATCCTTACCACAGCAGACAATTTACGCAAGAAGTATTGGTGGTCCAACTACTTTGAAGACATCAGAGCATACGTCAAGAGCTGTCACCCATGTCAGATCTCTGAAAAGAAGCATTCAGTAGCCAAGCCTATCAACCCAATCACAGTGAGAAGATTTTTTTAAATGTGGGGCATTGAATACATTGGACCTATAACAGAGAGTGTTAGTGAAAACAAATATATAATAGTTGCAACAGAGTACTTTACCAAATGGCCTGTAGCCAGAGCAATCAAGGAGCACAACACAAAAACCACAGCCAAGTTCTTGTACAAAGAGATCTTTACCATATATGGAACTCCTGCATCCCTGCTGAGTGATCAAGAAAATCACTTTAAAAACAAGCTGGTAGATAAAATTTTCAAAATGGTTAGAACCAAACATAAACTTACCACCACCTACAATCTGCAATGCAACAGATTAACAGAACTTTTCAACCAAACCTTGATCCAGAGCTTAGAAAAGATCACAACAGAAGGCGTCACACATTAGGACGTCCACTTACCCATGGTGTATGGAACTACCGCTCTCAAGTTAAAGCAACAACAAATTTTAAGCCATATGAACTCTTATATGGTGTTCCTATCAAAATCTTAGACATTAATAATATAAGCTCAGGCAAACTTATCATGTTGGAAGCCTTCAATCAAGCTAGACGTCAAGTCTTAGAGGCAGCTGGAAAGCTAAGAGCTAAAGCGTGCGCGGCGCCCACCATAAACAAAATACCTATTGGAACTGAAGTTTTAGATTTCAAGAATTTGGTATCTCATTCACTTAACAAGAAATTCCTCCCAAAGTGGTCTGGGCCATACAAGGTGATTGGCCACGCATGTCCAACAATTACCACTAGGTTGATTGAGAAGGTCAGCCACTCAATTTTGTCATCAATGGTAATTGGATGAAGGTATTTCACTGAGCCAATGAATGAAGGGGAAAAGTGTGACAACTGTCAATTAACTGTATTTCAGTTAACCAACCCCCCCAAATCCCCACTTTTTGGATGCACACCAGCCTCATGGCTAACCCCCTCAACTTCCCCAAACCTCCATAAAGTAGTTTTAAAAGCTATGGCAACAACCAAAAATACTTCAGATTTAAACAAAATGATTTCAGATTTAAGCAAAATCCAACTTTCAGGTAAACATATACACTCTGTTAACAGGGTTTATTGGCGTTAATGGGCAAAATGAGTCAACACAGCAACAAAGGGCTCATGTGCAAAGCAAAACTATTCAAAATACAATCCAAAATACATTGATTCACAAACAAAATGGTGTAAGTTGACTTTTGGTGTACATATGTTTACTATGTGAATTGGTGACAAAATACACCCAAGCAAGGTGAGTTAAAACTCAATCCAAAAACAAAACACAATAGTAACTCACTATGTAAACAAAATCACTCACTCAGTGTGTGCAATGGATTGTAATCAAGAATGATACCAAGGTATCTAAAATAGAACAAGATCTGAAACATAAATTTTAAAAATATTGTGTTGGGTGTTTTAATCTGGAAGTAAAATCTGGGAAAAAAGGGTGGAAATTATTTCAGGTATTCTAAAATGGGCGTTGTAAAACCAAAACCAACTAAATAAGAAATATAAAAATCTATAATTGGGATATTGGGCGGGAAAATAATAATAATTAAATATCCATATTCAGATAAAAGCAAAAAATAAAATTAGGAAGTAACTTAATTGAAATTTATTTAATATTTTATTAAATTTTAAAATGGAAGGAACACAACACCAGAGTACCAATGCACCTGTTGTGCACTACAGTTGTGGTTGCCCCCGCGGGTCAAAGAATAGAGTTAGTTCAACCCAAGTGCCTACTCTAGGGGGAGACAGGAGAGGAGTGTTCCATAGTGACACTGCACTGACACAGCCAGTTCAAGGAGCACAAGCTGCTAGTGTGCAGAGCATAAACCCTCAGGTTCCATAGCTGACCCAAAAGCCCACCAAGGTCACCACCACAAAGAAAGTTAGAAACAAGGAGGTAGAACTTACTTTGTATGTGTTTATCATTGTGTACCGGCAAGAGTCAGTCCTGTCAGCCATGCTGGAGAAGGTGAAGCCTGTACTTGATACTAGCTACAAGCCCTACGTCAGTGATGGCAATCAGGAAGAGGACAAGGAGCCTGAGTTCTTCAGAACTGATGAGGGACAGTTAGGCTAAAGAAAGCTGCTGCGTTTTACACCAAGGTGCCTATGTCTTTCAAGCCCGTCTCCAATCAGGATCTAGATTCACCAACTTGTGCAAAGCCCTCTCAGAAGCTCATTCATGATATTAAACACATCATCTTGCTTAAGCTAATGCATGAGTCAAACAATTACAAGGCGGCTGGGGCCCTTGTTGGAGTGGATCCCAAGTACACCTCCAAGACATTCAACAAGTTCATAACATGGGTCAAGTCCTTGCTGCAGAGAAATCCATGCACGTTTCCACCATGCTCACTAAGGGGCACAAATGGGCAATCTGCCAGTGGATCACCTGGAACTGCCATCTTGAACTGGTAAATAGACAGGTGATGGTCAAGTCCACTTTTGGAGTTGAGGCTTTTATTTCTTTTTATTACAATCTGCTGAAGGGGATGCACTTTTCCTGGAAAAAGCTCAAGGTATTTCTGTATAATCAGAATAGCCCAACCAACATTGAGACCTGTAAAAACTATGCAGAGGCATACACTGCCCTCAAAGCCAAGGAGACAGTTAAATGTTACTATATTGACAAATCAGCATTTGCCTCGTCTATGTGCAATGAGTATGGGTATGTCCCCAGAGGCTCCAATGACGGAGTGGCTTGGCGTGCTGCAGTCTGCGCCACAGCCTATTCAATGGTGGCTCTCCTTGGTCCAAAGGGGGTTGAGCTTTACCAAATGATATTGGGTTTGCATAACAGCAGGACCTTTCTATCATTCTTCTGATTGGTCCAGGAGTACCTGAGGCACACAAGCCCGGGCTTCACCAACATTATTGTGTTGGACAATGTTGGTCTCCACAAAGTGGCTGACATTCTCAAGGAATTCCCAATTATCAACACTAGCATTGCTGTGGGCCCCCAGCAATTGGCTACAGCAAATTTGCGCCTTTTCTTCCTCCCAGCCTATTTGCCCTTCCTAAATCACATCAAGGAAGTCTTAGGGTGGCTCAAGCAAGTTGTCAAGCAAGGAACCCCAACTGGGACCAAAGGCCTGTTTAATTTGCTGCAGGCCGGGATCCACACCCTCCCAGATGAGACTGTAGCCAAGTTCTATGGCCACACTGACTTGTTCATCCCTGCATGCCTAGCCAAACAGCCAATCAATTAAAGGCTAAGTGTGTCCAATTTTTTTATATTCTCTAATTTACTATTTAAGATTTATTAATTGTCATTTTATATTTAGATGTTTTCAAGCCACGCACATTCAGCATGACCATCAATGAAGGTTAGAAATTATTTATAATAATTTTTTATTGTGTCATCTAAGGGTATCCCAAACGCTTGATACTGGATTACAAAAACACATTAATATCACATTTGGAAAATAAATATAAAAACCAAAAAAAATTAATTTAAAGTGTACAAATTAGAAGTAGATTTTATTTACATATTTTATTACGCTTTTATTAAGACCTTCTATGGGAAATATTTTTAAAATCTTGTTTGCTAAAATAAGAATTAGAAAATTTTATTATAATAAAAATAATATGAATTGTAATGAAATTTATTGGAAGAGAGAATTTATTAAGAGTGCCTGTAGTGAGTTCTTTTGTATATACCCACCCCGCAATGGAGGTGGTGCACAACCTCCACTGCTACACTGTGGGCAGTGGATACACCCTTATTAAAATATTCACGGCGGCTAGTAAAAGGGAGTAGGGTCAGGTGCAAATGGAGAAGCAGCTTCTCTGGCAAGGCTGCAAACCTGTAGATACCAGCCAGGACCAGGGTGTCCTGGATGATGTGATCCACTGAGTTGTACCTGGGGGGACCTTCTTCCCATCCAGGGATAGCCTGGCCTTGTCAATTCCTAGGAGGACCCCTTAAAGATCCTCCATGCTGGCACCCATTCTAAAGTATAAGAGATACCCCAGGTAAACCACCAGATTAAGCCTTTGCCCAGCACAGGCTTCCATAAACTCATACAATTTATTGAAAACTGCACTGATCTTCTTTTCATGCTTGGTCTTCATAAAGGTCAGCCCCATGGCTGCAGGGACCCCCGTCTCATTGGCACTCCATGCCAGCCCAAACTCCACCAGGAGGTTCTTAGTTTTCTTTACAGCTGTTGCGTCTGCAACAGCCAATTTATTCACTACACGCCCAAAGTTCTCCAACATGTAAGATATTGTGTGCTCTAAGGGGTAGCAGAAGCAGGCAGCTGCATGGGCCCAGCCCATCTCCGGTACATTCTTGAATGGGAGCATTGCCAGAACATCCCAAACAAGTCAATGGAGCTTACACAGTAAACTCCATTGAGGACCACTGGGTTAATGTGGACCAATTGGGCATCCTTGTAGGCATTAACTGCCCACTTGGATACCCCCTCAGTATGTGTAAGTTCAGCCAGCGCCTCCTGTAACATTGGAAAGGACCTGTTGACTCTGTCTTTGAGCTCCCACAAGACAGGAGGTGACAGATAGAGCTGTTTTGCCACATGAGTGACAAATTTTAATAGAAGATGGGCAGGACAAAAGGAACCAGTACCCAGCGGAGTTCACCATTAATGTTCTCTAAAAAAGGTAAGTATTTCAAAATTGTTATTATTTTTTAGATTACCTTTGCAGGTTTCCTCCTTGCTGGGGGCTTCAGCAGACTTCAACATTCTTGGCGCAAGTAATTATGCTGGCAATTCAGTGTTCACAGTTCTTGTACACTTTGCAGGTTTGAGATGTTCATACATCTCAGGGCTGTTGACCCAGATATACAGCACAGAGAGGGCAAAGGACTTGAATTTAAGGCCTTCCACAACGTGCTTCAGCTCATTTAAAAGCCATTTGATTGTTGTTTTGGGGGTGTCTGGCATCCTGGCCATGAGTGCCTTGGCGGACACCTTTTCAATTTTGTTCACTGTAAGGACGGCAGACTTAACTCTTGCTTTGACCTTACAGTCAATGTCTTTAATTTTGGCAATTGCCAAGTTGAGATCCTTCAAAAGCTTCTCTAATTCTCTCATTGATTTTCACTAACCTTTTCATATGTTTTTATAGTTTTTGTCCCAATAAATTCTGTATTATTTTGATACTGTTACTTCTTTGTTTATTCCTTTTTGTTTTCCCATTTACTAAATTATCCCATCTTTTTACCCATTGTGTATATGTTTTACGCTCATCTCAATATGTGTCGTTTGTTTGTGTTGGCATTGTTTCCTTGATTACCATATTATTTTTAGCGCTTGGCATAGCCCCTTGTGAAAACATTAACAACAATTTGGTGATCAGCTAAATTTGAATTATAAAATTATAGGTTAACTGTTTTTAGATAAAGTTGTTACTGATCCAAATTCAAAACCTTAATGATAAACTTTAAGCTAATCAGGAGCCAAGTGATAAAGTGATTGTTGTGACATAAAGGGTCATTCAATAATTCTTTGATGCATGTGCTCTAATTAATATGATTGGCGGATCTTTTTCTAATGTACGTCATTGCCGCTGTGGCATACAATAGCAAAGCATCCAGCCAATCATATTAATTAGCGCACATGCATCAAAGAATTATTGAATGCCCCTTTATGTCACAACAATCACTTTATCACTTGGCTCCTGATTGGCTTAAAGTTTATTATTAAGGTTTTGAATTGGATCAGTAACAACTTTATCTAAAAGCAGTTAACCTATAATTTTCTAATTCAAATTTAGGTGATCACCAAATTTTTGTTAATATTTTCACAAGGGGCTGTGTTTGTGTACTAAAAATAGATGTGTTATGGATCTAGATAGATGGCATAGTAAATATATGATTTTATAGAAATAATCTGAACATAAAGAATAAAACCAACTATAAACAAAGAGAACATGAACAATTGAAATTCAAAATAAAGATAATATAAATACAAAATGTTTGGCAACATGGGGATTATTGGGGCAGGAAGAGTGATGCCTAGTAGGCAGAATAGCGCAAGAAGGAAGATGTTGAGGAAGTGCTGGCCTGGGGGGTCTGGGATAAGGTGGGTGGGGCTGGAAGGTGGGGGTGATGGTGGCAGGGGTGGAGGCAGGAGTTTTTGCGTGATGGCTGCCATATAACACTTGTTGTATTCCTCATTGGTCATTGACTGGATGGGCTGGTAGGTGGCAGTATCCCAAGGTGAAAGGTGCTTGTCCTTCTGTAATTGGTTGCCCATGTTCACATGAAAGACAATTTGGGCAAACAAGTCAGCCATCATTTGGTGACCAAAGATAAAATTGTGGTTGAGGACCCCAAGATAGAGGTTGTTGAAAGCCTGATGGGGCGCTCCCAGAGTGTATCTCCAATATTAAAGAACACAACATCAGCCCAATGGATGTCAGTGTGACCAGCTGAGTACATGGAGGCCTGGTGTCTGTATTCCTGGATGGCCTCAAGGCCGGTGGAGCTACCCTCCATCTGATGGCTCAAGAAAACCAGATGCTTTGAATTTGAGCCATCCCAGGAGTTGAGTAATACACCAAAGATGTGGCTGTAAGAGTAGCCATTGATGAAATCTGGGTTTGTCTGATAGTAGACAAAACCCTTGACTGAAACAGCCAGAAATGCACCAATAAACGTCCCCTTCTTGACCTTCTTCCTTCTATTCTTGGCAGCGGCTTTTCCTTGCTCACCAAAATTTTCAAACACAATTGATAACTTATAGTACAAGACAAACATGATAAAATATGTTAGACTAGTCAGACATTGGACCAGGGTTGATTTGATGTCTAGGTCATACAGGGAATCCTCAGCGCCATCCCATTGGTTGCTGGCAAAATTGGTAAGAACCTGTATGGAAGCCACCTATCTGTGCATCCAGAGCTGCACCATGCACTCAGAGACTCATATATTATGGTGCACAAGCTCTTTGTAGACCTGGGTTAGGGGAAAATTGGGGTCCTGCTGGAGGAGGTCAAGCATTATTGGGTATGCCTCATTGATTTGAGACTTGGGGCCTTCTTGGCCTTCTTGGCTGTTCCAATCAGATCCCCCCTGTTCATCAGGTTGTTGAATTCCCGTAAGACAGTAGCTTGGGTAAATTGCAACTGGGCGGCAATTTGTTCCCAGGACAGACCCTGCAAGTTCAGCGCCACAATCTCCTGAAGAATCTGAGCAGTAATTATTCTGTAATTGGGGCGCTGGGACAGGGGAGCTGAAGCCTGATTGGCTTAGGGGGGAAGGTTGGCTAGCAGCAAGAAGTTGTTCCAAATCAAGGTTAACATCCTTATTGGTTGGTTGACAGGCAGCTTGTGGGGGTAGGTACAGGAGCAGGGGCAGAGCTAGACGCTAAGTGACTCTCAAAAAAGTCAAAGCCATATGGGTTGGGGGTCAGTAACAGGTTAGCTTTCTCGTTACCTATCTCAAAGCCTTGGGTATAAACAGGTGCCTCCACGCCCTGAGCCTCACCTCCATTGAAGCTGGCTTGGCTGCTGGCGCTGTTGAAGATGTTGCTGTTGTAAACCATATTGAAAAAAAACCTAGGTAAAATCACTAAAAGTAGAAATTTTAAAATTTAATGATTTATTTTATTTGTAATCTTGAGTCTATATTTGGAAGGTTCTCAAAGCCATTCCATGCAAATAAGGATCCATGATAATGAATAAAATGCCTCTGTCCCTAAATTGGATAGCTGTTGATTGGCTGTTAAACTGTTATTTACTATTTTAGGCTGCTCATACTACACATCTTGTGTGAGTTCATTTTGTTTTGTGCTTGTGGAATCTTGCTTCTAGATTGCTTAAATTTTGTTTCATTTTAGTCCTTCTGTTGGTGCCTCATATGAATCCTGATTGGATTATAATATACTACAGAACATCATCCATTCATCTCACTTGTTGTGTCAGTTCATTTTGTTTGTGGTTTGAACTACACTGCTTGATGTTTGATATAATTTTGTATAATGGGCTAGTGAAATTTTGTTTTTTGTTTGACAGTTCATTTATTAACTGAAATTTTATAAATTAATTGAATCCTGAATCTTGCGCAACTTGGATTTTGTTTGAATATGAAATCATTCCGTTTAAATCTGAAGTATTTTTGGTTGTTGCCATAGCTTTTAAAACTAATGTATTTTAACTGTTGACAAATACTAAATATTTGACCAAATTATTCAATATTCAAGTACAACTAAATTAATGTATCCCAATAACTGTTTTTCAGTTGTTTTGAGCAAATGGCAAGTTTTCATTGTATTTGCCATCTAGACAATAACAAGGGGAAGAACGTTACCTCTGTCTTTTGAACCTTAAACATCTTGTAAGAGAGCACATTTTCTGTGTAATCTTACAACATTCAACCATATCAAAGTGGCTTATCTGTATAGATTGTCTGACTCTAGAATGGGTGTATTAAAATTAGAAAGGAAGCAGAATTGTTAGATATCCTTTTATATGATTGAATGGTTATGCTCTATGCTGAGGATTGAATTGACAACAAAAAGAGAGCTTGGTAAATTTAAAGAAATCCAGTTTAAATTATTAATATAAATATAGGTTTAAAGAAGGATGTCAGAACTTTTGGTTCTGCTCTCAGACCTGGCGGTCTGATAATTGTTTGCTTTGGAATGTAATATAGATTTATTGGTCATTATGTTGATATCAGCTTGTATGGCAACAAGCGTTACTTGCAAGTCTGGACTTTCCTTGGCACTGCAACGGCAAGCAATGGCAAGGGAGGCAACTACAAGCGGCTAGCTATACGGCAGCTTGTGTAGTTCTTCAAGTACTGACAACGGTCTTCAAACTTAGATAGTCTTCTTCTACTGTGAAAATGTTCTACAGTAGGCAAGGGTTATTATTGTCTGAATTCCATTAGTCCAATGGAAGGGCTTTTATAGAGCTTGCGCTCTCTTGCCAGGATAAGATCATCTGGCACTTCTAACTCTTGCTTGATCAGTCTTTTTGTCTCCAGACCGCCAGCATCAACCCCCAGAGTCAGGCATCCATGCAATGACATGAGATTCCATATCATAGTACCCTACGCTGGGTACTTGATTGTCATAAAATAGAGCATAATTTATAAGTGTGCCAGCGGTGGTGGCGCTAATTGATTACTCTATTTTTAGTGCATATTATTTTGTTCTTAGGCAACTTTTCTGGCATTGATTTGCCCTGGCACTGGCGGTTTGCTTGCAAATTGATCATATTCTTTTGATATTTGGAGGACTCCATAATTACTACCCTGGCAGTTTACCAGAGTATTTCAGGATAACTCTAGCCAATTGGGAACCAGTCATAAATGGTGAGTTATTGTATTCCTGGTTGTTCTTGCAGTAGTAATCCAAATCTACACTATGAGGGCTTCTTAGATCAATTAGGCCTATTAACAATATATTGGAAGCTTCTACAATTATTGGCTTGGCGGATTGCCAAGGTAACAAGGTAGAACAAAGTCAGTATAAATTTCTGACATTTCCCCCAACTTGAATTAGTTTTACTGTCAAGAAAAGAATCAAAGAATCATAATGTTGTATCAATCAAACGCTTCCAACACCTCCTGTGTCACTAATGCACACATCATTATTGCCGCTATGTTGGTTTCTAATCAAGCCCTTTTTCAAGCCATGTCCTAAAATTCCAAGAAGGCACATATTTGTGGGCTTTGTGACAGGGATACTAGTACAATTTTCACTGATATGGGCCACAAGGAGCCCCCTCACAAGCAGGCGCGTCCAGGTCCCAAATCCCTGCCTTCCCAAGTAGAATCAACTTGGTGGAGCGCTCAAATCCCTTTGGGCAATTTGGAGGAGAAGCCTGTCAATACCCGGGCGTATGTGCAGGGGTCATCTGCATCTCAAGGGTTATTGGCAACCTGGCAACAATTCAATATCAAATTGGTTAGCCCAATTTTGATTGTGGTGTCCTTTTCTTAGGCTTAAAATTGCGTTGCCAGTTCCTCTTTGTTGTGCTCCAGCAGAGACCCTGGCGGGACTTGAAGGCATGTATCACAACCTCAGGCTTTGGCTTCTTCTCCGTCAACAACAAAGTGTTGGCAGAGCGCCTTGGTCACAACCTCCTAAATCTTGTTGACGTCTTGTAAAATAGTGATCCTGTGGATGGGCTGGACTGAGGGTTTGTCATTCAAATAGACAACCGGATAATTCAATCCTGGTTCCAGCATCTTCCCCTATTCCTGGCAGTCTATCAGAAGCTGCAGGTGGATAACTGGGATTAGCGGGATAGTTGCCTTGGAAAGGTGGTCTGCCGGTGTTGGGATGCATTCCACAATGGTGATTGAAAAGCTGCAGTGTGGGCTATGGTTCTTTGTGGGAATGTCATGTTGACACCCAACCTGCGTCTTCCTCAGGGCAGTTTTGCAAGGATGGCCGCCCATTGGGAAAAGCTACTAAACTCCGTCGGTAACATTAAGGAGATACTCCAGGATGAGTATCTTTCCATTGATGATTTCATCATGGACTGCCTTATTTTGGGATGTGGCTATTCCCTTGAGGGCGGACTCTGGCAGGTTAACTGAGACTTTGAGTCCATTCTGTTGCCCCTTGTTTCCTTTTTGTATCTCTCCCCTGCTCACAAGAAGTTGTGGCTGCATGTGGCTGTCTTCCTGTTTGTAGAAAGCCGGTGCTTTCTCTTCAAATTGTTACCTCAAGATGTGGTGCTTTTGGATGGGGATCAAGAGCCTGATATGTCAGTAGTGACACCTGGGCCTCAGTGTGCCAGCCTGGCTGACCAAGAAGAGGGTTATAGAGGAAGACAAGGAGGAGACAGAAGACAAAGATGAAGAAGACAATGACAATGATGACAACAATTACCAGGAGGGTGACTAATCTAGCCTTGTTTTTTATATTAACCCAATAAAAATCAATTTGAAAAGCTTTATTTGTATTTTTTAGAAAGTATAGAAATCTGACTTAGATGTCATTATTTGGCAAAGTGTAAAAAGGCTTTAGGAACCTTGCGTGGACTCTATTTGTGAGTTGTTCATCTGAAACGTCCTTGATGGTATAGGCGTCTTGGCCTGTTTGCTTGATGACTTCAAATGGGCCTTTCCAAATGGTGTCAAGCTTGTGTGCTCTTCCTATAAATTTATCATGATAGGATACTTGGGTTCCAACCTTGAACTCTGGCAGAGCGCAGCGGTTGGAATTATCTTGCTGGCGTCCCCTTGTTCTGGCCAGCGTAGTTTCTGTAAAAGCTTCAGTATGAAGCTTAATTAACTTATCTACTAACTTTGTCATGTACTAATTATAGGTGATCTCCCTGGGATTGCCCATTGCGTAGAACATTATTGGCAGTATGGCAGGGTGGCAACTGTACATGAGCTGGAAGGGCAAAAAATTGGTTGTGCTATGTATGGAGATGTTATATGCAAACATAACTGCTGGCAGGAAAAGATACCATTTGGAAGTACACTTATCTGCCAGTTTTCAAAGGATATTCACCAAGGTGCCACTTGCTCTCTCAACCATCCCATTTGTTTCTGGATGGTACTGGGTAGAGAGCACTCCCCTCACGCCCATGAGCTCATTAAGCTTTGGAATAATGTTGGCCGTAAAATTAGTGCCATTGTCTGTGAGGATGAATTGTGGGCAACCATGATGGTGGATAATGCGTTCCAAGGTGAACCTTGCAGTTGCTTCTGCACTAACGTTCTGGAGGGCTTTTACCTCAACCCATTTGGTAAGGTGGTCTATGGCTACAATAATATATCTGAGCTGACCAACTCACATTGGAAGAGGGCCAATCACGTCTATGCTGGTGGTGTGCCAAGCAAATTTGGGCTCAACAGCCTTATATTGATGCTTGGGTACAAACAGCTTCTTGTGTTGGCACTCTGTGCAGCAATTCCAGGTTTCCTTTGTGTCAAACAGTAGAGAATCTCAATAATAGTGAAGCTGTAATTGACAAACAGTCTTTTGTAAGCCGACATGGCCTACAGCTTTATGGGCAGTCATGATCAGAGACAACCTCTCTGAGGGGCAGAGGAAAACGTACTTATTCCCCTGATGGTATTTGTACAGGTTACCATCCTCTACTCTACAGTCCTTCATCAATTCCTGGAGAATGGCCTGGATCTCATCAGGCTTGTCTTTGAACTGGCCAGTTAAAATTTTATCATACAGTATATCAGCCTGTGATGACAAAATATTAACAGTCAGAAGTTGGGATATACAGTCAGCGTTCTGATGCTTTGCTCCTGGCCAGTGTACTATCTTATAGTCATTGCCTGTAGTTTTAGAGCCATTGTGCTAAGCAACTTTCTGGTTCACAAAATTTCTGGAGCCAACTTAGACTGGCATTGTTTGTAACCACTGTTAAATGGACTCTATGGAGATACACCCAGAACTGTTTGTAGGCATATATTACTGCCAAACATTCACATTATTTTACTGTGTAATTCTGCTCATGGACATTCAAAGAGCAACTGGCATAGGCAACTGGGTGTTCTTCTCCATCATCATTTTTCTGGGACAATACTGCTCCAAGCGCACTTAGAGAGGCGTCAGTATGTACTACAGAAGGCTTAGTAAAATTAGGATACATAAGCACTGGACTGCCGGACAGGCTGGTTTGTAGGGAGTCAAAGGCGGTCTGGCAGGCAGAGGTCCATGTAAAAGGCACTCCATTTTTAAGTAGATGAAATAGGGGTTCACCTGTTTGCCATAAATTTGGAATAAATCTGCGATAATAATCTACCATGCCTAGGAACACCTGGATGTCCCTTTTGCTCTCAGGAGTCTTCATCTTGGTGATAGCCTCAATCTTGGTGGGTTGTGGCCGTAGTCCTTTTGTGTCAATCACAAATCCTAAGTATTCCAGCTGGTCCTTGAAGAACTGGCACTTCCTAGGTTTTTCTTCAAGTTGATGTCTGTGAGTTGCTTAAAGACAGCTTCCAAGTGTTCCAAATGATCTGTGAACGTCCTAGAGAAGACGTTAATATCATCCAGATACACAAGGGCACAGGATACATTGAGATCTCCCAGGATAGTGTCCATAGCTTGTTGAAAAGTTGCTGGCGCGTTGCACAATTCTTGAGCATTTGTGTTGGTTGGAAAAGGCCTTGAAAAGTGATAATGACACACTTCTCTTGTTCCTCTGGAGGCAGTTTGATCTGCCAATACCCCAAAATCAGGCCCATAGCAGAGAAGAATTTTGCATCTCACAGGCAGTCTAATGCATCATTGATTCTCAGCAATGGTTAGGAATCCTTCTTGGTGATCAAGTTTAGGCGTTGGTAGTCTATGACTACTTGGTTACTTCCATCCTTCTTTTTTACTATAAGAATGGGCAACGCCTAAGGACTCTTAGATGGGATCAACATTCCTCTATCCAGGAGCTATTGTATTTCCTCATTGACAGTCTCCTTGCTGGCCTTTTATTGTCAAATGGGGTGGAGCCAAATTGGTTTGTTGTCACCTGTGTTGATATGATGGGTGATGTCTGCTGCGGAACCCAGTTCAAAGTCATCTTTGGCAAAGATGCACCTGTACTTTTCAAACAGGGAACTTGCTTGTTCCTGTTGCTCTTGACTTAAGGAGGACAGGTTGGCCAGGGGAGTAGTCACGTAGGCGCTGGCCTTGACTTGGTCAGGTAACCCTATTTCTGATAGGTCCCCAATACATTCAAAGCCGGCTAGTTCTTCAATTGGTAGAAGGTGCACAAATCCTACTATCTGATGCTTCTTCACATAAATATTGTGATCCTGTGGATTGGCAAGTAGGATGTGTACTTCTCCATGCCCTGGTATAATTATACCAGGCGCTACGCATGGCTCAAACCTTGATCTTCCCCAAGGCTGACATATTTCTCCATATAAGCCTTCAGGAATTTCCAGGGTCAGCCCTGTTGGCACGACACGCTGTGTGCCAGACTTGAGAGTGAAGGTAACATAAAGCAAAGTGGAATACCATTGTGTTCTTTTATCAGGGTTGGCAGCTTCTTGCTCTTACGTCCTTTCTTCTTGTATGGAACAGCTACAATCCCATCCTTATATGCCAAATTAATTGTCAGCTTCTCCTTGATGCTGGCAGCGTCTTAGGTGTAATAAAGAAGGATGGTCTGCTTCAATATGATGAAAGTGTTGTTCTCCATATTGATTTTCACGCCATATTTCCGCATAAAGGCAGTGCCAATCAGAACATTGGAGTTTTGACTGGAAGGACAACAGCAGGAGAGGAAACAGCTATGGATCCAAATTGCATTGGAATTGCGCTATACACTCCTTTGGAAGTTGTTGTATGCAACCCGGCAGTGCCAGAGACTCTGTTTTGTGCAATATCAGGAGCCAGTCCTAGTTTTTGGACCAGGCGTGTGGAAATTATATTGATTGGCGCTTCACTGTCAATAATTACTCTTACTTTCACCTTGTTAACAGAAATGTTGGCATAGGTACACTCAGAGTGAGTTTCAGACTGTAGGTTTAATAAGTGAATTCTGTTGGGGGGCGGGGTGTCAAAGTACTGCTTAAGACTTTGCCCAATTTCAGGGAAGTGGATCTCAATGGTTTTGAGAAGCATTGCCAATTGGACGCCCTTGAGGTTAGGAACATTGCTGGAGACATTAGGGCCATTTTTCAAACAAGTTTCTTGCACTTGCGCAGCATAAGGTTTGGACACTACTTCTACTGTGTTGGCAGTAGTCTTCTGGGCTTTTCCTCTTCCACAGGCAAGTATAGCGTACAGGTTGTTGGCTACCAATTGATGGACGGGGTCTTCCTCAAAATCTTGGCTAAGGGCAAAGTATCCAGGCAATTATTCTGTATGGGTGGTGTTCTTGGCGGGGTCCTTGGAGGGCTCGGCGGGTTCTTTGACGGTGTTGGCAGCAATCTTTGTGGGCTCTTTTGGTTTATCACAGTCAGGTTCTTTTGGAATAATTGAGGGAATGGCGGGTGAAGTATATTCCATTACTGGCCCGCCTTTGCTTTTCCCTGATTTTTATCCTCGGTTTCTACTACAACATTGACACTAGGAGGTTTGCCTTTTGACCAACATTGACTTGCCCAGTGCCCCTTCTTTCTGCACTTCTGGCAGCTGATGCTGGAGTTGTAAGGTTTCACCTCTCCAGTGGTTTTTGTAGTAGTGTCCTTCTCCCCTTCAGGCGGCTTGGCAGATCTGTTGCGGTCTCAATTTCTTCCGCAATTTTCAGAACCATTGTGATTGGCCATTCCTTTGTTAGGAGCGTCAAATTGGGCACCAAGCAACCCAGATAACTGGTAATTTTCTGGGTGTTGTTGGCCTGGTCTAGTACCAGGAACATTACGTTGGAGAGCTCTCTGTAAGGCTGAAGAGCTCTGCTCATTGTGATACGGCAGTCCAAATTGGTGAGTACTCCTGCCCCCAAGAGTACCTGGGCCTTGTGATAGAAGCGGTCAGCAAAATCTTGTACACTTTCATATTTTTTGAAAGCAATATTGCCAAATTTGGCCTTTCTTGCCTGTAGCTTGGTTTCACTCCCAAACTCTTTGATCACTGTGATCTTGGCATCCTCATAAGACCATTCTTTGGTTGGGAGGCAAGGCATGATCACATCTACACTGGCGGGGTCCAAAGTGTTGATTAGGGCCATGGCCTTTGTGGGGTCTGAAGCCCCACGCATAGACATCTCAAAGAGGCAAATAAAGGTTTTGATATTACCTTTTGGTCAAAGGTTGGTAAGTTCAATGGCTTGAACTTGTGGTCAGGGATGATCAATTCTTCACTTGACTCTACTACTGGATTGACGGGGTGGAGACCAGTAAGTGGAGTAAGTGGCGGCAAGGCGGCAACTCCTATAGGGACGCAGCGGGTCCCTCAACTATCATTGGTACCATGGTCTGAGGTAAAATCAAAGAATTCAGGGGATGTCGCCTTTTGTTGCTCAGGAGAAGAGTTTGGTACTGGGCTCCGCTTATCTCCTACAGAAAAGTAGTTACTAGATAACATTGCCTGTTTCAATCTGTTCAGCCTGGTCAATATGTTAGCCTTGAAGTCCTTTCTGGCAGCATCATTGGATTGCACCTGCTCCAAGAGATTGCTATGATTCTCTTCCATAAGCAAAGTGGTTGAAGCCAGTAGGTCCAGACGCTTGCTGTAGGCATCCAACTTGTGTTTGAGGGCGGCAACCTGGGAGCGGCTATCTTCCAAATCCTGGTATAACTGATTTGTAAGGGTGCAGACAGTCTCTATTGTTTCCCATAATTGTATTTGTTATTGGTATATGCTTTGTGTTTGAGACAGCAGGAGTGCTGTTCCTGGGACTGATCCAAGGCAGGAGAAGCTGACTTCCCCTTCATAAGGTTCACTTTCTCAACCAATTTATTTACCCAGGAGATGATCTTGTTCTGGCGCTCCTTGTGGCAGGCGCTTTTTCCAAGACCATGCTGTGCAGCTTGTCTTGTTGGTCTGCTATTTTATCCACACTAGACTGGCAGGCAGGAAGCTTACCTTTTCTGCCAAGTTGACGCTATGATGGGTTACGTCTGAAGCCCATTGAGGGGTCAGACCGCGGGAATTGAGAATTTCAGCCACCACTTGCACTACCTGGTTATTGAACTGTGAACCTATCTCATCCACACAATAATGGGCGGAAGAAGCAGCTTCATTAATGCTACCCACAGCCTGTTGCACAGTGTGGAATCTAGAGTTCAGCTGGTGAACCAGGGTGGCATGAGCATGCTGGATTTTGATCCTGAAACAACCTATCTCTTCAAGGTCAAGAATTTGGTGGGTCACCAAGTGCTGGAAATGCTTAATGGCGGTGTGTACAAAGTATGACAGAACATCAGTTATTCTGTTGACTCTTTCTCTTTTCAAAAGGAGGCCTAGCTGTGTACTACTGGCCTCTTGGTAACTTCTGAATGTGGACCACAAATGCTTGGAGGACCTTGCGGTGGTGAACAGGATATAGTCATTATCCTGTTGTTTGTCACTCATGGATTTATAGCCTTGCATCAAGGCATCCATGAGTGAACGCACATCCTCAATAGATTAAGTCCTTGGTTTTTGTTGTACCATTGTACCAGTGACATCAAGGTTGATTTTGTCTACTGGTACTTCTGGTACTTGGTAAGGAGCAATCTCAAAGCAGAGGAACACATCCCGTTCCGCATTGCTGGTTTCCATGTAGCCCCCATACTTATCAACGAGCCTGGGGTGGTGGGGCTAAGACTTGCCAACAACAGACAGCGCAGGTAACTCATTATTATAGTGAGCACTACTGTCAGAACTTTTGGTTCTGCTCTCAGACCTGGCAGTCTGATAATTGTTTGCTTTGGTATGTAGTATAGATTTATTGATCATTATGTTGATATCAGCTTGTATGGCAACAAGCGTTACTTGCAAGTCTGGACTTTCCTTGGCACTGCAACAGCAAGCAATGGCAAGGGAGGCAACTACAAGCGGCTAGCTATACGGCAGCTTGTGTAGTTCTTCAAGTACTGACAACGGTCTTCAAACTTAGATAGTCTTCTTCTACTGTGAAAATGTTCTACAGTAGGCAAGGGTTATTATTGTCTGAATTCCATTAGTCCAATGGAAGGGCTTTTATAGAGCTTGCGCTCTCTTGCCAGGATAAGATCATCTGGCACTTCTAACTCTTGCTTGATCAGTCTTTTTGTCTCCAGACCGCCAGCATCAACCCCCAGAGTCAGGCATCCATGCAATGACATGAGATTCCATATCATAGTACCCTACGCTGGGTACTTGATTGTCATAAAATAGAGCATAATTTATAAGTGTGCCAGCGGTGGTGGCGCTAATTGATTACTCTATTTTTAGTGCATATTATTTTGTTCTTAGGCAACTTTTCTGGCATTGATTTGCCCTGGCACTGGCGGTTTGCTTGCAAATTGATCATATTCTTTTGATATTTGGAGGACTCCATAATTACTACCCTGGCAGTTTGCCAAAGTATTTCAGAATAAATCTAGCCAATTGGGAACCAGTCATAAATGGTGAGTTATTGTATTCCTGGTTGTTCTTGCAGTAGTAATCCAAATCTACGCAATGAGGGCTTCTTAGATCAATTAGGCCTATTAACAATATATTGGAAGCTTCTACAATTATTGGCTTAGCAGATTGCCAAGGTAAACAAGGTAGAACAAAGTCAGTATAAATTCCTGACAAAGGAGATGGTTGGCTTGGACATTTCAAAATTCTTATTCTTCAAGTGAGATAATAGAACATTCTAATTTGATGCCACCTGATTCAAGTGGCTTCTATTTTGTTTCAGAGTAAACTTTGCTTGCCACAACTTCATCCCAAAATAACATCAGTGGAGTAAAAAGACTATGATAAAATTATGATTCAATAGAAAAATTTCATGAAATTTAGAGGATTTAGATCATTTTTTTAGATGATTCTAATCAAAATGGTATCAAACATGATAGCTCTAGCTGCTCTAGATGCTTAGATATATAGTTAAGTGCTGGAATTGGGTTTGCGTCATAATTAAAGGCTCAGACTTGATGTGAAATTATCTACTTTTCCTTTTAATGTACACTAGGGCTGTGTCAAATTTTGGACAGGTGGCTCCTTTTCTTAAAAGAAGCACCCATCCAAAATCTGGAAACAATACTAAGAGAATCTTCTTTGAGAAGATTCTCTCAGAATTGTTTTCTTCTTCATCTACAGAAGGATGAAGAACTTTGTGGTGGTTTTTAAAAAATATATATTTGACTTTCTTTATTTTAAAAAATTAAAATAGTACATTTTGAAATTAAAATTATTTTTCTGAAAATAAAAATTTATTATGAATATTTTATTAAAAAATCTTAAAATCCAGAAATCAAAAAGCCTTCCATCACTTTCTTTTATTTTAGTGATTTTGGATTCCCCTAAGCTGGGGGAATCTGAAAGAAGAGGACAGCAAAGGGAGGACAGGACAATTACAGCAAATGCTGTAAAAGTTCTTTTTGGGCTGCTGCAGCACTAATGCACACTAAAAGCTAAAATCAATGTATCTCAGTGAATACTAATCCAATTTTGATGTCCAATAGCTTATTTTAAAGCTTCAGATTAGCAATACATTGTGAGGTGTCAGAAAATTGTGGACCATAGTATTCTATCATCTTCCAGCTGATATCCTAAGTCTTCTAACATTAGGAAAGTACAGAGAACCTGTCTTTGGCGTAACCTTTGGCCCATAATATTTTGTTGTCATAAGAAGTAGCAAGTCTGACAGGGCCCAAGGCCCAAAGGATTTGGGACAATTATTCCTACTTCTGGATATAGGTTCATAAGTGTCTCTATATTTTGCTATAGATAATTATACTGTATGACAACAGTATCATCTTTTGTTCTCCACTAATAAAGACTAAAGAGAGGATCATGTTAAGGAAATAGGACTTGGATCAATCATCAAGTCAATAAGGAATTCTCAGTATTTTATTCTAATGGACTGACTTTAAGGCAGCCTGCCTGCCCGCGTTTTATCCGAGATAGCTCACGACACTAAAGGAGACTGAAGTAGCATTAGGGCAACACAGCAGGAGGCCCGGTCTTTTTGGGGTGGTTTTATTGGAAGGCTAAATTGACATCTTTCACAGATTGGTATTCTCACTGTCTACCTGGGCCACTTCTAGGGCTAGCTAGCCAGCGGTTGGTTACTAGTTCATGGAGATGATTGTTTCACTTAATCAGAGCAACTCTAATACAATAGGCTCAAAGCCTTTTATCTTAGAGTGGTTGACCTGACAGCCCAGTCCATATTGTACTCTTCTAGATGTAATGCAGATGATGGTTCATATGACGGCCCTCTTGTTCTAGGATTCATTTAAAGTTTTAAATAGTAATTTTACGGGAAGCATGTTTGAGGTGGTGGTTTGAGATGGATTAATTAATGAGCAATAATTGCATATACCATTAATTAATTGTAATGCACGAGTAGGTTGATGCCAGGATATGATTTGATCACTGATTCCACAACCTGCAGCCTGCATTATTTTATTGAAACCCTTCCCAAGAGCAATTAACTGCTGACCTGCGTTATTTTGTTGAAACTGTTAATTAGTCAATATCCAGAAATCCTGACATGAGGGAATTAAAAAAACCAAATACTAAATTTTAAAATAATTAGTTTATCTTTATTAAACTTAAAAGTGATAATGTAATTATTTAGGTTTAGTTTTTATTAATACTTGTAATATAAAATTTTAATTTTAAATAAATACAATTGAAACTGCATTTTAATAAAGCAATTAGGTGAAATTTTAAATAAAAATGTGATAAGTACTACAAACCTAAAAACACAATAAATATATTCAATTGATTTATTAAATTCAACTTTAATTCTGTCCTTGGACGGGGCAACCACCTAGTTAGTAATGTTAGCAAATTTATAATCCAATAAAATATAATTCATAGAGTTTAAAGCACTTAAATAAAAGGTTTGCTTAATTCTAATCAAAGCAGTATAGAACATGATAGCTCCAGCTGCTGAGTTATAGAGTTAAATGATAGAATTGGGCTTGCATCATAATCAAAGGTTTGGCATCAATAGACTCATTTAAATTTACACTTAGTCATAACAAAAAACTACAAAAAATACAATATTTATGTGGACACTATCCAATTTTCTGTTTAATAGCTTTTTAAAGTTAAAAAACAGTGTTGCAATTGAACTTATTATAGTTCAGTATTCAGGTAGGGGAAGGCAATAGTCCAATAGAAAGGACAAGAATAAAAAAGATAATATTTATTAGATAATAACATAATTGATATGATATGGGGCGCCACAGTCTACCAGGGGGTGGCATAGTTACAAGTTCTGAGTAAGGTTTGGGTTAAGAATATTTTAGGTGAGGGATCAGCACATCAAATTGGAAGCACTCCTATTTGGAAGATGGTGCCTGCAATTTTGAATTGGCCACAAGATCCCTCATACTGTTAGATTTGTTATGGGGCTTCTCTATGAGCTCCCCTGTGTATTGTGAGATACATTGGTAGATGAGGAAGTAATCATAGTTGAAACATCAGTACTACATATGGTAAAACTCAAAATATAAGATCAGTAATACTTCTATTTTGTAAATAATAACTTAATAGTAATGCTGCACTTATTTAGTGTGGTGAAACTCATCACCAGTTGGCTGATCAATCCTGATCTGTTGTTGAGTTACTTCTGGAATCATAGGAGTTCCTGATTGTCTCTCTGACTTGAAGACATTCTGGATTGTTCAAGTATATAAACTAGCTTCTGGATTGAAATACACACCAATTAAGGCGTTAATTAATCAATTGACTGGTTAGCAGAAACATGGTGTTAAAGGACAGCCCCAGGTTTAAGCCCTCTGCCACCTCCTTATGCTGTTGGGTTGTTATCATCTCCTCCTGGATTGCTGTGCTGATCACCTGCTGTCTAACTCTCATCCCCTCCTTCCTTTTCCCCGTATTATGACCAACTTATCTTGATCTGTCAAGTAAGTTGTAATATTTAAAGCCAACTTTCTTCCTTCAATTGTTGCACCATCTTTGATTACTCCCTCTTGGGGAATTAATACCCCAAGTATATCACTGAATGATTCACTAAATGACTCACCAACCAACCACTAGGTCAGTGTCACTATTATGAATTGGCCATCTATTATGGGGATCACACAGTCCAGATCCTAAATAGAACACAACTTAAATAAGCCTTGTGACTCAAGAGGAACATTACTCAGATAAACCCCATGACCTCCATGATGTACATGGATGGTATGTGGCTTCCAATTATACTATATGATATCCCATATTTATATCCAATAAAGAATCATTCTCTTCTTAAATTTCCCCTTTATCTTGTTTAATATACTTCCTGGAAGTATATACTTGACATGTGGTAGCACAGGTAGGTTATCCATACCTACCCAACTCAAAGAAAAAAGTTCTCCTAAGAAAAAGACCCAAGCAATGGTACTCCCTAATGGCTGGAGAGACTACAAAGAAGGACAAGACGTCCTCAAAGGCCTCATCATCTATGACAACGTCCTTATATCCATCAAACAATACAACACTCTCAAAGCCCGCAGACTTTTACCTGTAGCCCCAACTGCAACAGAGCCACAATAGCCTAAAATACCTAACATTATATTCCAACGCCTACACTCAGAAGAAAATGGGACCTTTGCAGGGTTATACCGGGAAAACACCAACCTCTGGATCAACAGCACACAAAGCAAGTTCACCCAAGTAGGCTACCCCCGCAGACTCTGGGCCAGTGAAGTCTCCCTCTACGTCACAGGAGTTGCCTCTTGTTTTGTAATAAATGGCTTGACCAACATCCTTACCAGAATGAAATCTGGGATATGTTCAAAGCCGCCTTCCTCAAAAAGTTTGCCATGAAGGATTCCAATGTGATGATCATGACAGAACTTTAAACCTTCAAAATGACGGGAACAATCAAGGAATACATTGAAGCATACAAGGGTTTACATGACTGAGCCCCCAGCACCATCAACTTTGACAAGCCAGGGCCTCAGTTGGATTTCTACAATGGCCTCCATATACATTTCTGGTATCAGTTCAACATGACCAGCTGCAAGAACCTTGAAGATGTGTTCTTGGAAGGGAAATATGCTGCACAAAAATCTGACAATCTGCACACATCAAATAAGCAAAAAGAGAGCCCTACAGCCAAGAAGGACCCTCAACCAAACAAGCAAAAATAACCAAGCCAACAATACCCAACCTTGAAATGGGAATTGTACTGCCCAAGTCAACCAGGCAAGCACCAAAGATGCCAACAAGGAGGTAAAATCTCAGGGGAGTGCTTAGGGGAGCCGCCCTCCCCCAACTCACAAGACTTGTACAGGGACCAGGATGTGGACTCTATCACAATGATCCAAGTACCCTCCAGCAATCCTCTACTGTTTGCCGCCCAAACTAGAAATAAACTCCTCACTTATCCTTTCTGCTTTTTCAGATATCAGGGCACCACACTATTTGACACTGGAGCAGACCAATCCCTTGTCAATAAGAAATTTGCCAACCTAATGAAACTACCTACGGGTTAAAGCAATATCAGGAGGTTCATCATGGCAGACAACAGAAGCACACCAGTCACCTAAGAGGCAAAACATTTCTGAACTCAAATTTGAGACGTGCAAACCACGCTCAGTGGCCCTATCATACCAATCCACAAGTATGATCTTATACTTGGCCTGGATTGGATGAGAAAGACCAAACCTCACATTGACTGGGACAGCGCTATCATCACTATACAACATAGCAAAGTACACCACCACATCTACCTGACTCACCTTGACACACTCATAAGAGACCATGTATTTGTGAAAATCATGGAAACAGAAGAGGAAAATGACCCCAGAAAGATCAATTGGAGCACTTTCATGTATGAAATTATCCATTTTAAGAATATAGAATTCAGACGTGAACAGGACTATATCTGAGATCAGCTTGCCAAAGAATTCTCTTCTGTTTTCTAGGAATCACTACCTGGGTTACCACCCAACCGCAGCATACAAAATGAGATCAACCTAAAAGGAAGCATACCCAAGGCACACCCCATCTATTGCTTAACACCCCAAGAAGACAACACCCTAAAAGCCTATCTTGACAAGGCCCTGGACAAAGGCCTCATAAGACCCTCAAAATCACCCTTTGGTGCTGCTGTCTTCTTTGTGGCAAAGAAAGACAAAGGACTCTTCCTGGTCACCAACTACAGAGCGCTCAATGAGGTCACAATTAAGAGCAGATATCTCATGCCCCTGATTGACAACCTTTTTGATGCCCTGGGGGGTCCCAAATCTTCATGAAAATTGATATGACAGCAGGATACCACTAAATTTGTGTGAAACCTGAAGACATCCAAAAGACAGCGTTCAGAACTAAATACAGATCCTTAAAATGTGTTGTCCTTAACTTTGGTATGAAAAATGCCCCCAGTACCTTTGTGACCTTCATGAATGAGGTTTTCAAGGAACACATTGGGAAACAAGCAATTATCTACCTGGATGACATAATCATATACAGCCCAAACTTAAAACAACACTGGGAAGGCATCCGCCTAGTTCTCTGCATCCTCAAGGAAAACCAACTCATTGTCAAACCATCAAAATGAGACTTCTTCTTGTCTGAACTCCCCTTCCTTGGCCACATTGTCAGCAATGACAGGATCAAACCAGACCCAGAGAAAATACGCGCCATAACCAAAATGCTAGCCCCCAGAAACAAGAGTGAACTCTGCACCTTCCTAGCCATAATAGCCTATGTCAGAAGGTTAATCCCTGACTGGGGCGCTCTGACAGCTCCCCTATCAGCCATTCCAGGCAAAACAACTAATTTTGTCTGGAACCCTTTACAAGATCAACATTTCTGCCAACTAAAGGGACATATAGTTACAGCCCCCATCCTCTAATACCCACACTGTGAAGGGGTATATGAGTTGGAAACCAATGAGTCTGACTGCGCCATAGGAGGGGTACTCCCTATCTAAACGGCCCAAAAAGACTTCCTCTCTGTGGCATATGAGTCAAGTAAACTATCTGACAGTGAACAAAGATACCCCATACACAACAAGGAGTTGGTAGCCATCATACACTGCCTCCTGAAATGTTGATGCTATCTTGAAGGAGACCAAACATTCAAAGTCCTCACCAATCATAAGTCACTAGTGTTCTTCAAGACACAACACCATTTTTCAAGAAGACAAGCCAAGTGAATGAATCTTGTAAAGAGATAGCTAATGCAAATCAAATACAAATCAGGCAAGGAAATGCTTACTGCAGATGCCCTTTCAAGGCTATACAGTAATCACGTTCTATGCACTGATGGAGACCCTGACTAGACCATGCTTATCATGGGGAATCTCCAGGAAGGTTTCTCGCCAGGAACCCCAATGAACATTCAAGAGAACATCATTAAGAACAAACATCTGTCCAAAAACGTATATGGTACCCTGCACCAAATACTTCCAAGTGGTGACACTGTGCTTTACGTCCCGTCAACACAAAAGATTGACACCATCCTCAGATATCACAGAGACCTGGGACATACCCATAGCAAGAACTTACATGAGTACCGCAAAACACGCTACTGGTGGCCCAATATACTAGATGATATCATAGAGGTACTGGAGCAATGCAAATTCTGTGAGAAATACGCCCAAACCAAAGTACCACCCAAGTCAGTAGTACCCGTATCCATCACACTACCCTTCAAGGTATGGTTGTTGAATATTGTGGGAACAATGCCTGGTGAGAACAAGGGCAAAAATTACATCATAACAACTATCGACTATGCAACCAGATGGCCTGTGGCACAAGCCACAAATGAACATAAAGGCAATGATGTGAGACAATTTATTAGAAAAGAGATCATAGCCAAGTTTGGAAAACCTGACCTCCTGATCACAGATAGAGGCACCAAACTCAAGGCCGTTGACATCAATATCTACCTTGCCAATAATGAAATAAGACACATCACTGCCAGCCTGTACCACCCACAAGCAAATGAACGAGTAGAACAACTAAATGGCTTACTAGTGGAAGCCCTCAGTAAGTGTCAGGAATGTTGTTCCTGACATTCCTGTCAACAATTTATTTCTTGGCACAGGGGAAGAAATATTTCCTGCTTTGGGTTGTGTTGGATCTCCTAAAATTAATGGGTTAGTAGGTAGTATCTGCTCCTTTTAAACCTGTTGATGTGGGCTTAGAATTGCCTCCAGAGCCAGCATTAACATTGATGGGATTTGAACCAGGGTCTTCTTTGCTCCTAGACGCTCTTATACCTAAGGGAACAATTAGTAACATTATAAAGAACAAATTTTTACCTTCCAAACTTGATTCCAGCCAATCAGGGTTTACACCAATCAATTTATTGGATTCTTTTAATCACTTTGATGATGACCACAACTGTTTTGACCTTGTCCTTGCTCTGGCTTGTCCATTGGCTATGTTTCTGTTGTTGGTTCTTGTTCTCCTTCCCCAGTTTTAACTGGGGAATAGCTGGGGTTCTCCTGTTCTTCTGCCTGAAAGGCAAGTTATTTTAAAACAATTAATGTTTTGTATTGCTGAGGTCAGTTCTATTGCTTCAGTAATGCAAATAACTCTAGTTTAAAATTTAACTGCCTAGGATCTTTAGTTTCCCTCCAAATTTCTCCAATTTCATCTCCAAGAGATTTGATCTCCTTTATTTTATCTCCAGATAATCATTTAGCTTTCATGCTATATAATGCTGGTAATTTATGATCTCTTACTTGTTCAATAAATAAAGTCTACATTCACCCAAGTGAATTATTGCCTACTTTTAACTTGACTTAATTTTTTTCCTAAGCCATGAGATTACCCAAGACTTCTTTTAGGGAGTCCCTTGGGTAAAAATGGGTATATTGGATGATTCTGTTGCCGGCAGTATTAGCCAGAATTCTGATGGGTTCACATGCAGATTCTGGTACTTCACCTGAGCCTCAGTTCTTGGATAGCTCCTGGCGCTGAGTAATATCAGGAGTATAGTATACCACTACCCCCTTACCCCCCACAACCCACCTTGTAAGGAAGAAACTCAGAACTACCAGTCTGTTCATAGGCCAGCAGATTCCCAAGTCTTCGCCTGTTAGCCTCTGCCTTCCTTTTGTGCTACTTGGGGGTGTACTTCTTCTTAGGGCAATTTAACCCACTTTTAGGCCGGTATTGCTTATTTGGATAATTATTTTACCTTGGTATGGTGTCCTTGCCCATAGGTTCCTTGGTAACTGGACTAAAGCCTTCTGCTATCATTCACCACCTTGGAATATTACTTCCAAGTGGGTGGGTGCCTGACAGTAAGTTATCTGCTAACAATCTAAAGGCCTGGGTCAACATTCTGCCAACAGCACTCATGGTTTGTAGAACACAGGTCATTTGTAAAACGGGCAAAAGTCCATATGAACTTGTCTATGGACAAAATTCCACTCTTGTTAGCATAATCACAGGACCACAATTAACTCTGCCTAAGAAAATTGTTGCAACCAAGCTTCCAGACTTGCCTACCAACATATCTTACAATAAACAGGGGGCGCTCAATGAGTTGCCCCTTGATGTATCTAACAACATAAGCCAATATGATGGCAATATTGAGTTGTGGGCACTTTCTCCTAATTAGGAGCACTACCAATTCAAACTGCTGATCCCTGCACAAATTATTCCTTGGATTTGAACCTTACATGGAACATGCTGCTATGCCACCCCCTTGTGGCCTTGTGGCTTTCCCCATATAGTATATTAATCACATTATTCTACAATAAACAATACCTTATTCTATTTGTTCTTGTCCTTTCTATTGGACTGTTGTCTTCTCCCAATTCAAATACTTAACTCCCATTGGTTCAGTTGCAATAGTGGTAGCAGAAGTAGATTCACAACCTACCAAAAGAAAAATTCCCCCTAAGAAAGGATGGAGTACAGGCCGTATGGCTACTCCTCATCAAGAGACCTTCCTGCCGAATTTCCAAGGGGGACATCCCCAACAGGTACGTCATTTACCAAGATCAGCTGGTTCTCACAAGTGTGTATAATTGAATCCGTCTTGGGCAGCGCAATGTAAGCGTCACCCTGCCCCAGTCAGACTTTTTGCAACACATGTTCAACCTCCAGCTGGAATCTTTTGTGGGTGGTGTTGAAGGGGCTGACATTGTCAGTTGGCTCCACTCCACCAAAATCCGCCTCCATATCTGTCAAGTTCCTGAACCCATGTGGGTTGCTACCGCGTCTGGGCGCCTCACAGGGCCTGCCGCTGTATGGTTTATCAACTGGGCCTTGCAAGAACTTGACGTTACCTGGGCGGCATTCCAAGACGCCGCCAAGTCCCGCTACAGTGAAGCATTCTTGCCTATTGTGTGGGAACTCCCCTTCTGGCAATCAAGCAAACCGGCTCTGTTCCCGGATACCTTACCCCCTGGCAACAGGCTCTTGCTGCCGCCCCCAAAGCCGTGACCAATGGAAACACTATGCTTTTGATCCTAATAGTCAATGGGCTCAAGCCCCATATCTGTAAGTGGGTCCCTGTAGATTGCTGCACCTCCATTGATGACTATTACTAAGCAATTGTGGAGACCATTGACCAGGCTTGAATGGGCTTCTGCCAAACAAATGATGCTTCATCTCAACCTAGTTCAACACCTGGCAGCGCCCATAACCAAGTAGGCTGTCACCAGCCCTGCCAGCAGATAATGAGATTGAACGCCCCTGCAAGGGGGAACTCCAGCTAGCACAAATCAAGGATCAGGGAAAAGCCTGGGGGTTGTAGTTATGAGAGGTTCTACAACCCCACTTGACCCTCACTCTCAATCACTCCTTGCAAAAAATCCCTGAAACTACAGCATACACAAAGTTAAAACCCTTTGATGTTGATAAGGAGCGCCTTTTGGGGAAGCTTCAAATATGGAATAGAGAAAAGAAGTATATTTTATTGGCTAATACTTTAGACTTTTATAGACTTGACTGTGGTGGAGATTTAGTTGAATCAAACCTAGGGGTTGGTCATGTGCTAGATGGGTTCAAGCCACTGGATACTTGGACAGTCAGGTGATATTGCTTGGTTGCCATTCTTGGTATATCAAACGGTATACTGGAAGAAACTAAATCAGGCAATGGCTGGATGTTAAGTAGGTTGGCAGTAGCCAGAATGCTTGTACATCCAGACCCTTGACACCCCCCTTAAGGGGTTACTCTGGTGCATCAGGAGGGGGCTTTGTCTTAACAGCTGCCGCCTGATGCTCCTGGAGCTTTTTGCTAGTTGGAACTAGTCTGATTGAGTGCTCTCATTTACTGAGGCAGAGACAGTTTCTGTGGTATTTCTTGATAATTGGGTTTTTGGCACTTTGGAATTTTACTAGGTAAGTGTTGTGCTCTGGTCTGTATTTGATGACTCTTCCTGGTCCCCTGTGTACTGAGTCTAGTTTTGCTCTGTTGCCAGCTAGAATCCAGACAGGGGAGTTGATGGGAAGTGGTCCCTCTGTGGAGGTTACCTTTTGTGCCTTGAGCCTCTTCATTTCATCTATTTCTGCTTTGAGGCGGATGTATTGTAGGTTTGGTGCTTGCTCTACTGTGGGAGGTTTCCCCAGGGGGATTTTTATGTAGGACTGTTTGTTGTGGGTGATTACTTCTGGTTTATACCTGTAGGTTAGCTCAAACAGTGAGTAGCCTGTCTTTTGGTTGGTGTGGACTTGGAATACTAATAATGCATGTTTCACGTATAGTGTCCATGTGTCTTTGGCTTTACCATCCATTATTTTCTCTAGGGTCCTGATAAGGCTGCCGTTTAGGCGCTCTACTCTACCGTTGGCCTGTGGCCTGTATGAAGAGGTTGTGGAGTGTTTAATGTCTTTGGATTTCAAGTTGTTATTAATTATGTGACCTGATAACTCTGTTGCTCCATCAGTTATGATGTAGTCTGGAGTATCATAGTTGGCTATGATTGCTTTGTTAATGAAATGGTTGATGGTTTCTGCTTTGTGGTCCTTTGTTGCCCAGCAGATGGGCCAGCATGTGGCAAAGTTGATGGCTACAATTAAGAAAGGTTGGTTTGTCTTTGTTTCTGGGAAGGGGCCCACTACATCTAGCCCCCAAACCTTGAATGGTTCAGGGTCTGGTACTGGGTTGACCGTTGGCTTAGGAGCCTTTGTAATGGTGTATTTCTTGCACATTGTACACTTTTTCAGAACATCAACTATATCCTGCTTGAGGTTGGTCCACCAAGCTATTTCTTTTAGTGTGAGGTATAGGTTGTCAGCCTTTGTATGCCTAGCAGGCAGTGCTGCCTTAGTATGGTGTCAACTCTTTGTGCAAGTGGAATGTACAGGACGTGTTTGTCATTGATAATTTGGTATAATGTGCCATTTGATACATGGAAATACTTTTTGTTTCTTACTAATGTATTGTGGGTCAGTTAGTGTTAAGGGGTCTTACCCTTTGGTTTTATACTCAGTGTTGTACAGGTTTGGCCAATCAGGGTCAAGGTGGTCAGGGTGATCCTCTCTAGGCTGACATAGTCTAGAGAGAACATCAGCCATGACTAGCTCTCCCCCCCTTTTGTACTGGATGTCTAGGTTAAGTTGTTCCAGCAAGGACATCCATTTGGCTTGCCACCGTGCAAGTGCGTGCTGAGTTTTGAAATAGATTAAGGATTTATGGTCAGTTAGTACTTGGATGTTTAAATGTCCTTCCAGATAACATCTTCATTTCTTGCAAGTGTGGTATATTGCTAGCAATTCCTTAAAATGTATTGGTTATCTCTGCTCAGTATTGGTTAGTTTTCTGCTTACATAACATACTGGCAGGAAGTCTTGATGCCCTGGCTTTCAGATGCGCAGGACTGTGCTAATGACGGTGTCACTAGCATCTGACTTGACCTTGTAGCACCCATTATTATTAGGGTATTGCAAGATTGGTGCTTCAATCAGAGCTTGTTTTAATAAATTGAAATTCTTGTCACATTCTGAGTCCATATGGACTTCTTTTTGGCATTACCCTTGGTTAAGTCATTGATTGGTGCAGTTAGTTTTCTGCAGTCTTTGATGTATTTCCTTAGGTAAGCTACCATGCCGAGAAAGCATCTAACTTGTTTAATGGAGGTGGGGTGTTGCATGTTATTTATGGCTTTTATTTTTTCTGGATCTGCTTTGATGCAACCATCTGAGAAAATGTGGCCCAAGAACAGGAGTTCCTTTTTCATAAATTGGCATGTACTTGGTTTTGCGTAAAGTTTGTGCTTTGGGAGTCAATTGAGTGTCTTGCAGACATGCATGAGGTGTTCTTCTTTTGTTTTTGAGAATATGATGATATTGTCAAGGTAGCATAATGTATTTGAGAGACCTTTTAGTGCTTAGTTCATCATGGTGACAAACGTCATGGGAGCTTTGGTCATCCCAAAGTTCATTACTCTACATCCAAGGATATAATTGCGTACGGAACACAGTTTTTGTATGTCCTTTTCCTTTACTTCAACCTGGTTATACCCTGAAGTGAGGTCAATTTTTGGAGAAAAATTTGGCATCAGAGAGTCTTGCAAACAGATCACCTATGTTGTAAATTGCTCTATTAATGCTATTTTGATTTGCCCTTTGAATATTGATAGTTGCAAAGATTTATCTGGTTTTGCATTCAAGTTCAGAAATTCCTTACCTTCTGCAAATGGGTCTGGTTCAATATCCACCCATTCTGGATTATTTTACATGTCTGTGGTTGATCCTGGTATGACCTCATCCCAGAGTGACCCCCTCAGCCACTCTGTTTTCCTATTGAGTGATCTCTGTCCTTTGTCTACTATTTAAAGTAGAATCTTTATTCCCAATAAAGTTTAAGTTTATCCACATTTGTGTTGGCTTTTATAATCTTCAAGCTTTTCCTGTCCTTTCTGCCAAAAGGAATTTTACATCTTGTTTTTCAGGAAATTAAGGTACATGCCCTTAATTTTGCCCTGAAGGCTAACCCAAGGCTAGCTTTGAACCTCAAATCTTTTGTGATAAAGATTTCCTGTTGTATCCTCCAGGATGTTGTCCCCTGTAGCCAAACACAGCAATCTATAAGTCGAAGAGGGTATTTATTCTTTACTGTGCTTGCGTTGAGAGCTCTATAGTCAGTTACTAGACATAGAGTGCCTTCATTTTTCTTTACAAAGAATACTGCTGCCCCATGGGGATTCAGACAGGCGGATGAAGACTTTTGCTAGATTGTCCTCAATGTGTGTTTTGAGGGTTTGGGTCTCCATGAGAGAGAGTCTGTAGAGGGGTGCAGGTTTGGGCATGGCTTTACACAGGTTGATGCCATGTTTGACCTCCTGTTTGGGTGGTAACTCTGTGAGCTCTTCCTTGAATACATGAGCATATTCATTTAGGAGTGCCACAAGTTCTGGGCATTGGATCTTTTGTGTTTGTATGTTATTGAACTCAGTGTACCTCATTATGTAGAGGGTACTTTCTTTGGTTAGATGTTCTGAGTCATCTTGGGTTATGACCTGGACAAATACTGTGTCTCTTAGGATGAGGTCATTGGGTTCTTTGAGGATATTAAAATTGACTCTGTTGTGTTTGATGGACATGGTTTTTGTTTTCTGACATACACTGGGGTTCACTTGGGCAAACCAGTCCATGCCTGCTACAATGTCATAGTTTATTTTGTTCATGACAAGTCCTTTGATTGACTTTTGTATGCCTTGGAGGTCAATTATGAAGGGAGTTGATTTGCCTTCAAGTAGAACCTTTGATTTGTCTGACATTCTGGCATATTTGAAGTTGAACTTGACAACTGGTATTTTGTACTTAGTTATAAGGGGTTTGCTAACCATAGTATGTTGTGCACCAGAGTCAAATAAAATTTTATGTGTATGAGATTAAAAGTGCATGGGTAGACAAGAAGTTGTGAGTGATCTTTAATTTTTACATTCATAAAAATGGAGGATTGTGGGACATGTGGGATGTGAGCAGCAAAGTTTGTGCCTTGGTACAATTTCTTGTCAAGTTAGGGGGAGACAAGGACAATTAAGCCTGTTACCCCTCCTCTTTTCCCTGTTCCTCTGTTTCAAGCCCGTTGAGGTCAGAGAATGTGGGGTCAGATTCATAGCAGGTTGCTACTTTGGGGTTGTTAACTTTGGCAGTGTCCTCTTTCTTGGGAGGGGGAGCGGTTTGCGCTTTGGCTGAAATTGCCATTGTTGCAATTGGAGTTGTTGTTGTTATGGTTGGTATTTTGACGCTTGTTGCCATTGGAGTTTTCTCTGCCATTGCCTTTACCGTTGGAGGAGTAATTGCTGTTATGTGCAGCATTTTCCATGTTTCTGCGTTTTTCAGTGCGCTTGGCTTCTGCAATGAGCACGGGCATGGAGGTATTTATCTCTGGGCGGATGAGGGCAGCAACAGAGGGTTTCATTCTGTTGATGAATGATGCTCTGGTGTGTATGTTGTCAGCTTGTGCTGGGTTTTGGATCTTGCAACTTATTTCCTCAAATTTGTTGGTGTAAGCTGCAATAGTGGTCTTCTGAGGAAGATCACTGAGCTGTATTGCAATTTCTTGGAGGGATTTGGTGATGCAGAAATTGTGGGTGATGTCTGCTTTGAACTCTTCCCAGTTGTCAAGCTGGTTGTCATTTTGTGAGCCAACCCAGGTGGCAAACCAGTTAGCTGCAGCCTCATGCAGGCGCTTGCTGGCTTCTGGGACCCATTTTTTGTGGGGGATGCAGCTGGCGCCAAGTTTAGCGGCTGAGTGGTCTAGCCAGTTGATGCGTCTTCTTTGTTTTTACCAAAGAACTTGTCAATACCAATGTATTTGGTGTTGGTTACTTCACCTGTGATAGGTGTTATTGCGTTTGTTTGTGGTTGCAGAGAGCAACTGTATTGAATAATCTTGGTGCATGCTTTAGGCATGACCAGACCTTCAAGGCAGTGCATCCACTAGGTATATCCTCATTGATGTTGTGGGCGCGGAAGTACGTTTTCCAGGTATCCTGGGATGTGGCCTGGTTGAGTACATGAGCAAAGGTGGGTGGGTTTTGGTCAGTCATTTTCTCTCTTATGGGTGTGGTCAAAAAACCATAGCTGCTACCAGTGATAAGGAGTGCCTTTTGGGGAAGCTTCAAATATGGAATTAAGAAAGAAGAGAAGTATGTTTTATTGGATAATACTTTAGACTTATATAGACTTGGCTGTGGCAGAGATTTAGTTGGATTGAACCTAGGGGTTGGTCATGTGCTAGATGGGTTTGAGCCACTGGATACTTGGACGGTCAGGTGATATTGCTTGGTTACCATTCTTGGTATGTCAAACATTATATTGGAAGGGGACTAAATTGGGCAATGTCTGGATGTTAAGTAGATTGGGAGTAGCCAGAATTCTTGTACATCCAGACCCTCAACAATATCTTTCAAGTTCATAGTGACAACCCAGTGCTTCAAGCAAACACTCTCCAAATAAAGTTGCCCACTTGGCTTATCCCTTCTGCTTTTGCGGGAATACCCACAAACTATTGGTAGATACCAGGGCCAACCATACCATGGTTAACCAGGCGTTTGCTGACTCTCAACAATTAGATCAAGCGCCAAGCAGATTCAAGGAAGTACAAGTAGCTGATTCCCATAGAGCAGCAATTACCCATGAGACGGTACCCTTCTCTGTGAGAATGGGAACATCCAGGTTAAGCTCTCTGGGGCAATCATGGCAGGGCTCAGCTACAACATTATTTCTGGCCTTGACTGGCTTTGTCACAATTGTCTCTACATCAACTGGGATACATCTGTAATCATCCTTGATAGAAATGAGATGGAATTTCAGATCTATCCTGAAAAAATAAACAAGTTACTCCACAATACAGTGTTTTTCAGAATAACAGAGACAGACTTGTTCAAATTCAAGGGGGTGAAATCTAGACTTTAACCAATGCTCAGTCAAAGTTATCTGCGCCAAACCATCTGCGGCCCCTCCCTAGACCACTTCATCTCCACTAGCACTTGCTGCACTCTTCAAGGAATATTTGGACGTTTTCAGTGAAACACTGGACCAACTACCTCTGTCCCAAGAGATCCAGCATGCTGTACAACAAGAAGGGTTGCTCCCTAAATCACGTCCCTTATATTATCTTACACCAAAAGATGATGAGACCCTCTGTCAGCACCATGTAGATGCACTTGACAAGGGCTTCATCCGCCCCTTGCTCTCTCCATACAGAGCTGCTGTCTTTTTTGTAGCCAATAAGGACGGTTCCCTTTGCCTGGTCACAGATTACCATGCCTTAAATGAGGTGACTGTTAAGAATAAGTACCCTACCATTGATTGACGGCCTTTTTGACACGCTTGCAGGTGCAAAGGTCTTTAGCAAGATCAATCTCACCGCAGGGTACAACCAGGTACGCATTGCAACAGGGGATGAGGCAAAAACTGCCTTCCACACATGCTACATGTTGTTTGAGTGTTGGGTCATGAACTTTGGAATGACTAACGCTCCCTCCACCTTTGCTATGTTGATGAACAAGGCATTTGAGGAATTGATTGGAAGATGTGTCATTGTGTACCTTGACAACATTATTGTCTTCAGTCAAGATCAAACCATGCATCTCCAACACCTCTGTACTGTCCTCAACACCTTTTGGAAAAATCAGCTAAAATCTAAACCCTCCAAATGTGAGTTCCTCAAGTTGGAGCTCTTAAACACTAAACAATGCTTTCATTGGGCCCCTTCCAGAGATCAAACCTTCAAGACGTTGAAGCAGAGACTTACAAATGCACCTGTACTTCAGTTCCCAAATAATAACTGCCAGTATAAACTTGAGACTAATACCTCTGACAGAGCCATAGGGGGCGTGTTACGGGTAGAAACTGACAAGGGCATCTTCCTCTCCGTGGCATACAAGTCCAAGAAGTTCACTAATTTGGAGCAATGTTATCACATACATGATAAAGAGCTAGCAGCAATTGTGCACTGCATGGAGAAGTGGTGCTGTTACCTGGAAGGGGCTACCTTCCCACCCCGCGTCCTGACAGATCACAAGTCACTCCAATACTTCAACATGCAGTCCCAATTGACATGCCGCCAAGCAGGCTGGGTTAAACGCCTATCCCCTTATCAGTTGCGCATTGAGTACAAGCCTGGGAAGAAACTTATCACAGCTGACGCCCTCTCAAGGCTCAATGTAGCGTCCATCACTGGGGATGTTGGCTTGGATCCATATTGGCCAATGCTGTACCTCCTCCCTAAAGCAACTTGTTACAAAGATCTTAACTTGATAACCATCTCCAAGTTAAAAGATAATAAAAATCAGTTCACCATCAATGCTGGCAACATCTGCCGCCAAGCAGAGACAAGTAAAAAGACGCCTTACATTCCCATCACACAACAAGGCAACACAATATTTCATTACCACCACACCTTGGGTCACATCAGAGGACAGAATCTCTTTGAGATCATGAAAAGGAAGGTTTGGTGGCCGCGTATGCACCAGGATATCTTAGATCTCCTTGAGACATATGTGCTGTGTGAAAAAAAATGTCCTAACCTGAACCTCCAAAGTCTGTCCTTCCCATTAAAGCTATGTAAACCTTCAAACAGTGGGCCCTTGATGTTGTTGGGCCCCTCTCAAAAGACAGACTGGGGAAGAAATACATCATAACTGCCATCAACTACTTCACCCGCTGGCCAGTAGCCTGGGCAACAAATAACCACACCGCCACCACCATCACCCACTTCATTGGCAAGGAAATTGTGCCTGCTTTGGTGACCCAAACATCTTATCACAGATGGTGGGCCTGAGCTTGTTGAAAATGTCATGAAGGTGTACTGCGCCAAGAACGCCCTCCAACAGGTAGTCACAACCCCCTATCATCTGCAAGACAATGGATACGTAGAGCAATTGAATGGCTCACTGGTTCAACTGATTTCCAAGCTCTCACAAGAGCACCCCAATACCGCGTGGACCAAACACTTGCCCACTGCTCTACTTATCTTACAAGCAAGAATCAACAGGGGCACCAGGTTCAGCCCCAGCGCCTTGGCCTTTGGAACAACTGACAGTTTGACAGGGATTGAACAGGAAAAGCTACAGTCCAGGGTTCCCAACAAGCCTCCCCTAGTAACAACCCCATCCCTAGACCAATGGCGTGCCAAAGCCTGTGAAGTTGAACACAAGCAAATTGAGGGAGGGACAAGACACCTTGAAGCTAGATACTCTGTTTGTGACCCTGTCTACACCCTCAATCCCAATTCTGCCAAGTTAGAACCCAATCACATAGGGCCCTTCAAGATAGCCGCAGTCTATGAAAACCACACCTATCAACTCAAAGATGCCCAAGGAAACATTAAGAAGCTTCACCAAAATTGCTTGCGCCTCTGTTGTGCCATCCCTACACAAAGGTTGTTTGTGTAGACCTTCCCAGATCTTCCACAGACTCTAATCCTAATGTCTGACAACAAGCAGGGGGCAAGGGGGTGTTGCAACTGAGCTTCAAGACTTGCCTACCAACGTATCTTACAATACACAGGGGGAGCTCAATGAGTTGCCCCTTGACGTATCTAACAAGATGAGCCAATCTGATGGCAATATTGAGTTGCGGGCACTTTCTCCTAATTAGGAGCGCTACCAATTCAACCTGCTGATCCCCGCACAAGTTATTCCTTGGCTTCAAACCTTACATGGAACATGCCACTATGTCACCCCCTGTGACTTTTTGGCTTTCCCCATACAGTATATTAATCACAATATTCTACAATAAACAATACCTTATTCTATTTTTTATTGTCCTTTCTATTAGACTATTGTCTTTCCCCAATTAAAATACTGAACTTCCATTGGTTTGGTTGTAACAAAATGCCAGATGACAGTGAACCTAACATGCAACAAGCTATAAAAGACCAAGAAGACATGGAACAAAGGAGAGTCAAGAGAGAAGCAATCCTGATACAACAGGAAATATTTCAAGTTGGGGACAAAATTTGGGTTGTCAACCACAACCAGCATAAGTTGGACCCAGGGCTACACAAACCAGGCATTTTCATGGAATCCAAGCCCAAAAACACCTACCTTATCAAAGAAATTGGGGATCAAACTAAACTTAAATGTATGTATCATGACCAACTCTGACTGTGCAAAGCAAGAGCAGCCCCACAAAACTCCAGACTTCCTGTCCCCAACGCCAAACTGGATCAATACCAAGCTTGCATTTATGACACCTTAAAGAAGATTCCCAAGGATCTAAATTACAGTAACCAAGGGGAGATGTTGCAACATCTTTGATTACTCTCTCTTGGGGAATTAACGCCCCAAGTATATCACCAAATGACTCACCAACCAACCACTAGGTCAGTGGCACTATTATCAATTGGCCATCTATTACAGGGATCATACAATCCAGATCCTAAATAGAACACAACTTAAATAAGCCTTGTGACTCAAGAGAAACATTACTCAGATAAGCCCCATGACCTCCGTGAAGTACATGGATGGTATGTGACTTCCTATGATACTATATGATATCACATATTCATATCCAATAAAGTATCATTCTCTTTTTAAATTTGCCCTTTATCTTGTTTAATATACTTTCCAGAAGTATATACACAACACAATAAAGATATATGTTACCCCCCTTTTTTAGCTACATCACTAAATCTTTTTTAAGTGTATAACTTTAGGGATTAAAAAGGCTGGTATCCTATACTCCAACTTTTGTTCCAACTAGTTAGACTATCTATTAGCTAATTGAGGAGTTGCTTTCAAACAATGGCTTGTGCCATTGTTCCAAACCCTTTGTTGTCTTTAATGGTCCTCATAAATTGTTACTACAAAGTACCTGTCTGGATTTGGGCTTGTATAGTATCTATATATACCAACCAACCAATAAGTCATATATATCCTCCCACCACCAATTGTTATAGTCAGTCAACTGGCCAACTATCCTCCATATGTAGTTTAGAGCACCACATCTAGTTTGATTTTTTATATTTATACTTGAATACAGTAGCTTTCAAAGCTATGGCACTACAGGGAAAACTCATCTGTGTCAAAACTGCAGGTTTGACCTGCCAGCAAGGTTCCAATCAAGTGGGTTTGTGACCCGCAATCCAATTATCCAGTCACCCAAAGCCAGACTAGGAAGTCAACTCAAATTACCAAATCCAACAACATGAACAGATGATGATCCTTCATGGTGGATACCTTGATTTGGCACTTGCCTCATTATCAGGATCAAGCCACCCCCTTCTTCCATCCAGCTGTGTGATCACCAATCTTGTTCCTACTATCCTTGATTCACATGAATTATATAATCATTATCTCTCAATAAAGTTTATTATCTAGTTTCTAAATATTTTCCCCATGTAACTTTGCTAAAACAGCATAGTTACAACATTGGTAGCACAGGTAGGTTCTCCATTCTACCTTATCTTGAAAAATTCTGCCTGTTGCCCGCACACGCCGTGGTCAACAAATCCTTGACTGAATTATGTCTGGCCTCCCGCCCGACTGGAATCCATATACTCCTGGTGCCAAGATACCTGATGGTTTCATCCTCTACCAAAACACGGTGATCCCGCTACCCGCCTTCAACACCATGTCTGCGCAAGGGTTCTTTCAGGCTCCCTTCTTGATACTGCAACCAGCTGACAAAACCACCATGCCCGCCTATGTTGCACAAAGACTTTGCAGCGCTGCCTTGGAGCCCTTTGCTGGGGCCAATGACAAAAATGCTGCCGCATGGATCCAGTCCGCCCAAAGCAAGCTGGCTAAAATGGAATGCCCACAGCAATTATGGATTGCAGAGATTTCCATTTGCCTGACTCATGATGTTGGCACCTAGTGTAATAAGTGGCACAAAGAGCACACTGACAAGAACTGGGACACCTTTAAACAGGACTTCTTGGCAAGGTTTGTGCTCAAGGATACAGCGCTCATGATCATACGCCAAGTAAAGGACCTGACCCATACAGGCACCAAAAAAGAACTTACCCACGCCTACATTGAACTCCTTCTCTGTGCCCCATTTAACATGGTCTTTGACACCCCAGCTACACACCTCATGTACTATGGCGCCCTTAAGTTGCAGTAATGAGACATGTGAACCTGGACCAGGTAACCAACATGCAAAGCCTATACTGTGAAGCAGAGAAAGCGGAACAAACATCCAACGCTCTGCACAATGCACAGAATGGGAAACAAGAAAGGCCCAAGGACTCCCATCCAAGCGGGCTCTCCTCTCAACCACCTCCTGGAGGTAACGGCAACAACAATAGCCACAAACCCATGGGTTCAAATGGGAATGGAAATGGAAATTTGGTCAGTCAAATTGCACCCATTTCCGTGTCACCACCACCCAAGGCAACCAAGATGAGGGAAATCACGGGGAGAGCACTAAGCAAGCCAAGCTCTCCCCACAAACTTCCTGACTTGCCCAACAACAAATACCAACCCAAGGATGTGGACCAATGCCCAATGATCCAAGTGCCCTTGGAAGACCTGGTACTATACACCATTGCCAGAAGTCCCAATAAATTGATGTCTTACCCTTTCTGTTTTTGCAGTTACACAGATTCAGCACTCCTGGACTCAGGCGCAGATCAAACCTTGGTCAACAGTAGCTTTGTGGATAAATCAAAAGCTGGCCACTAATCCTTTGCAGATTAAAAACGTGGTCCTAGCTGATGAACATCACATTGCTGTGACAAAGGAAACTGCCCCTTCTCTTTCTTGCTTGAGAACCTCCACTCCACCATCCAAGGTCCCGTCATTGACTTCCCTAAGTTTGACATTGTACTGGGACTAGACTGGTTACAAAAAAACAACCCCCACATGGACTGGGCGACCTCTGTGTTGACCATCAAGCATGAAGGCGTTAACATCAGATCTATCCTGACTCTGTGGACTAACTCCTACGTGACCACGTCTTTGTTTGCATCACAGAGACTTTGGACAAGAAGGAAAGCCTGAAAGTGATTGACTGGGATTCCTGTCAGTATGAAATTATACACTTCAAAGACCACCAGGTACCTCCACTCCTCAGGATTGCAACATTGTGGCCTGTCACCCAGAAATTTTTAAAGAAGTGTTACCTGGGCTACCCCCTGAGAAGCACATCCAACATTCTATCTAACTCAAGGGGGCTGTACCCAAGGCACACCCCATCTACCAACTGACCCCAAACAAAGACAACATCCTGTGCACCTATCTCAAGGAGGCACTGGAAAAAGGACTTATCTGTCCCTCACAGTCTCCCTTTGGGGCTGCCATATTCTTTGTGGCTAAAAAGGACAGTACCTTACGCCTGGTCACTGACTACTGCGCCCTAAACAAAGTCACCATTAAGAAATGTTACCCATTGCCACTGATTGACAACCTCTTCAACACCTTGGGAGGAGCCACCGTCTTCTCCAAGATTGATTTAACTGCAGGCTACAATCAGATTTGTATCAAGGAAGAAGACATCCCCAAGACAGCCTTCCACACTAAGTACGGTTCCTAAAAATGCGTGGTACTCAACTTTGGCATGACCAATGCCCCATTCACCTTTGTAACATTCATGAACAAAGTGTTTGCGCCACACATAGGCAAACATGATCTAGTGTACCTGAACAATATTATTGTCTACAGCCCCTTTATGGAACAGCACCAAAAAGACCTGGAGGAAGTCTTTGCAACCTTGGCACAGCACAAACTATTGGCCAAGCCCTCCAAATGCCATTTCTTCTGGGAGCAACTACCCTTCTTGGGACACATAGTCTCAAAAGACAGCATCAAACCCAACAGTCAAAAAATACAAGCCATCTTCAGGATGCCACCTCCCAAGGACAAGTCAGAACTACACACCTTCTTGGGAATGGTGGCCTATGTACAACACTTCATACCCAACTGTGGCGTCTTCACTGCCCCCTTGTCTGCCATAACAGGCGCCAAGTCCAAGTTTGTATGGACCCCACAACATGACCTCTGTTTTAGATGACTAAAAGAAAAACTCACAACAGCTCCCATCTTACAATATCCCAAATGAGACATAGAGTACCAGATGAAAACCAACGCCTCAGATGCATCCATTGGTGGGGTACTACAAATTAAGAATAGTGATGGTGACTTCCTGCCCGTAGCCTACAAGTTGCGCAAACTGACAGATGGAAAGTGTTGATACCTGATCCATGACAAAGAACTACTGGCCAACATACACTGCCTAGTCAAATGGCGCTGTTACCTGGAGCAGCAGAAAGAATTAACAACACTAACCAATCACAAATTGCTCATCTATTTCAAGACACAAGCAAACCTGTCACGCCGCCAAGCACAGTGGATGGAATTATTAGAAAGGTTTAACATGCTCATCCAATATAAGCCTGGGGCCAAGCTTGCCATGGCAGACACCCTGTCCCGTCTGTATGTCCGCGCTTCTAGGGGAGAGAATGGGCTTGACCCAGACTGGCCTCTCTTAGTGCTATGTACAAAAGACAAAGGATTCCCTGCAGGGACAACCAACATCATCAGAGAAACGGTCATCAAGAATGAACATCTCTTTGCTGACGTATACAGGACTCTTCACAGAAAGATGTTGGATGGCACAACCATTCCCTACATCCCCACACATCAACAAGTCAATACCATTCTTTGCTACCACAAAGATCTTGGACATACTAAGAGCCTAAATCTATACAAATTCCTAAAGCATAAAGCCTGGTGGCCAACCTTTTACCGCAATGTTCAGGAAGTGTTAGAACAGTCTGAGGTTTGCAAAAAGTTTGTCAAAAGCAAAACCCCGCCTAAGTCTGTACTCCCTATTCAAACCCAAATACTGTTCAAGGTATGGGCTCTGGACATTGTGGGCCCCATGCCAGGAAAACACAAAGACAAAAATTACATCATCACAGCTATTGATTTTGCAACAAGGTGGCCAGTAGCCCAAGCAGTGAAGGCACACACTGGCAACAACATCCGACAATTCATTGGCAAGGAAACAATCAGCAGGTTTTGAAAGCCAGAACTCCTGATAACCAATGGGGGCAAAGAATTGACCTCTGAAGACACCAATGTGTACCTCACCTAAAATGGGGTCGAAACACTGTCACAACACCATATCATCCACAGGCCAATGGATGTGTAGAGCGGCTTAATGGTAGCCTTGTGCAAGCCCTAGCCAAACTCACTGCCAGGAGACCTGAAGACTGGTATAAGCAGCTACTGACTGCATTACTTGTGGCCAAACCCAAGTGAACAGATACACCAGGAAAAGCCTGTTTGAACTGGTATACAGCACACAGCCAAATATCATTCAAGCATTGACAGGACCTAAACTGGAAATACCAAGTCAAGTTCCTCCTTGCTCCAATCCTCAAGTAGTAGAGGCAAACAGCAAACAATTGTGCAAAGAAAAGGAACACTTACAAAAGACATTTGTGCCCATCTGCAATAGAATGAAGTCAGGGACAAAGTCTGGGTCATGAATGTTGACAAGAGAAAACTACAACCTGAGAAAGTAGGGCCAGCAATCATTCTAAAGGTAAACAAAAATAACACTTACCTTGTGCAAGGGCTTGGGAAACGCAAGCAAGACAAGACCTTACACCACAATTGCCTACGGCCCTGCAAAGCAAGACAGAAACAACAAGAAACCGCCCTGCCTGCCACCAAACAACAACTGATTCAATATGGCGCCCAGGTTCCTGACAACCTCCCTGACAACCTGCCCCCAGAGGAGGCCAACCTTCAGCCGGGGGGGGGTGTCAAAACTGCAGGCTCAACCTGCCAGCAAGGTTCCAACCAAGTGGGTTTGTGACCCGCAATCCAATTATCCAGTCACCCAAAGCCAGACTAGGAAGTCAACTCAAATTACCAAATCCAACAACATGAACAGATGATGATCCTTCATGGTGGATACCTTGATTTGGCACTTGCCTCATTATCAGGATCAAGCCACCCCCTTCTTTCATCCAGCTGTGTGATCACCAATCTTGTTCCTACTATCCTTGATTTACATGAACTATATAATCATTATCTCTCAATAAAGATTATTATCTAGTTTCTAAATATTTTTCCCTGTGTAACTCTGCTAAAACAGCACAGTTACAACATCTGTAAGTGAAATCAACTCAGATGTAAACAAATTCAACCCATCTCAGAACAAAATAGGAATGAACCCAATTCTATTATAAATCACTATAAATATGTTGGCTTTTAATTTTGTTTACATCTAACTTTATTTTGTCTTAATCTCATTTTTTATTAGTGCCATAGCTCTGAAAACTACTATATATGATTTTCCTTTAAATCAATTAAATTTAAATTAAATTTTAAATGTCAAATTTTTAAATGTTTTTTTTAAATTAATTAGGTGGTATTTAAAGACAGCCTAAAAATTCAATAAAATACATTTGATTGATAGTGTTAGGGAGAGAATGCCAAATTTTAGAGAGAGATCAACCCCAAAAAAAAACAGAAACAAGCAGCAGCAAAGCCACTTGTTAATATAGAAGATTTTATTGCTGTATTTGATAAAAATGGGCCCAATATGGGGCTTTTTTCATCAACATTAAATTCTTGACCTGTAAACCTTTGCACCAATTTATTTTGGGAACTGCTTATTTGTTAACTTTTAATCTCACTGGAAGGCGCTCAACCTGCTTGTTGCCATTATTTTTAACTATGATGTCATTGGGTCAAATTTGAATGCAAGACCATCAAATGCTGAAAATATCATACCCAGTTAAAGGGAATCCTGATCTATTAGGGCTGGCTGATCCATCTTATCATCACAATAACTATGGACAAAAACGGATGGGCCACTCCCAGTTGCAAAACATATATTCTGGATGTAAAATCAATGGGTATTAGGGTTGATCAAGAATATAGAATATGTGAAACATTATCAGCTAAAAATAGGATTGCCCTATTTGGGAGATACCTAAGACATTCTGGGTCAACAACCATGGCTTGGTGAACCCCGAATAATTAGCAAGTAAGACCATTCAGGAATATTTTAGTGGATGTGCCACTATCATACAAATTTAGATGGGGAAAATTGATATCAATATACAAAGACCTGCCCAATTAATATCCATTTCACCAAGAAATGGGACATAGGAACACCTGCTCACATTTTTATTCCACCAAGCGCAGAACAGGATTCTGCCAATAATCATACTTAGTTGATATCAACCAAATCAAAGAGATATTCATGCTTAAGAAAGAAAATCACAGCATAGAATATTGCCTCATTCCAGAACCAGTATTTGGTTTTAGAATTACAACTCTGGGGATATAAACTATTAGCTTGGGGATGATAGGCTAGCTAGTAAGAATTAGCATCAACTAGACACCAGTCTGGCCATAGTGTGATATACTATAAAAGGTAGGACACACCATTTTGAAAAACCCCATCTCAAAATACACCATCTTGAATTTTTGCTATCTCAATTTACTAGTAAAAACGCCATTTTCATTTACAGCATTTTGACTAAGAAAAAACGGTTTTAAAATTTTAGATTTTTTGAACTCCAAAAATTACCCAAAAAATTCTTAAAAATAAAAATTCAAAAAACATTTCTAGGCTTAAAAAAACCTCAGAATTCCAAATCTGCAATAAAATTTGGGGTTAATTAGTAGCAACATAGTTGCTTAAAGCCCAAAAGTTAAAATAATCCCTAAAACAACCATTTTCATATATTTTTACTACAAACTATACTCTAAAATAAGCATACAATTGTACCAAATACTAAATAAAAGTCAAAAAATGATAAAAGTAAAGGAAAAAAGAGAGAAGATAAAGAAGAGTTTATTACAAATACACTCAAACATTAGTGGAAAGAGCAACTGAGATGGCTTGAAGACGCTCAAGCTTGCTATCCTTGGGAAAGTAGGCAAGGACCACCTTTCTGATCTCAGTGTACTTTTTCATTGCTTTGATCATCTTGGGGGGATCACCATTGGTCTTTGTGCCAGTCTTGAAGAGGCAGGCAGAGATGGCTTGTTGGGTTTTGAGGTGGACCACAATCTTATTGAATTTGGGCTTATGAACCCTAACCCTTGTGGCAAACTGGCTATGCCATCCTTCAAGGAAAGAGGTGTTCTTGATCAACCCATCTTTGAACTTCTTATAGCAGCTCCAGGTAGGTGAGTCACCACCTTTTCTAATGTGGTGTGCTCCTTGGAAGATGCCAACCCATTGAGTCTAAAAATACTCAATAAAGGGCGCAAAGGCTGCCTGGTTGGCCTGGATATAGGGATGGCAGAGGAGGGCATCATAACAGGCATTGGTCTCCTCCTTTTGCACAAGGGCAAGAGCAGCAAAGCAATTAAAAACGTCCTTTGCTTCTTTGGTGCCTTCATTGTAGACCAGCTCATGGAAGTCAGAGCACTTTTGGAGGCAGCAGCAGAGTGCCTGCCTGGAGTGGAAGTAGCATCCCTGAGGGGAGCTCTGAAAGACACAAATAAAGGCATTTGCCTGAGCCTGTTTAAAATCCACTACCAGATATTTGTGGTAGGGAAGGCTTTCAGGCTTTTTCTTGATTGGGGTGGGAGCGTCTTCTTCTTGATAGATGGATTTTTCTTAAGCCCTCTAGTCTCCTTGGGCTCCTCTTCAATTGTTGGGAGGATTTCATCCAGTTTGGCCTTTAAAATTGTGAGTGCCTGGACAAAGGTTTCCTGCTTCTTATTTGGGAGGAAAAAGAAGACCAGGGGAAGAAATAGATTTCCGACCTGCCCATGGATATTCCAAAGCTGGCTAAAGAGCTTTGAGCAGGTGGAGAAAGTGCCATCTGCAAGCCAGGTCTTGCACTTGAGGAGGTTGCTCAGATCCTGGCTTGTTGCAAAGTAGATGATCCACTCTGGGGAATGTTGACCGTCATCATGGAGGAGGAATCTCTCTTCATGGCAAGATAGTTTTTGCTCCTCAGTAATGATCAATTGATTAATGGAGCTTGCACTGACGCCTTCAGTACTCAGAGCATATCTTTGATCAGTAAATATCTCTGTAGTTTTGAGGCGCCACCAACAGTTGCTAGTTGGGTATCATTTAAATTGAGAGCGCATTGTAGGACAACCTCAGTTGCAGTTTGATCCTTTGTGGTTGGGATCACCTGGAAAAGAAAACAGCAGATAAGTTGATATAGAGGGCCAAAAGGCTTGGTGCAGTTGTGGTTAACAGTAAGGGCCTTAAATCTGGTGAACCCATAATTTGTGAACCTTGCTGGGCAGCCAATGTTATCACATTTAAAGTGATGTTGGCAGATGGGCTTCTTCTTGTCATTACAGCTGAAGCTGTAGCCCTTGTAGACAAAACTTTCCCCTCTTTCTTTGTCATAATTGGATAGCCAATAGGGTATGTTATTGGTACAGAAAAGGTGCCATTTTGGTTGCATATATTGTGGATAGAGTTAAGATCCCAGAGCTCAATTGGCTCATCTTCAGGAGCACCAGGCTCAGGCTCCTGCTCCTATTCATCCTCAGGCTCTGAAGTGGGGTCATAATGACAATTGAAGTTAAACAACTTCTCTTGAGGATCAGATGGGGAGTAAACAAATGAAGAATGGGGAGAGGTAGGACTGTTTACCTCTTGTTCAGGTGACAAAGTTGGGGTCTTGGGGGGAGCTTTGGACTTAGAAGGCTGCTTCTTTGGGGTTGTCTTGGCTTTTTTGGCCTTGGGAGGAGTGCTTTTGGACTTTGAGGCCTTGGAAGCCTTGGGCGCAGCTTTGGAAGTTGACTTGAGAGGCATCTAAAAGTTAATTAGTATCAAAATATGAGCAATTTGGGGGTTGTTTTTAAAGAGAAAAATGAGAATGTTTTTAATATAAAAGTATCAATTTTTTTACATAGAATTGGAGAGGAGATCAAATATATATACTACCAAAATTTCAATGTTTTTTATTCTGTAAAAATAATTTTTTTATTAGTAACACAAGTAGGCAAAACTTTGAGTTTTGACTGAAAACTTTCTCTCAAGATTGTGTTTTTGAAGTGGTGTAATTGAGATGCCGTAGCTCAAAAACATAGTGTTTTTGACTATTTTTTATATTAATCTAACAAATCTACAGTGGAGCTACCTCAACTGAGCCAAAGACTAAAGCTTGAATTTCTCAAAAACTAGCTTACTAAACTGGAGTTGAAAAAGTACCCAGTTGTTTAGAGGAAATCAGAAAATATATATTTGCAAAGTTTCATATGTTTTCTTACATTTTTTGCTTAAGTGGTTTTAGACGTGAAACTATACTATCAAAAAGTGGAAAGCAAGAATTGTGGTGAGGGAATTGATATAGCGTAGCCTGGCATCATAGGTGATTTCCCCTTATTTTCCTCTAACCATTGTGCGCCTTGAATCAATTGGGTGATATGAAACTTGGCGGAGTTTGAAGTGACGTAAATCAAAATGGCGTAATCACCCCCTTCCTTATTAAAATCACTATTACAATATTTTATTAAGAAAACCCTTATCAATGTATCCATTTATTATAAAGTTATAAACTACATATAATAAAACTGGTTTTTTTACCCAGCAATGACAATCACTAGAAGGACTATCATAGTGATGTCTATTTAGGTTGTTCTTATTATAAGTGTCTTAGATTAATACTATAAGAACATCTTCTGGCACTATACCACAGGCTTTATTTTAGTTTGGGTATAAGCTTATTTTATTTTAAGATAAATGGTTTAATTCAAAATGATGTAAAGTTGAGATGGCGTAAACACACCCCACACTAAGTGATTTCATATGTAAATAAAGTTAGCAAAATAAGATTTAATTATTCTGACTCAATGTGATGGAATCAAGATGGCGTAAATTTGAGATGTTGTATTATAAAGTTATATATAAATTTTAACTATTTTTTGTTTATTTTATTTTTTGTGATTCAAAATCACTAACACAAAAAAATGCCATCTTGAATTAAATTTGAGATGGCTTTTTTTGAGATGCTGTTTTCAAAATGGCGTGTCCTACCCTATAAAAAGCCCTTCCAAGCAGGCTTGGAAAACAGGAAATTTAAACCCATTCACATTGCTACTAATAACTATTGTAGTGGTGTCAAGTAATTAATAAGAGCAAATTATTGATACTTGATAGATCCTTCTAACCCACCCCTGCCCAAAGCTTCTGGTGTTGTGTCAATTGATCACAGGACCTTCCCTAGAATTGGCTCTAGCAATCTTAGGACAGAGACATTCCAGTTGCTGCAATAAACCCAAAACTGATAGGAAACACATTAGTTGTCATATTATCCATCTTATCATTACAGAAAAAATTTCAGCATACTCTGATAATAAACTATTCTTCCTCAAGATCCCAAATATTTAAATCAGTCAATAAAAGCATGTGGAAATTCTTCCTTCTCTCAAAAATCTTAAAACTTCCTCCCTCCTTCTTATAAAGCTTGTTTCTAGATAGCTCATTTTCCCTGATTATCAATAAAAAAGATCCAATTCTTATATATAATATCTTAGCCTTTTAGGACTCAGTTTTTGACAATGTGTTTAATATCCTGGTTCAACTTGCATATAGTTATCTTTCTGTCCTTTGGCCTGCCATTTATCATTTTTTCCCTTTGACTTTAACTTTTCTTTCTCACGTTCTTCTTTAAATGCTTTTCTCAATTTGATCTTCATGGTTACCTTTTATCTCATTAGTTAAAGTTCTAAAACCAGTGAGTCTTTATTATCAATTTGGTTTAGTGCAGCTAAAACAACCAAAAAATTGTTTATTTTATCCAAATTGTTTTCCCTGAATAGCTCAGCCCACCATTTATCTCTTACAAATATACAGTACTTTTCATTTATGCAATTTATCACCATTTAATTGATTAAGATACCAGTGTGGGTTGAACCCTGATCTCCCCAACCTGGTATCAAAACAACAGGCTCAATCAACCAGAAAGGTTCCAAGTAAGCAGGTTTGTGACCCACAATCTGATCAACTAGTCACTCAAAGCCAAACTAGAGAGTTGATTTGAATTTCCAAATCCAACAAATTGAACAAAAAATAATCCCTTACAGTGGATACCTTGTTTTGACTCTTGACTCATTACCAGGATCAGGCCACCCCCTTCACCATCTCATTGTGTGATCAACACAATCATGTTCCTGTTACCCATGACTCATACTAACTATATACTCATTATCTCTCAATAAAGAATATTATCCAGCTTCTAAATATTTTCCCCCTTGTAATTCTGCTAAAACAGCACAGTTACAACATTGGTAGCACAGATAGGGTTTCCATCCTACCTTATATTGCAAAACTCCTCTTGTTGCCCATACTTGCTGTGGTCAACAAATCCTCAATAGAATCATGTCTGGCCTCCTGCTGGATTGGGCACTGTACACGCCTGGTGCCAAAATACACAATGGCTGAGTGCTCTACCAGAACACAGTAATCCTGCTCCCTGCTTTCAACACCTTGTTGGCACAGGGGTTCTTCCAAGCACTTGCCATTACTCCTTGAGCAACTGATGAAAGCATTATATCAGCCTACGTAGCCCAGAGAGTTTCAAAGCACTGCCTTGGAACCTTTTGCTAGAGCCAATGACAACAATGTCACAGCATGGATGCAATCTGCCCAGAGAAAGCTGGCACAAATGGAATGCCCACAACGGTTCTGGATTGCAGAGATCTCCATTTGGTTGACACACAACACTGGCACCTGGTGCAACAAGTGGCATGAGGACCACACCAAAAAAGATTGGGACACCTTCAAGCAGGACTTCTTGGCAAGGTTTTTGCTGAAGGATACCACACTTATAATTATACAACAAGTGAAGAATCTCACCCAGACAGGCACAGTGAAGGAGCTCTCCTGAGCATACAAGGAGCTTTGACTACATGCTCCCTCAGATATGGCCTTTGACACCCCAGCTACCCATCTCATGTACTACAATGCACTCTAGTTACACGTAATGAGATATGTAAATCTGGACCAGGTGACCAACTTTCAAAGCCTGTATTGTGAGGCAGAGAAAGCAGAACAAAGGTCCAACGCCCTCCACAAGGCGCAAACTGGGAAAAGAGAGCAACCCAAATAATCTCACCCAACTGGACGCTCCAACTGTCCGCCTCCTGTGAATAATAACAACAACAACTCAAATCACAAGCCCACAGGCTCAAATGAGCACCAAAATAGGAACAATAGACAGTCAAATTGTACCCATTTCTGTATCACTGCCACACAAGACAATCACAACAAGGGAAAAGCCCAGGGAGAGCATTAAGCAAGCAAGCTTTCCCTGCACAACTTCTGACTTGCCCAACAATGAGTACTACCTCAAGGACGTGGACCAATGCCCAATGATACAAGTACCCTTAAAGGACCTAGTACTGTACATCATTGCCAGGCATCCCAATAAACTGATGTCCTATCCTTTCTGTTTTTGCAGTTACACAGGCTTGGCACTCTTGGACTAAGGCAAGTATTGAACTCTAGTCAGCAGAAGCTTTGTGGACAAGTTCAAGCTAGCCACTAATCCTTTGCGGATTAAAAACGTGGTTTTAGTTGATGTACATCACATTGCTGTGACAAGGAAAACCGCCCCCTTCTCTGTCATGCTTGAGAATCTACACCCCACCATCAAAGGCCCCGTCATTGACTTTCCAAAGTTTGAAATTGTACTGGGGCTGGAATGGTTGCAAAAGAATAACCCCCATGTAGACTGGGCAACCTCAGTATTGACCATCAAGTGTGAAGGCGTCAATCACCAGATCTACCCTGACTCAGTGGATCAACTCCTGCGCAACCACATCTTTATACACATTCCTGAAAACCTGGATGAAAAGGAGAACATCAAGGCAATTGATTGGGACTCAGGCCAGTAAGAGATCATATATAAAAAAGATCACTAGGATACCACTACTCCTTAGGATTGCAACATTGTAGCCTGTCATCCAGAAATCTTCACAGAGGCTCTAACAGGGTTGCCACCAGAAAAGCACATACAACACTCCATCTAACTCAAAGGAGCCATACCTAAGGGCAACCCATCTACCAACTTACCTCAAACAAAGACAACACCCTATAAGCTTACCTCAAGGAGGCGTTGGAAAAAGGACTTATCCTCCCCTCACATTATCCCTTTGGTGCTTGTGACAGTCCACATGTTTGGTGGTTTGCAGGCGGGGCTAATGTTGGCCAAGTAAAAGTTTAGTTGTTTGTTGCAGGTAGAGGCCTAGTAGGGAATAATGGCTACTAGGGAAGGTAAAGCCTAGCTAGTAGGTGGAAAAAACTACAAGAGGTAAATGTTGTCCCCACCCGGCAGGAGATATTGGCTGCTGTGGGCTAGAGGTCCTCACCCAGAAGGGAACTGTGGCTGCTAGGGGTGATGAATGAGATAGCTCAGCAGGTAATTTTAGCTGCTTGGGGTGGGGAGTGGTCTATCATGATGGGTAGTGTGTGCTGCTAAGGCTGGAGTGTCAGGGATCCAACCTGTGGGGGGTTCCTGAGAACCTCAGGCGGACAGCCCGCAGGGAGAGCAGGGAGAGCCAACCCCAAGATTGGGGCTACCTTTATAATATAAGATAACAATTTTCCAAGGACTGCCCAAGGTCCACTTACAGGCACCATGGAATTAATCAATCTGGTGAGGGTAATATACATCACCCCAAATATCTGAGTGGAAGTGGATTCATAAGTGGCAACAGATGCTTGCGGGCAGTTGGACCGCGGGGTGAGGAGCGGTGTCATTGGAACCAATTATGCAGGCAGAAAATTATACTTGTCTCGGAATAGCAGAGGAGGTATGATGATTTTGATGCCTTCTCTATAAGCGGTTTCAGTTTCTCTAGTTCTAGCTTGAGGGTTGTGGATGAGGAGCTCCTCCAGAGTAAATTCTGAATACACTGGGTTGGGTGGGTACTCAGTAAAATGTACTGGGCCAAAGGGAGCTCCTGGTGGACAGTAAAGATTGGGCAGCTGGTCCGCGGTTTCTTGGGGTAGGTGAGCACGGGGTGCAGGGCCGCAAGTAGTAGACTGTAAATGAAGTAAAACTAATAACAAGTATGTTATGATCTAGTTGAACCAAAGGTTCATGCCACTTTATTGCAAGGATGGCAATGTGCATCTTCCTGGCAGCCCAGGGTATAAGTATGCCCATCTGTCATGGTAAAACTTTCACAAATTCTGTCGGCCCAGGTTTTCCCAATTACCAGGTCTTCCCAGTCTTTGGTGGCATCAATTGTGGGGGTTATTTCATTGGCTGGTTTGAACTGAGAATGCTCAAATTTCAAGTCAGGTTGTGGGATTGGTTGTCTCTGTGTGGCCTGCGCTCTATGAGAAAATTCTCTGTTTCCCCTCCCTTGTGGGCCCAAGTTATTTTGGGATCTGTGGCTGAAACTGCCTGTTGATTGGCTGTTTTATCAGGGACCTTTAGTGTGGAGAGTATTGGTGTAGGTAAATTTGGTTCATCAAGCTTCAAAGGATTTTCTGAAGTCAAATCCTGTTCTGGTTCAAGCCCAAAAAACTGCGGGCTGGCGGCCTGCAAGATGCCAGGTTCAAGTTTCATAGTTGAGGCTTTTTGATAAGCATAGTTGATAAGAGTTTTTCACTTGTGACATCATCACATTCTCTACCAGTGCCCTCCTCCTTCCCGGTCCCCTTTTCCAGGTATTACTGTATGGCTTCTTGTGAGTTAGGTAGGTTGGAGATTGGTTTCCAGGTGCTTTCTTTGGGGGGGGGGTAACCTACCCATTTGACATAGTACTGTGGGGTCTTGTAGTGGAGGCTGTGTTAATTGATGTACTTTACTTTGTATTTGGTTGAGCGCCCCTCTTGGATGGGTGGAGGGTTGGTCTTTATCTTCTGGCGGGGAGGGAGGTTCCTTCTTTCTTGAATAGCAGTGATTGGTGGAAGACATTGTGGATTTTCCAAGTAGGCGGCAGCTCTAGTTTGTACGCCACTTCTCCTATTTGCTTTACAATCTTGTAAGGGCCACAGCGGCAGTGGGCTAGCTTTCTACTGGGTACGTGTAGGGGAACACTCCATGAGTTGAGGTAAACTTCATTGCCTATTTCCAGAGGTTTCCCGGGGACTCTTTTCTTGTCGGCAAACACTTTGTAGGTCTTAACAGTGTGGGTCAAGTTCCTTAGACAGGTTTCCTGGGTGGTATGTATTTGTTCAATCCAAGTTTGTCCTGCTGTGTTCTGTTCCTTACTGCCAATGCTAGGGTCCCATGATGAATCAAACCCATAATTGGCCTTGAACAGAGACATCCCAGTGGAGGCGTGGTCTTTACTGTTGTATGCAAACTGGGCCATGGGAAGCATCTTGGCCCGATTGTTCTGGTCTGCGTTGGCATAGCATTGGAGGTATTGTTCCAGGATTTGGTTGACCCTTTCAGTTTGTTTTTTGTCTGCAGGTGGTAGGAGGTTGACACGCAACGTTTTATTCCAAGGTCATTCATCACTTGGGTCCAGTAGTGGGAGGTAAACTGGGGTCCTCTATTGGTGATGATTTCTTCTGGGGTGCCGTGTTGTGTCAAGATGAAGTGATGTAAGTGTCTGGCAGTCTCAGTTGCCGTGCAGTGGGTAGTGGTTGGAACAAAGTAGGCCATTTTAGTGAAGCAGTTGACCATGACCAGGATTGCGTCAAAGGATTTTGAAGGGGGAGTTCTACTATGTAGTCCATTGACACTGACTTCCAGGGGCCAGCAGGGATGTCCAGAGGTCTCAGTAACCCTTCTGGCTTAGAGCAACGCGTCTTGGTTCTTCCGCAGATTTCACAGCCGTTGATGTAGGCAGCTACTTCTTTGTCCATGCCTGGTCATGCGTAGTTCCACTTGATACTTGAGAGGGATTTGTATCTACCTGAGTGGCCGGCCATCTCTTAATTGTGGTGGTCAATCAATACATTTGTTTGGGTTGGGCCTTTGAGTACATAGATTCCATTATGGAGCAGCAGGGTAATATCTTTCAGGGAGTACCCTTTCTTTGAGTGATGGCAATCTGGGTCCTTTGTCAGGGCTTCAACTAGCTCGACTGAGTAGGCGTTCTATTTCTGGGCTTTTATCACATTGGGTTTGCTGGCGGCAATCTTTAAGTACTTCAGATGTATCCCTAGGCTGGCGGGGTCTAATAGTGTGCAGGTGTTGCAGTCCTTGATTTCTGTAGAGGAGGGGGTCAGGTCAGCTCTCCTGCTCAAGGCGTCTGGTACTATGTTAACCTTTCCTGGCTTGTAGTCTATAGTCAAGGTATAGTTGGCTAGTTCCAAGAACCATCTTGCTTGACATTGGTTCAGCTGGCGTGGTTTGAAGAAGTAGACTAAGTTCTTGTGGTCTGTCAGAATCTTTACTGGATGTTCAGCACTGCACAAATACCTGTGCCAGTGCTTCAATGTCTTCATTATAGCTAGCATCTCCTTGTTGTATATTGGGTAGTTCCCTTCAGCTGGAAGCATCTTCTTGGAGTAATATGCTACAGGATGTAGCATACCATCCCTTCCTTCCTGAAGAAGGACCCCACCCACTTCAAAGTTGGACGCATCTGTCTCCAGCACAAAAGGTTTATCAGGGTCAGGCATGGCAAGAACCGGGGCAGAGGTGAAGGCAAGCTTCAGGGTCTCAAAGGCAGCTGTGCACTCTGGGGTCTAGACAAAGGCAACCTTTTCAGAGCACAGGCGGGTCAGGGGCAGGATGATGTGAGAAAAATTTTGGATGAAATCCCTACAATAATTTGCCAGGCCCAAAAAGCTTCTCACGTCTTTTCTGCATTTGGGTCCTAGCCGGGCTGTTAAAGCTTCTCCTTTGTCCTGCACCATTGCAAACCCACCAGTCTTTACCACATATCCCAGAAATTCAACTTTATATTGAAAGAATTCACATTTCTTTAGCTTGGCGTGTAGGTTGGCCTGTGAGAGTTTTTCCAGTATTTGTTCAAGGTGTTGGAGGTGTTTCTCATGTGTTTTGCTGTATATGAGGATGTCATCCAAATATGCCACGCAGAACTGGTCAAGGTACTTGCCAAGGAAGGAGTTGATCATCCTTTGGAAAGTACTGGGGGCATTACACAACCCAAACGGCATGACCAAGTACTCATACAACCCATATCTAGTTTTGAAGGCTGCCTTGTATTTGTCCCCTTCTTTGATTTTTATCTGGTTGAAGGCGTCTCTCAGGTCAATTTTTGAGTATACCTGGGCTCCTGTCAATACTTCACATAGGTTGTCAGCGTTGGGGATGGGGTAGCGGTTCTTTACAGTGATATTGTTCATTTTCTGGTAGTTTACGCAGGGACGCATCCCGCCATCTTTCTTCCCTACAATCAGCATGGGCAAAGAGCAAGAGCTTTTTGACACCTGGATGAACCCTTTTTTTGTCATGTCCTCCAAGTATGTCTTCAGTGATGCTTGTTTGCGGTGATTGCAGCTGTATATGGGGCTGTGGTGTGGTTGGGTTCCAGGTAACAGGTCAATGGTGTGGTTGTAGATTGAGTGACTGGGAAGCTGGCTGGCTGCTTCCTCACTAAAGACGTGGCTCCACTTCTCCAAGGGGGCAGGAAGACTTCCCACCCTGTGTTCCATTCTCAGGGTCAGGAGTGTGTTGGGTTCCTTACTGGTTGGGCCTAACTGGAACGGCACCACATCAATAAAATTATCTCCCTTTAAGGCAATTGTTTGATTACAGAAGTTCAGAATAGTGCTGTGACTCTTGGACCAGGAGTCTCCTAGGATTAATGGGTGGGAAAGTCCCTTCAGGATGATGAGGAGCGCTGGGTAGGTGTTCTGACCTATTTTCAATGGCAACTTGGCTGTGCACCTGAACACTAAGTTGTGAGAGCTGTTTCCCATGATTACTTTGACTTTTTTGCTGGTGGCCTCCAGTCCAAGGTCCTTGGCAAGGGCGGCATTGATAAAACTCTCATCTGCTCTGGTATCAATGAAAGCTCCAACAGTCTGGGATGTAGTGGATGTTCTTACTTTGACTTGGATAAATTTGTACAATTGAGTAGAGATGTTTATTTGTGCCAAGGAAACTGAGGGGTTACTCTTCTTAAGGCAAGCCTTGGTGAGGTGTCAGGGCTCATGGCAATAAAAGCACAAGCCTTCACGGTAGTGGCACTGTAGTTCATCAGGGGACATTCCTGGTCTGCCAGGCGTTGGGGCTTGGTTCACGCGCTGAGTGGAAAAGGGAGTGCCTTCTTGGTTGAGGCTCAACCCTCTGCACAAGAAGAGTAGTTCATCCAGGCCAAGCGTAGGGTGGTGGTGCTTGAGGAGCTCCTTCAGGGCAGGGAAGGCTCCTTGGCGGTACAGGATGGCTGATAGCTTGTCCTTGAGTTGGGTTCTGGCTTTCAATTTCAGGAACTTGTCGGTTTAAGCTTGCAGCAAGCGTGGTCCTTGTTGGATATCCAGTAAGCTAATCAGGGTGTGGTGGCGGGTGTCTGGGTTGTTGCCTGTGACCATCAGTTTGCTCTCAAATCAGGAGTAGTCTAGGCAGAACTTGACGTCCTCAGCGGTTGCTTTCCCAAACCAGTCCAGGGCATCACCAGAAAGTATGGAGGCTACTCCAAGGACTTTCTAGTGTCGTTGAAGTATGAGTTTATGCTGGCTTGAAAATGGAGGCAGAGGACTGGCATTGCTCTTCTGGCTTCTTCTAGGGTGAGCTTATCCATCTGGGGCATATCTACCCAGGTTGTGGTCTGGTTTACTATGACGTTCTGAACCTGCAAGTTTGGGGTCTTGGTCTTCTCCTTGACAAGTGGTGTGTCTTTCTGTTCTGGGCTGGTTTGGTGTCAGGTCACTGAGGTGATCAGGTTGGTAGCTAACTTGTACGCATATTAAGCTGAAATCAATAAAAAAGGCATACAAGATGCCCCAAGAGTTAACAACATCTTGGGGCCCAGGTTACTGTGTTTGAGGTAGATTGCCATAATGTCAGGGATCTAAGCTGTGGGAGGTTCCTGAGAACTTGCAGGCAGACGGCCCGCGGGCCCAGCAGGGATAGCCCACCATAAGATTGGGGCTACCTTTATAATATAAGATAACAATTTTCCAAGGACTGATCAAGGTCTGCTTACAGGCACCATAGAATCAATCAATCTGGTGAGGGTGATATACATCACCCCAAATATCTGAGTGAAGTGGATTCATTAGTGGCAACGGATTCTTGAGGGCAGTTGGGCTGTGGGGTGAGGGGCCATGTTATTGGAACCAATTATGCAGGCAGGAAATTATACTTGTCTTGGAATAGCAGAGGAGGTATGGTGATTTTGGTGCCTTCTCTGTAAACGGTTTCAGTTTCTCTAGCTCTAGCTTGAGAGTTGTGGATGAGGAGCTCCTCCAGATTAAACTCCAAATACTCTGGGTTGAGTGGGTACTCAGTAAAATGTACTGGGCCAAAGGGAGCTCCTGGTGGACAGTAAAGTTCAGGTGGCTGGTCCGTGGTTTCTTGGGGTAGGTGAGCACGGGGTTCAGGGCCGCAAGAAGTAGACTGTAAATGAAGTAAAACTAATAACAAGTATGTTATGATCTAGTTGAACCAAAGGTTCATGACACTTTATTGCAAGGATGGTAATTTGCATCTTCCTGGCAGCCCAGGGTATAAGTATGCCCATCTGTCATGGTAAAACTTTCACAAATTCTGTTGGCCCAGGTTTTCCAAATTACCAGGTCTTCCCAGTCTTTGGTGGCATCAATTGTGGGGGTTATTTCATTGGCTGGTTTGAACTGAGAATGCTCAAATTTCAAGTCAGGTTGTGGGATTAGTTGTCTCTGTGTGGCCTGCGCTCTATGAGAAAATTCTCTGTTTCCCCTCCCTTGTGGGCCCAAGTTATTTTAGGATCTGTGGCTGAAACTGCCTGTTGATTGGCTGTTTTATCAGGGACCTTTAGTGTGGAGAGTATTGGTGTAGGTAAATTTGGTTCATCAAGCTTCAAAGGATTTTCTGAAGTCAAATCCTGTTCTGGTTCAAGCCCAAAAAACTGCAGGCTGGCAGCCTGCAAGATGCCGGGGTTCAAGTTTTGTAGTTGAGTCTTTATGATAAGCATAGTTGATAAAAGTTTGTCACTTGTGATATGGAGGATGTTTAGACCCTGGTGGGTAATGCAGGCTGCCAGGGTAGAAGTGTATGCCAGCATGGTAAGGGACTTGCCTACCAGGGCTGTAAGTTTTGTACCTCTGGTGGGTAGCACAGGCTGCTGGGGAGGAGAGCTCTGAGGGCTCTATGTACCCTGATACGCTTACAGGAGGTCTGGGAGCAAGCATCCTACCTAACAGACTGGTAGGGTGTCATTGTTTGTATTTCCTTGGGGGTTTTGGGGAGGTCCTAGCTACTATTGTGGGCATGGATATGATTAGGGGTATTACCAGGGTGGTTGCTCAGGGAAGCAGATAAAGTAATTGGTATGATCAGGCCTCTGGGAAGTAAAGTTGATTACTTTGCAACTGAAAGCTCAGACTTAATCACCTGATTGAATAAAGACAACTGCACAGACATGAGGATTGTCTATGGTTGAATAGCCTAAGTGGAGGACACTTTCAAGAGCTCATTTAAACTCCATTAGCCTTGTAGATTTATTGCCAGAGTCTGAGGTATTAGTAACAGTGACTGACAATGGAACCACAGTGGTTCATAAAGTAGAATCAAAAGTGAAGACTAGTTGAGGGACTATTGGTTTATGTTGAAGTTTGGAACCAAGATGGTTCATTGGGCAGTTAGAACCAAGGTGGTTAATAGTGAAGATAAGCTGAAGGACTTGAAGATCATGATGCAGGATTAGATGATCACAATACAGGAGCTGGCCAAAGGACCAGAAGATGATGGTGAAGAACTGGTGTTCCTGAGAAATGAGCCAAGTTTTTGCCAAATTGATTTTCCAGGGTGGGAAAATATGAAATGTTTTGCCTTGGATTTCTGGTAAACTCAAGAAGAAATGTGGATAAAAGTGTGGGTAAGAGATTTATTTATTAAGTTCCTAGGATAGATAAAGGTATGTTGCTATGAGAGCTGAATACAAAGTTGTTTTGATGGGACATTTTCCTTGGATTTTACAATATTTGTAAATATATGAGGGAAGCATTGTAGAGGCCCAAAAGAACAATTTAAATAGTAGAATACTATTTAAATTGATATAGGTTGAAACTGGGAAGACTGGTGCTGGAATAGTGAACCAATTAACGCTTTGGTGTGCAAAGAGTTGTTGCTTTGAGCGGTTTGAGCAGTGGAAATTGATTTCCTAGTTGAATCCTGGTAGAACGTCATAAATGGTCTATTTTTGCGCTCTGCATTCATAGGTTGAGTTCTGGCATGCTTCCTGATGAATATAATTAGTTGGAAGCCAAAAGCTTAAAGTATAAGCAAGGAAACAGTGAATTGATACTTTAAGCTTTTGAGAAAGTAAGTATGAAAGCTTAAGTTATTATAGGAAAAAGTGAGCGCAATGGTTTAAGCTTTTGAAGAAAGTAATTTTTCAAGGCGGAACCTTTGAGAAAAGGACACCATAAAAGGAAAGCTACTTAGAAAGTTACAGGGTCTTTCCAGGTCTTTTATAGAGTCTTTTCTTGGTATTTTGAGTTTCTGCCAAGAGGTTTTTGGAAGCCTTTTGATTGCCAGCAGGAGCTTGGTTGGACTGATACAAGTGGAATAACAAGGCCACTAGAGCTATACAGAGAGCTGCAGCCCAAGATAACAGGGCAGGAGCCCAAGATTAAAGAGCTGGAGCTTGAAATAAAGAGCAGAATCCTAAGTGCAGCACATGAGTCCAAGTTTAAGGAGAAAAAGTCCAAGACTAATGTGCAGGAGTCCAAGACCAAGTACAAGGAGTCCAAGATATTTTTAGAGGACTCCAAGTATTGGAAAACCTATCTTGTTTCCCTGACCCCCCAGGCCATATACCAGAAGGTTTCTAATGGGATCTTCCTTATGAGAGTGAATAAAAGCCCATTTTTACCCCTATACATATTTCTGAGATATATTTTCCCTTACTAGAGAATGACAACCCCTTCCAGCTGGTCGCTGGCTATGACCCAGGACACAATTTGTGGACTGGTGGACAGGAACCCCACAGTGCTGCTGTATTCTTTATGGCAAAGAAAGATAGTACCCTTCAATTAGTCACAGATTACTGAGCCCTCAACAAAGTCATCATTAAGAATTGTTACCAACTTCCACTCATTGACAACCTCTTTGATTCCCTGGGCGGCGCCACAGTTTTCTCTGAGATTGACCTGACCACAGGCTACAACCAAATCTGCATCAAGGAGGAAGATATACCCAAAACAGCCTCTTGCACTAAGTACAGATCATACGGGTGTGTTGTGCTCAATTTTGGGATGACAAATACCCGTCAACCTTTGTGACCTTTATGAACAAGGTGTTTGCCCCCACAATGACAAACATGCCCTATCATACCTGGACAACATTATTATCTATAGACCCTTTGTAAAACAACACCACAAGGAATTGGAGGCAGTCTTCACTATCCTGGCGCAACATAAGCTGCTAGCCAAGACCTCCAAATGTCATTTCTTCTGCAAGCAGTTGCCCTTCCTAGGACACATAGTCTCAAAAGATGGCATTAAGCCTGATAACAAGAAAATCCAAGCCATCTCCAAAATGCTACCTCTAAAGGACAAGTCAGAACTCTGCATGTTCCTTGGAATGGTCACCTACATACAACAATTCATCTCTGATTGTGGTGTCCTGAATACACCTCTGTCCTCCATAACTGGCGCCAAATCCAAGTTTGTATGGACTCCCAACACAACCTTTGCTTCAGACGTCTCAAAGAGAAACTCACAACTGCACCCATCCCACAATCCCCCAAACACAATGGGGAATATCAAATGGAGACAGACGCTTCTGACGTATTCATTGGGGGTATTACAAATCAAGAAAAATGATGTTGACTTCCTGCCTGTAGCCTATGAGTCACGTAAACTTACAGACAGCAAGTGTTTATACTCCATACATGACAAGGAATTGTTAGCAATTGTACACTGCCTGGTCAAATGTCGTTAAACTTGGAACGTCAGGAGAAATTAAAAGCATTAACCTACCACAAATCACTCATATACTTTAAATTGGAGGCAAACCTCTCCCACTGACAGGCACACTGGATGTTGTTCCTATAAAAGTTCAATATGAACATCCAGTACAAGCCTGGGCCAGAGTTGGCAACAACTGACACACTATTGTAACTATATGTAAGAGCATCTAGGGGGCAGAACGGACTAGACCCAGATTGGCCCCTCCTGGTACTCCAAACAAAGGACAAGGGGTTTCCCCCTGGCACCACAGACATAGCAAAGGAAACAGTCATTAAGAACAAACACTTATTTGAAGATGTGTATGGAACCCTACATTGAAAAATTTCCAACAGAACCACTATTCCAAATTTTCCCACACATTAGCAAGTTGACACCATCCTACGTTATCATAGAGACCTAGGGCACACAAAAAGCTGCAACCTCTACAAATTCCTTAAACACAAAGTATGGTGGCCAAACCTGTACCAAGACTTTCAGTAAGTCTTGGACCAATGCAAAGTATGTGAGAAATTTGCAATAAGCAAAACCCCACCTAAGTCAGTACTACCTATCCGCATGCAACTACCCTTCAAGGTGTGGGCCCTAGATATTTTGGTCCCCATGCCAGAAAAACATAACAAGACAAAGTACATCATCACCACAATAGACTTTGCCGCACAATTGCCAGTGGCACAAGCAGTAAAGACACATACTGACAACAATGTGCAGCAATTCATAGGAAAAAAAACATCAGCAAGTCCAGAAAGCCAGAACTCCTGATAACCAATGGAGGCAAAAAATTGACCTGTGAAGATACCAACTTATACCTCACCAAGAATGGGATCAAGCACACGGTGACAACACCTTATCATCCTCAGGCCAATAAATGTGTGGTGCGGCTAAACAGCAGCCTTGTGAAATCCCTGGCCAAGCTCACGCCAGGAAACCTGAAGAATGGTACAAGAAGCTATCAACTGCATTGTTTGTATGCCAGAATCATGTGAACAGATCCACCAGGAAAAGCCCCTTCAAGTTAGTATATGGCACACAGTCCATATCATCCAAGAATTGTCAGGACCCAAGCTGGAAATACCAAGTAAGGTTCCACCCTGTTCAGATCCCCAGGTCATAGAGTCAAATAGCAATCAAACAGAAAGAGAAAACAAGAGTCTGCAAAAGACATTTGTCCCCATCCAAAATAGACATGAGGTTGGCAACAAAGTTTGGGTCATGAACATCAACAAAAGTAAATTACAACCAGAAAAGTAGGCCCAGTAATTATCCTAAAGAAAAAAACAACACTTAACTTGTGCAAGGACTGGGGAGATGTAAACAAGACAGGTCCTCCACCACAATTGCATGAGACCCTGCAAGGCAAGACAGAAACAATGTGAGACTGCCATATCCGCCACAAAACAACAGTTAATACAGTATGGCGCCTGGGCTCCCAATGATCTCCCTTAATGTTGTGTTTGGCTTCTGGGGACAACATCCAGGAGGACACAGCAGGAAATCTTTATAACAAAAGATTTGAGGTTCAAAGCTAGCCTTGGGTTGCCTTCAGGGAAAAATTAAGGGCACATACCTTAGTTTCCTGGAATACAAGATGATGAATTCCTTTTGGAAAAAAGGAAAAGGCTTGAAAACTATTAAAGCTAATGCAAATGTGGATAAACTTGTCTTTATTAGGATAAATGATTCTACTTAAATAGTAGACAAGTGTTGATGGTAACTCATTAGGTAGACATAGTGGTCAAGGGGGTCATGTTGGGGTGAGGTCATACCAGGATAAGACAAAGGAAGGTATGATATTCTGAAATGGGTGGAGATTGAATTAGACCCATTTACAGAAGGCAAGGAATTCCCAAAGTTGAAAGCAAAACCAACCAAATCTTTGCACATATCACTATTTGAGAGCCATATTTAAATAGCATTAATGGTGCAATTTACAACACTGACAACCTGCCTCTAGAGAAGGCCAATCTTTAGTTGGGGGTGTCAAAACAGCAGGCTCAACCTGCCAGCAAGGTTCTGAGTAAGTGGGTTTGTGAACCGCAATCCAATTATCTGGTCATCTAAATCCAGACTAGGAAGTCAACTCAAATTTCCAAATTCAACAATATGAACAGATGATGATCCCTTACAGTGAATGCTTTGTTTTGGAGCTTGACTCATTACCAGGATCAAGCCACCCCCTTCACCATTCCATTGTGTGATCAATGCTATCATGTTCCTGTTACCCATGACTCACACTAACTATATAATTTTCATCTCCCAATAAAGATTATATCTTGTGTCTAAATATTTTTCCCCTTGTAACTCTGCTAAAACAGCTCAGTTACAAAAAAGCAATAATAATTAACCAATACCCAATTCTGGACTGTTGAAGGGGACATACTGTATCAATGCTGACGGTATGAAAAGTGTGTTAGGTAGGCACCAGTTTAAACTCATGAGTGGTGGTGCAAGGCTTCTATAGTTGACAATCATGGCAACTAACAAGAACATCATGATACAACAGGCAGAGGTTTTCCCAGTAATAGTGTTTCTGAAACCAATCATAAGTCTTGGATATTCCTCCATGTCTAGTCTCCTGATATGCTTGCAGGATAAGGGACAGCTGTATGATTAGACGGGCATAGGGAAGGTACTGATCTTGAACCTTCTTGAACAGTTGTTGGTTGCGGATTAGAGTATCCTGAGACAGCTTCTGCAGGGCCAAACAGGTATCTTTGGTCTTGGCATCTCATGCTGAGGAATGACCAATCAGTTTGTATAGTCAATCAGCTTCAGCAGGATAGAGAGCCGGGATATCTATTTGTGAGAGTACATTGGCATTCTGATGCTGTATGCCCAGACAATGGAGTAAAGTAAAGTCATAACCTTGTAGACAGAGAGCCCATCTTTCCAGGCATCCTTCAGGTTCTTTCAACTACTGTAACCACTAGAGAGAGGCATGATTCATGACAAAAGTGAAGTGTTTACTTTAGATGTAGTGGCAAAACTGCTTGACAGTGTGGAGCACTATTAGGCATTATTTCTCAGTCACACTGTGATTTTTGTCATGTTTGTTCAGGACTCTGGAGTTATAAGATACTGGGTATTCTATACCTTTGTCATCAAGTTGATCCAGGATTGCACCAATAGCAAGGCCAATAGCGTCAGTGTACAGAATGAACTCCTTCTTGTAGTCAGTGTATAAAAATAATAGGGGCCTCTTTCAGTTTCTTTTTAAGAGGCTCAAAGGCTTTTTGTTGACTGGCCATCCATTTGAAAGGAACATTTTTTAACAACTGGACTAGTATTTCACTGATGTTGGTAAAGTCAGGGATGAATTTTCTGTAGTAACCCATCATGCCTAAAAAGACTTGGACTTCTCTAAAAAAAAGGGGGGAGTGAGAATTTTGTCAATGGCTTCCATTTTTTTAGTCATAGGACTTATCTTGGTCTGGATTACTTTATGCCCTAATAATTCCAGGTGATCACTGAAGAAGGTGCACTTGTAAGGCTTCAGCTTAAGTCAAGCTTCTTGGATATTGATGAACACCTCTTTAAGATGAGCCAGATGATTGGTGAATATAGTACTAACTACAGTGATGTCATTCAAATAGACTAATAAACACAAAAGCTTTAGTTCACATAATATGGATTAAATATTCTTTAGAACATAGCAGGAGCATTACAAAGCCCTTGAGACATGTGTGTAGGTTAAAACAACCCTTCAGAGGTAATGTGAGAAGCTTTTTGCCTTACTTTGGGAGAGAGGTTTTATTTTTAGTAACTTAGATACTAGATTCATAGCTGAAAAGAACTCAGAACCTCCAAGACAATGAAGGGCATTATCTATGTGCAGGAAGTGGTAAGAATCTTTCTTGGTTAAATAATTCAACCATTGATAGTCCATCATAATATGGTGACCTCCATCCTTCTTCTTCAAGATGAGCAAGGGGGAGGTTTAAGGACTCCAGGAAGGAGCAAGTGGTCCAGTATACAACAACTACTTGAGTTCTTCAAACACCTGAGTCTTATTTACTCTACTTTTTCTATAGGGCGTTTCTCATAAAGGAGGGTGTGTCACCAGTATCAATCTGATGTATGACACCCTTAGCCAGGCCATAATCAGTACTGTCTTTGGAAAAGATGTCAGCAAACTGATTTAGAAGGTCAAGAACTTCCTTCTGTTGTACAGGAGACATCTGTGTAAAATCCTCAGCACTTAACAAGGACAACACTTGAGGTTCTTACTCTGATAAGTTGAAATCACAGAAAGTACTGAGAGGGTGTAGAGAGAGAACATCATGAGCATTTATAAGTTGGCCATAGCCAACCACTTGACCTCTAGAGACAGTGATAGTAACAGGAGATAGGTTAGCCACAAGTAGTTGCAAATCATCTTTATGAGAAGAGTGTAAAATTCCTGGGCAGAGATGAGGGTCATTACGCACCAAAGAGGAAGGGGAGTACAGTTCTAGGAAAGTACACTCAGGCAACTCATATAAGATTTGGGAGTCAAGGATAACTTTAGACCCAGGAGGGATGGTCACAACCAAGTAGCCAAAATGGGAACTCCTTCAAGTGCAGGATAGGCAAGAGGAGGGCAATTTATGTTGGAGGAGTGCATGTGGTACTTCAGGGTGAAAATTCCAGAAGGGTACTCCAGGACACATGTCTATAGGAGTTTGCCAGGCCTTTTGATGGTGTTGATTATATACTTCTGGGAGGTATAATAAACAAAATAAACGGGAAAATTAAGAAGAGAATGATACTTTATTAAATATGAATATAGCTTAATATATAGTATCATGATAAGCCACATGTTGTCCATATACGTCATGGAGATCATGGGGTTTATCTGAGTAATGTTCCTCTTGAGTCATGAGGCTTAATCAAGTTGTGTTACATTTAGGACCTAGATTAAATGAATCCCTGTCATAGAAGGTTAACTAATAAAGGTGCCACTGGCTTATTGACTGGGCGGTGAACCACTTGGTGAGCTGCTCAGTGATTTACTCGGGGTGTTAATTCCCCAAGAGAGAGTAATCAAAGATGTTGCAACAATGGGTTCTTCAAAGATGAGAGAAACTTCATATCCAGGGATCAACATGTATCCATCTTTTATTTTGATGATCCCATTGTATTATTAGTGGGATTTAGTACCTATCAATAGGTTGCAGCTCTCATTTTCCATGACTACAGCAGGGGCAGCAAGAAGTAGCTTGCCAAATTGCATAGAAAGAGCTGAATATGCGTCAATGGACTGTGTCATAGATAAACCAGATGTATGATAAGTATGATGGTAGTTGAGGTCTGGGGCTTGCTTGAGTTTCTTCACTAACTTGGAAGACACAACATTGACTGGATAACCAGTGTCAAGGACGGCTTTGATATTCACCTTTTAGATGAATATCTCTATGTGAGTTGTATATCCAAACAGGGAAAGAACAGCCAAGACATCTTGTGCTTCAGCAAACTCCTTATCCTGATTTTCTAGCATACACTAAGGGCACAAAACTCCTTATAAAAAGTCTGCAGGGGAAGTTAAATGGAGATGTTCTGGAATACAGCATCAGCCACTTCAGAGGCTTCTTCAGAGGTTTTCACCAAGACAGGCAACCTCTTGGCTTGTGTGAGGTAGGGTCTTGAAACAATCTGTTTGGCGTCAGCAAAAGGTTTAATAGTGACTTTAGTCTTTCCAGAACACATCTTATAAGGTACAGGAATGGTCTCAGATACAACAAGGACAGAGTAGCCATAGTCATCAGAATTCTCAGGTCAGACTCTTCCATGTCAGAGTTGTCTAAAATGTTGTGGAAGAGAATAAGTATAGGAGGAGCTTGGGGATCAGTTTCCTCATCATCAGAATTAGAAGTAGATGAAGGGGGAAACTGCAAAGAGTTGTCAACCAAGAGCGTCTCTGCCTCTAGGTTGATATCTCTTTTCCTGCCTGGTCTCTAGGGTCAGCTTGTCATGAATGGCATTTCAATACTTGTATTGAAAACTCAAGAGTTGAGCCCCAGTTCCCAAAAGACGGATCAAACCCTCCAGGACAGTCCAGGACCCGCCAATCTGTTAAGTCACAGGCTCAAATTGATGAATTACTCCACAACCTGCCAGCCTACTACAGAGAATTCCCTGAATAGTTGCCAGTCTGCCGCCAAACTGGTGCCAATGAAGGCCCATTCCTGCAAAAGAGATGTAACCTGGCTAACAGAGGTTGGTGAAGGACCTACTACCAACCTGCCCAACACCAATACTGGAGTTTTGAAACCAACATTGGAAACCCTGGAATCAAACCCTGAACCTCCAAGGACTACTCAATTCACACAAAGTGGACGGGAGACCGCCCACTTGTTAAATTGCAAACCTGAGTTACTCCAAGACCCGCCAGTTGCCCAAGAACAACTCCCCAAATGGTCACCAGATTGATGCCAACCTTAAGCTACCAAAGATCTGAACCTATGCAGAGGTTGTAGCTTGCCTTAAGGAGGTTAAAATGAAACCTATTTTTAACTCTGCTAATGACCACCAGCAACTGCCAGCCTTCTGCCCAGAAGGGGTAGTAAAATTGAACTACTCAGGTGACATGGTGAACAGTGGCAGTGGAACAAAGCATTGCCATTTCTATTTTCCAGAGCAGGTTCAACCTGGATCTTCCGCCCTTGAGATTCCAAGCCAAGACCCATGCCCTGCCAGTGCCTTGTCTGCAAACCTGAACCCTGCAAAAATTGAAGAAGCAAGACCCTATGGTATTAAAACCCCAGCGGTATGGTGAAGACCCCATTGTCATTTTTGATAATAAAGTTTTATGAACCTTTGGTTCAAACAAATCTTACCCTATCTAGTTTTAGTGATCTTCCATCTTAATTCTGGTCAAGTAGACTACCAGTCTGCCGCCCCTTCCTGAGCCTAATCTACCAAATTGCCCAGGCATTATACTGCCCCCAGGAGCTCCCTTTAGACATGTGCACTTTGCTGAGTACCCCCCCCCCCCAACCTGGCCTATTCAGAGTATGACTTGGAAACCATTCTCATTGCCAACCCTTTGGCAAGGACTTGAAGTACCAAATACTTAGGAACACAAAGAAAAGAGAGTCAAGATACTGCCCTTAATATTCAAGGACAAGTATAACTACCTACCAGCGTACTTTGTTCTCATGACTCCACCATTAACCCCAAGACCAGACTGCCCCTTGAAACCCACTGCCACAGCCAAGACCAACTCTACCCAACTATTTGGAGTACTCTACATTACTTTGACAGGATTGGTGGATTCTGTGGTCCCCAACTCCGGATCCTGGTCCTAGCTTGGGCTATCTGTATCTTATGTTATCAAGTTATCACCCATTCTATGGTGGGCCCTACCCACTAGCCCAACCACACCTCACCCCAAGCCACCCAATGCCTCTACCTATGACTGGCTTCCTGACACAGCTCCTTTAAAACGGGGATTTTTAAAAACTTGTGAGTGATGCCCCACCTGAACAAAATTATGAAAGCCCTGTTGTTTAGGCTGGTTTTGGGCATTCACAGTGATGCAACTGAGGTTCAAACCTCGCCTGCTAATGTATCTTACAATACACAGGGGGAGCTCCATGAGTTGCCCCTTGACGTATCTAATGTTATGAATGGATCTGATGGCAATGTCAAATGGCGGGCACTTCATCCTAATTAGGGGTGTTGCTAATTCAACCCGCTAATCCCCGCACAAGTTATTCCTTGGCTCCAAACCCTACATGGAACTCCCACTATGCCACCCCCTTGTGGCCTTGTGGCTTCCCCATTTAGTATATTAACCACAACATCTTACAATAAACAACACATAATTATTATTTTTCTGTCCTTTCCTATTGGACTGTTGTCTTCCCCAATTCCAAGTACTGAACTCTCATTGGTTCAGTTGCAACAGTGGTAGCAGAAGTAGGTTCTGACCTATTTCAAAAACAAAATTCCCCCCAAGAAAGACAGAGTACGGGCCGCATGGCTACTCCACAACAAGTGATGATCCTTCTAATCCCCAAGGGGGACATTCCCAAAGGATATATCATCTATCAAGATCAGTTATTTCTTACCAGTGTATACAATTGGCTCCGCCTTGGGCAGCGTGACGCTAGTGTCATCCTGCCACAGTTGGATCTGTTGCAACATATGCTCAACCTTCAACTAGAATCCTTCACTGGCGGTGTCAAAGGAGCTGACATTATCAGTTGGCTCCAGTCCACTGAAACGCGCCTCTGTATCTGTCAGGTTCCCAAGTCCATGTGGGTTGCCACTGCATCTGGCCGCCTTACAGGGCCTGCCGCCGTGTGGTTCACCAACTAGGCCAGCCAGGAGTTTGACGTCACCTGGGCAACATTTTGAGATACTGCCAAGTCCTGATATAGTAAAACCTTCTCCACCATTATCTTGGGGACTCCCCCTAGCCATCAAGTAGACAGGTTCCATCCCTGAGTACCTTGCCGCGTGGCAACAACCCTTGCTTCTGTCCCCAAAGCAGTGACTGATGGGAATGCCATGTTGCTCACTCTCATTGTCAATGGGTTAAAACCCCTTATTTGCAAGTGGGTTCCTGTTGGCCGCTGCACCTCTATTGACAACTGTTATAAAGCCATTGTGGAGGCCAGTAACCAGGCTTCAATGGGCTTTTGCCAAACCAACAATACTCCACCCCAACCACCCCTGCACCTAACAATGGCCAAGGTCAAGTGGGCTGTTGCCAACCTCAACAGCAAGAAGGTGTAGCTAAACACCCCCGCAAGGGGGAGCTCCGGCTAGCGCTAATCAAGGACCAGGGAAAAGCCTGGGGGTTGTGACAACAAGAGGCCTTACAACCCCAACTGACCCGCCCTCTCAGCCCTTGCTTGCAAAGAACTCCCGCAACTACAATCTTCACAAGGTCAAAACCCTAGACGTCTTTCAGGTCCATAGCAACAACCCCGTGTTGCAAGCCGCTCACTCCGCAAATAAAGAAACACGCTTGTCCTATCCCTTCTGTTTCTGTGGGAACACCCACAAGTTACTGGTAGACACCAGGGCTGATCACACCATGGTAGATCAGGTGTTTGCTGACTCCCAGCAATTAGACCAAGTACCCAGCAGATTCAAAGCAGTACATGTAGCTGATTCCTGCAGAATTGCCATCACCCACAAGACGGTTTTCTTCTCTGTGAGAATGGGGAAGGTCCAGGTTAAGCTCTCTGGACCAATCATGGTGGGCCTCAGCCATGACATAATTGCTGGCCTCAACTGGCTCTGGCATAACTGCCCTTACATCATAAGGGATACCTCTGTCATCACCCTCAATAGAAATGGGTGGGTTTTCAGATTTACCCCATGGAAATGAACAAACTACTACATGACACTGTGTTTGTCAGAATGACGGAAACAGGCTCATACAATTTCAAGGGGGGGAAACTAGACTTTAACCAATGTTCAGTTGAAGTTATCCAGGCAGAATCATCTGCAGTCCCTCCCTTGTCAACATCAACACCACCAGCGCTAGCTGCACTCCTTGAGGAGTACAAGGACGTATTCAGTGAAACACTCAAACAACTACCTCCACCCCGGGAGATACAGCATGCTGTACAAATTCAAGGATTGTTACCTAAAGCACAACCATTTTATTGTCTCACACCAAAGGAAGATGAAACCCTCCGCCAACACCTTGTGGACGCGCTTGATAAGGGATTCATTTGTCCCTTGCTCTCTCCATACGGGGCGGCGGTCTTTTTTGTAGCTAAGAAGGATGGGTCTCTTTGCCTGGTCACAGACTACTGCGTCCTAAATGAGGTGACAGTTAAAAATAAATACCCCCTGCTGCTTATTGACAACATGTTTGGTACACTTGTAGGCACAAAGGTCTTTAGCAAGATCAATCTCACTGCAGGGTACAACCAGGTCCGTATTGCACCAGGGGATAAGGCAAAAACTTCCTTCCACACACACTACGGGTTGTTTGAGTGTTGTGTCATGAACTTTGGAATGACCAACGCTCCTTCCACCTTTGCTATGTTAATGAACAAAGCATTTGAGGAATCGATTGGAAAATGTGTGGTGGTGTACCTTGACGATATTATTGTCTTCAGTCAAGATCAAACCACACACCTCCAACACCTCTGTGCTGTCCTCAACACCCTTTGGGAAAACCAGCTAAAAGCTAAACCCTCCAAATGTGAGTTTCTTAAGTTGGAGTTGTTATTCCTTGGGCACATCATCTCTGCCCAAGGAATACGGCCCAACCCTGCCAAAATCAAGACAATCACTAGCATGCCGCCCCCCACTGATGTGGGCCAAGTGCAAACATTCTTAGGCATGGTTGCCTATGTACACAAGTTCATCCCTAATTGTGGAGAACTAATTTCACCCCTCACTGAGCTCCTCAATACCAAACAGTGCTTCCATTGGACCCCCACCAGAGATAAAGCCTTTGAGACGTTGAAGCAAAGACTTACAACAGCACCAGTACTGCAGTTCTCCAACCAAAACCGACAGTACAAACTTGAGACTGACGCCTCTGACAGGGCCATAGGGGGCGTGCTAAGGGTAGAAACTAAAAATGGCGTCTTCCTCCCCGTAGCATATGAATCCAGGAAGCTCACTGACTTTGAACAACGTTATCACATCCATGATAAAGAACTGGCAGCCATTGTACACTGTGTGGAGAAGCGGCGCTGTTATTTGGAAGGTGTGACCTTCCCGCCTCACGTTCTGACGGACCATAAGTCACTCCAGTATTTCAACACACAGTCCCATCTGACACAATGTCAAGCAGGATGGGTTGAACATCTGTCCCCCTATCAATTATGCATCAAATATAAGCCTGGAAAAGAACTTGTTACAGCCAACACTCTTTCACGGCTCTACATAGCGTTCATCACTGGGGACAACGGTCTGGACCCAGACTGGCCCATGCTCTACCTGCGCCCCAAGACAACCCGCTACAAGGGCCTTAACTTGGTCACCATCTCCAAGCTGAAGGATAACAAAAGTCAGTTCACCATTGATGATAGAAACGTCTGCTACCAAGCAGAGACAGGTGAAAAGACGCTGTATATTCCCACCACACAACGAGGAGACACCATCTTACACTATCACCAAACCTTGGGTAACATTAGAGGGCGTAACCTCTTTGAGATCATGAAATGTAAGGTTTGGTGGCCGCGCATGTGCCAAGACATCTTGGACCTCCTTGAGACATGCATATTGTGTGAAAAGAATATGTCTACACCTGCACCTCCTAAGTCTGTCCTACCCATCCAGGATATGGAACCCTTCAAACAGTGGGCCCTCAACATTGTGGGACTGCTTCCCAAAGACAGACTGGGTAAGAAGTATATTATCAATGCTATTGACTATTTCACACGTTGGCCAGTGGCCTGGGCCACAACCAAACACACTGCCACCACTGTTACCCACTTTATTGGCAAGGAGATTGTGGCTTGCTTTGGGCAACCCAAGCGTCCCATCACCAATGGCAGGCCTGAACTCTTTGGACACGTTGTGAAGGCATACTGTGTCAAGAACGCACTTCAGCATATAGTCACAACCCCCTACTATCCGCAAGCCAACAGGCGCGTGAAACGGTTAAATGGCTCCCTGGTTCAATTGATTGCCAAGCTCTCGCAAGAGCACCCTAATACTGTGTGAACGGAACATCTTCCCACCGCCCTACTGATCCTGCAAGCAAGAATCAACAGGGGCACTGGGTTCAGTCCTAAAACCCTGGCCTTTGGAACACCAGACGGTCTGACAGGGGCTGAACAGGTGAAACTACAGTCCAAGGTTCCCAACAAACCCCCCTTAGCTCCAACTCCCTCCTTAGACCAATGGTGCGCCAAAGCCCAGGAGATCAAACACAAGCAGATTGCAGGGGGGACAAAAAACCTCAAAGCTAGGTATGCTGTAGGTGACCCTGTCTACACCCTCAATCCCAATTCTGCCAAATTAGAACCCAACCACCTAGGGCCCTTCAAGGTAGCTGCCGTCTACAACAACCACACCTACCAACTTGAGGATGCCCAGGGGAACACCAAGAAACTTCAACACAATTGCTTGTACCCCTGCTGTGCCATCCCCACACAAAGGTTGTTTGTGCAGACCTTCCGCAGACTCCTGTCCTGGTGTCTGACGACAAGCAGGGGGGGGTGTTGCAACTGAGGTTCAAACCTCGCCTGCTAACGTATCTTACAATACACAGGGGGCGCTCAATGAGTCACCCCTTGACGTATCTAATGTTATGAATGAATCTGATGGCAATGCTGAGTGGCGGGCACTTCATCCTAATTAGGAGTATTGCCAATTTGATCCACTGATCCCCGCACAAGATATTCCTTGGCTCCAAACCCTACATGGAACTCCCCACTAAGCTACCCACTTGTGGCCTTGTGGCTTCCCTATTTAGTATATTAACCACAATATCTTACAATAAACAATACCTTCTTCTTATTATTCTGTCTTTTCCTATTGGACTGTTGTCTTCCCCAATTCCAATACTGAACTCTCATTGGTTCAGTTGTAACAATGTGGCTTTCCATGATACTATATCTTATCCTATTTTCATATCCAATAAAATATCATTCTCTTCTTAATTTCCCCCTTTTATCTTTTTTATTATAATTCTAATAAGTATATACTTGGCAAAATTACACAGGTTCAGCACTCTTGGACTTAGGCTCAGATTGTATACTTACCAACAGTAAATTTGTGAACAAGTTCAGTCTAGCTACTAATCCTTCATGGATTAAGAGCTTGGCTTTAGCTAATGAACATCACATTGCTGTCACTTGGTAAACTGCATTTTTTCCATCACGCAAGAGAACCTACACTCAATCATCCAAGGAACTGTCATTGACTTCCCCAGATTTGACATGGTACTCAACTTGGACTGGTTGAGAAATAATAACCCCCACATGGACTGATCTACTTCAGTATTGGCCATCAAACAGAAGGGGTCAATCACCAAATCTACCCAAATAAGGGTGGATTAGCTTCTTCAGGATCACACATTTGTATGCATTACCAAGACCCAAGAAGAGAAGGACAATCTCAAATTAATCAGCTGGGACTTCTTTCAGTATGAAGTCATAAACTTTAATAACCAAAAAGATGTAATTACACTAAAGATTAAAAAACAGTAGCTCAGTATCCATATATCTTAAAGGAAACTCTTTAAGGATTGCTCCCTGAGAAGCACATACAGTACACCATCCAACTCAAGTATGCATTACCCAAAGCATGCCCCATATACTTCTTCACACCAAATGAAGACAACACCCTTCACACCTACCTCAAAGAGACCCTGGAGAGAGGGCTCATCTAGCATTCACAGTCTCCCTTTGGGGATGCTGTATTTTTTGTAGCAAAGAAAGACTTATCACTAAGGCTAGTCAAAGATTACCAAGCACTAAACAAGGTCATCATCAGGAACCACTACCTTCTTTCACTAATTGATGATCTCTTTGATGCGTTAGGTGGGGTAATAGTATTCTCTAATATTGACCTGATAGCAGTGTACAATTAGATTTGCATCAAAGAAAAAGACACCCAAAAAACTAAATTCCGGACTAAGTATGGCTTGTACAAGTGTACTGTCCTTAACTTTGGAATGATCAACACAAAGTCAACCTTTATGATGTTTGTAAATGAGGTGTTTACCTCATATATTGGAAACACACACTGGTATACCTGGATAATATCATTGTATACAGCCTCACTGTTGAGCAGCATCACAAGGACTTGGAGGCAGTATTTGCAACTTTGTGCAACACAAGCTCCTTGCCAAACTATCTAATTGCCTATTTTACTGTGAACAACTCCCCTTCTTGGGGTAAATGGTGTCTAAAGAGGGAATTAAACCTGAAAAACAAAAAATCAGGCCATCTGCAAGATGCCACCATCAAAGGACAAGGGAAAGCTAAAACTTTTCTGAGTATGATATCCTATATATGCCCTTTATATTAGACTGTGATGTACTCAAGGTACCATTATCTTCCATCACAGGGGCTAAGTCCAAGTTTGTATGGACCCCCACCAACGGGACCTTTGTTTCTGTTGCCTGAAGGAGAAACTAGTTGTTGTAAATTGTGCCATTAATGCTATTTCAATATGGCTTTCAAATAATGATATTGTGAAGATTTGGTTGGTTTTTCTTTTGACTTTTTGAAATTCTTTGCCTTCTGTAAATGGGTCTACTTCAATGTCCACCCATTCCGGAATACCATATCTGCCCTTGACTGATCCTGGTATGATTTTAACACAATGTGACCCCCTCTGTTACTCTTTTTACCTATTGAGTGATAATCAACCTTTGTCTACTATTTAAGTTGAATCAATTCTCCTATTGAAGATAAGTTTATCCAAATTTGTGTTGGTGTTTGTATTCTTCAAGATTTGTCCTTTCCTTTTTTCCAAAATAAAACCTTCTTCTTGTATTCCATGAAATTAAGGTACATGCCCTTAATTTTGCCCTGAAGGCTAACCCAAGGCTAGCTTTGAACCTCAAGCCTTTTGTTATAAAGGTTTCCATCTATTTTCTCCTGGATGTTGCCTCCAGGAGCCAAACACAACAAAATGGTGCTCACTACAGGGGCTGCAAGCCCCTTGGTTACTCTGTTCTCCTGAGCATTCTCTGGTTCTTTTTCCTTCATTACTGAAGTACCTGAGCCTCCTAAAGCTTTGAATTCCTCTCTTGAAGAGGACATTATCAACTCCCCCAATTCATTTATTATAATGGTTTTGTTGCCTTGGCCTATTTGGACCCCTCTTCCAGCTTTTTTTCTTGACTATGAGCAAGCTTGCACCGCCGCGTGCTCCCTCCATACTGGGATGGTGGCCATGCATATCATTCCTGGTCTCTATTCTCTTTACGCTTCCAAGGACATGTACTCCTTCCTGTTGAATTTGGCCTCTCCCCTGCTTTGATGAAATCAATGGAGACCATTGGCACGCCAGTAAATCAGTTCATTCAGCCCACCTTGGTCAATCATCTATTAGCATAGGGGTCCCAGAACCAACTCCTGGCTGCTGTGGCCTCTGCTGTGACAAACAATCACACTCAGAACATGGCTTACCAAGAATGGATGCACAGTCTCTTTGCTTGCATTTCTGATAACTAACACAATTTGCTGGCCTTGCAAAATTACCTGACCTCATTGCTAAACACGCTTCACTCCTTTCTCCTAGTATATACCAGAGATTGGCTGTGCAAACTAGATGGCCATCATGCTGCTTGTCAAGGACAAATTAAAGCCACCCTCCTAAAATACCAACAGGACTTTTAGGCCTTGGTTGGCAAGCTCAATCAATTCTGTGAGCACATCAATAATCAACTGGAGTTAGTTAGGACAAGTGTGGATAATTGGGGTCATCAGATACACCAAAAATACAGCTTTGACAAGACCACCCTGGGAAATACCCTACATCAAGTTCAGACTTATGTTGATAACAAGGTAGCCTTAGTAGAAATGGTACCACCTGTGCCTTCTGCTGGAAATCCCTCTGCATTTGAGGCCAAGGTCTTGGAGGCCATATCTGCTCTCAAGACCACCACTCAGCAACAGACATCTACTTCAAATCCTCCTCCATTAGAGCCTGTGCCTGACCCCCACTTTACCATCCTGACTGACCAAGTTGCCACATTGCAGGGTGAGTGTACATGCCTGCGTCAACACCTCTCTGACCAAGAAAATTCTTTCTCTGAATCTGATGATGAAGGAGAGGCAGATACCATTGAAGTCTCCACTCATGAGGATCATGGATGCTGCCCTGGCTTAGAAAGACAGCCAAAAGTCAGCTGTGCCCTTGCGCTAGATAATCTAGTAGCCGTGACAAACAACATTGCTGACATGCAAGATGTGCTGGAACAAGAAGTTCAGAACCTTGCTCAACAACCAAGACTATTAATGAGAGGATCACTCCTTTGGCGTCTCAGTCCACAGCTATGGCCACCTGGTTCAATGGAATTTTGGGTACCTTGGCTGTCTAGCATATACAAGTTGATGAAATTGGGACTGTAGCAACAATTGCCAGGGACATTGGAGGACAGAACAGTTCTACTCTGGATACATTGGAAGAAAGTCTTTGCTTTTTATAGGCAAGACTTCCTGCTGCTGAATTTGAGTTTGAAGGTACCATCATAGCAATGTTCTTAATCAGGGTAAAAATAGTCAATCTACATCTTTGTCTATTGATCCCAACTAAAAACCCAAGTTCAAGAAAATCTTTGACCCCAAGACCTCCACCATTGCTGCTTTCCTGACAATCTATGAGACTGCCATCCAAAGGTCTACAGATGACCTTAAAAAGGAACACATCTTTACCTGCCTACATCCTACCTGTCAAGAGTTTGTGGTTCCTGAAATATCATCCATAGTTACTTGGGAGGATATGAAGCAACTTCTCATTGAAGATTTTGGAGGTGACTTCAGCCTAGAGGTTAAGAAGAATGCATTTATACATATTGCCTTCAAACCTAAGGAAACATTAGCTGAATTTGATGACCGCTTCTACATCAAAGGTCAACAACTCATCACCAGTTGCCAACTGACTCCCCGAGAGGCAAATACTGCATGTTCTAATGTGCTGAAGGTAAACCAGCTCTTATGTTTACACTTTAAAGCACATAAGGCATCCCTCACGTCCATGGAGAGTATCAAGACCCTCCTGCAGGATATGTAACTGATGCATGGAGAAACTGTGGTTTGAGAGAATAAGGCTAATATTTCTGTTACTACTTCTTGTACCCCTGCATCATGACTCTTGGCTATAATGGACAATCCAAACAACAAGGTTGTCACAATTGTGGTCATATTGGACATAACTCACAAACCTGCACCAACCCTCGTGTAGAGGGATGTGATCCTAAGGAACAGGCAGGAAAAGATAGGTCATCTTAGAGGCAGAGACGCTCTCTGCTGACCAATCTCCTCTGTCTCCTCTTGATTCTCCCTCTGACAATGAATCACCTCCTTCATCTGGCCCTACTATCCTCAATCTATTCCATGATCTTTTGAGCAACTCTGAGCCCAAAGATTCTGACTATGATGAACCAAACGTTTATGGTTATTCTGTGCTGACTGTCCCTGAAACTGTGTCTGTAAACTATAAGCTCTGTTCAGGGAAGAGCACTACTACAACACATGCACCTCATGATAATGCTAAGGCTATGGTAGCTTGTCCTTATCTAGCTCAGGCTCATTTCCCTTTTTTCTGGTTGATAAATCTGAAGAAGCTATTGAACTAGCAGAGGCTCTCTTCAGCAATGCCTCTGTATCCTTACCTTTGAAGCTGTGTACATAAATCCCTGCCTCAAAATGCATGTTGACAAAATGGGAAAAGGAACTGGAAGCAGCGCAAGACGTCCTGGTTGTCCTATCTCCCTTTGATAAAGATATCAACTGTGTAGAAATATTGACCCAGAAGTTTAAAATCAAGGCCATCCTGGACAAAGTGTAAAGTTACGCCTCCCCCTTAGGCCTTCACTTAAATTCCTGCCAAATGCTTGGGAATTTCTACCAAATTATGTTTGAATATTTATCTAAAAGGTTACTGAAAAAGCCCAAGAAAGGTCATCAATATAATATTTTGGAATTATTCTGAAGATGCCTCACTTAATCCACCCAAGAGACACCTCTGGTTAAATATCATGTGCAAGAGCAGCCAGGAGCAGTGGTAATTGCATCCAAAGCATATCCCTGATGTTAGTTGGTTCAGTTTTCCTTTTGACTATGTCCATTCAAAATTTATCAAGATCTTCCTGCTTCAAGAAATGCATTTGTATCCGCTCATATCATTGGTTGATCAGTTTGTGACATTTAATCCACCACCCCAATCCTATCTTACCCCTTAAATAAATGCAAGAGTTGTAAAAGATCTTGCTTCATCATTCTCTACACTAATAAAGTTTGAAATTTGTTAGTTTAATTTGGCCTTCTGGATTTTCCTGTTGCTTTTAGTGTTCAGTTGATTCCTTACCTCCTTTGGCCTCCCAGAAATTGTTGGTGACAACCTTTTGGTTGTTGCTGAAACAGCAATTTTATTGTGGCTGAGATCTTGGTTTTATTTCCTCTTAACCTGCTCCCCAATTCTCACACACAGGTCCCCCCATCAATTTTGTGTCCTCCAAGTTGATGAAGAAGCTCAAATTGGCTCCTTATATCAACTATACTGAGTCTTATGGAACTTATGGTATGGCTCAAACTTGAGCTATTGGCGCCTACTCTGCTCTGCCAATGATATTTGGAAAGCTTCTCATTGCTTCCCGCGGTTGTTTTGGAAAACAAAGGCTATGACCTACTGGTAGACACCCAATTCCTTTGAGAGTACAATGGGATTGTCAACCTTTGAGATAGATTGTCAGGGATCCAGTCTTGGGCGGCTGGCCCGTTGTTTTCAGGGGTGAATTGGGCCAGGTTTTTTGTGGGCAATGACCACCACAAGAGGGGAGCTAACTTAAAAAGGTAGGAGACAGACTTTCTCACCCAGGATCACAGGCCGGTGGCCGGGATTATAGTGTCAATCACCCCTGTGAGGGTGATGTACACAATCCCAAACAGCTGATCAGTATGATTGGTTAGAAGGTCAGGTGGGGAAGCAGATATATTTTGGGGTCACAGGTGGTTCCATGGGTAGGTTGTAAGCAGGGAGATAGTTGAATTTCCATCTGAACAACTTGGGTGTTGAAAATATCCACGGACCTTGTGGGTTGTATCTAAATGCAGATTGTATGTGGGCCAAAGGATTGAGATCAAGTATCTTTTCTGGGGTGTAGTCCTTGTATTCAGATTTCAGAGAGTAGTTGGTAAAATGGACAGGTCCAAAGGATACACTAGGAGGACAGAAAACTGCGGGCAGTGGGACAGGAGGGCCAGGAGATCTTGAACTGAATTGGTAGATAGCAAACACAAAATAAGGCAATAGCTGCGTGAGCCAAAATAACATAACATTTATTAAAAATGACAATAAGTTTGGAGTTCAGGGTCCTTTGGTCTATATAGCACCCCACCTCTAAACTTAATATTTTCCATGGGGGGTTCATCAGGGTATTGGGAAAGGCAGGCCCGGGGGAACTGGGTGCTTGGGTCCAAAGGCAGCAAAATGGCACTTGGCCCGGGAGTTCTTTCATTGGTCAAGAATATCAAATTGGCTACCTGATTAACTTGCTTTAGAGTTGTGGTCATAGGGTTGGGCTGCAGGCCTGTGCCTCTTCCTGGGGACAGCTCTTTATGGGCCACTGGTGTAGACATCAAATTCATGAAGCTAATAGTTGCCGCTTCAGTACCTCTATTAGGCGCAGTGATTAGTCTTCCATTTGATGCAATGATTTCCTTGGTTTGTCCTGTTTTACTGCACAGGCTAAAATTCTTGGTATCAGCTTGCAAGGGCTCAATCTCAGAAAGACGTGGGGGCGGGCTCTCAGTCCATGGGCCCAGCAGCCTGCAGGAATTCAGGTTCAGGGTTTGAATCCCACCCTTGGGTCTGGGTTTCAAGGGGCAACAAATTATCAATCTTGACATGGATATCTGTCCCTCTTAGGGTATGAAGTCCCATTGATCTTCAAAGAACCTCCCTGCATCCCTGTCAAGCAACTAAATACTTGTGTCCTTAAATACCCCACAGGCATTTTCTTGCTGAAGTATAGGACTTACTCTTCTAATATGCTCTCTCCTCCTCCTTCTTATCCTACTGAAGAAGGTGTTCCTTTACTTGCTCCTGCAGTTGTCATCATCCCTCCTGGCTCTCAGGTGGTCATTGATTCTCAGATATCCTACAAGTTGCCTTAGAAGTTGTTCTTAGAGTTGTATTCTCCTGAATCCTTAAGCCACAAGGAACCTCAGTTATGCCCTGAAATTCTGGATTGGACTCATAAGGAGCCTGTGCAACTACTTCTAGCTAATTTGACCTCTTCTCTCATGCAGATTTCTTGAGGTCAAATTGTGGGCCATGGTTTTATCTTAGGAGCAGAACAAGTGGCCTCTCTCTATCCCTTTGGAACGTTCAGTGACTTCATCTTACCAGAAGGAGACCCTCAAGTGCTCTCTCTATTTACTGCTGCTGACTTCCTGCAGCTGTCTCCCATTCAGCAGAAATATGTGCTAGAGCTTCTTGACCAGTTTAAGGATATCTTTGCATCTGGGCCTAATGACTATGGTCTAACTAAAGGGGTTATTCATCAAATTGACACAGGTGACGCTCTGCCTTTTTGTGCTAAGTCCTACTGCCACAGTATAGTAGAAGATGTCTAGGTCTCCAAGTAGCTAAACAACTTCTGGATGCTGGCCTCTTGGCTGTGTCTCAAATTCTTTGGGTCTCTCCCTTTCTAATCCTTAAGAAGAAGGATGGAGGTTACTGCATTGTGATGGACTATTGCTGCTTGAACTCTCTCACAAAGAAGGATTAATACCCACTGCCAAGAATTGATGATGCTCTCAGAAAATTGGGAGGCTAAAAATTCTTCTCCACCATGGGTTTAGCCTCAGGATACTGGCAGATTGACTTGTCCCCTCAAGGATTGTGAAAAAGCCACTCTTATCACGTCAGAAGGTCTTTAAAACCACACTCAAATGCCTCAGGGGCTTTTAAATGCTCCTGCTACCTTCCAACAAGCCATGGATTCTATCCTGCAAGACCTGAAGCTCTCCTGTGTTATGGTGTATTGGGAAAATATAACACTGTTCAATTCCATCTTCAATGATTATTTAGACCACCTCAAAGCTATTTTCTTCAAGATTTAGGATGTAGGTCTGAAGCTCAAGCTGTCCAAGTGCTCCTTTTTTAAAGAGCGTCTTGACTTATTAGGCCACAAAGTCACCCAGACTAGGATACACCCCATGAATAATAAGGTGAAAGCCATTGATAAGATGCTACCCCCCCCAAAAAAAAATCTACGCAAGGTCCAGGTGTTCCTTGACATAATGAAATACTGCAGGCAATTCATCCCCAACTTTGCTGAACTAAGCAAACCCCTTTTTCCAACTGCTCAGGAATGCCCCCTTCAGATAGACTGATAATCACCAACAATCATTTGAGGCTCTAAAGACTAAGCTTAATGAAGCCCCCATCTTATTCCACCCTGATTATGACAAAAATTTCATCTTATACAATGATGCCATTGGAGTAGCTGTGGGTCAATCTTGGATCAGTTAGACAACAAAGGTGTGGATCAACCTGTAGCCTACTCTTTGTGTGTCCTCAACAATCATGAAAATAACTATAGCGTCACTGAAAAGGAATGCTTGAAAGTTCTACATGCTGTGAAGCAGTTTTGACACTACATCAACAGGAACCATTTTACTATAGTCACTGACCACTCCTCTCATAAATGGTTGCAACAGATAAAGGAACCTAAAGGTCAACTGGCTCAGTGGGCCCTGTTTTTACAAGGGTATGATTTCACTGTGGTGCACAGGCCTGGTGCTCAACATCAGAACGCCAATAGACTGTGTAAGACTTCAGACTTTTTCAACAGAAGCTGCAGGTGTATCAAAGCCTGTGATCAACCATCACCAAAAAAACTATTTCTCAATGATACTGTTAAAACAACAGGCTTGACCCGCCAGCAAGGTTCCGAGAAAGCGGGGTTGTGACCCACAATCCAATTACCTGGTCACTCAAAGCCAGACTAGGAAGTCAACTCAAATTACCAAATCAATCAACATGAACAAATGATGGTCCCTCACGGTAGATACCTTGATTTGGCGCTTGACTCATTATCAGGATCAAGCCACCCCCTTCTTTCATCCAACTTTGTGATCAACACTATCATGTTTCTGTTACCCATGATTCACACCAGCTATATAATCATTATCTCCCAGTAAATAATATTATCTAGTTTCTAAATACCTTTCCCTTTGTAACTCTGCTAAAAAAGCACAGTTACAGCAATACAAGAGATACAGCTAGGATTGGGACATTAGTTTTATTGATGAGCCTAAACAGGAGGAGATGGAATTGCTTGTAATAATAGAACTGTGAGGGTTTTTAAACCCAATTCTATGAACAGGAGATGATAGGAGAATTATGTTTAAGCAAAATTAACTCATAATTCTGAATCGGAAATATTTTGTCAGGAGTAAGATTCTAAAATCTGGAATCAAGGGCTTTTGGCTGACACTAATTTGGGCTGAAATGGTTCAGTATTTGCAGAAATATAGGTGACCAAAGATGGTAAAGGAGAAACAAACAAACAAACAAACAAACAAACAGAAGTCTTGGCATAAATATCAAAAAATAGGAAATATCAGTTGAGACTTAAATTCTCAGTCCTGACAGACTGTCTAGAATACCAATAATGGTCGTACATCCTGCCAAAATTAATTGCCTGTACAAGCTAATAAGGTATCCTGATGCTTGGGCAACCAAACCCAAGGAGATACACCTGGCTCTTCAGTCCCTATCCAAGGATATTATCATATGAGACAGCCAACTTTTCAAGAAGGTCAACAATGCTACCTACCCTATGTTTATCCCAGCATGAGAATAGCTATTATCCTCTAAGCCTACATTGACACTGGACATGGAGGTATAGCAAAAACTCAAGACTGGCTGTGCAAAACCTTTTTCTGGGAAAACATTTGCCTACTTATCCCTGATGTTCTTGCATCCTGTCACTCCTGCCAAATCCAACGCCCTTTACCATCTCAACATCAGTTCAAGCTCATCCCTCCTAAGCATGCCTTTTATTATTTGAGTATTGATTCTGTTGGATCTCTCCCTTGCTCTAGGTCTGAGTGATGATTCATCTTGGTAGCTGTGGACCATTTTAACAAATGGGTCAAAGCAAGGGCTACAAAAAGCATAACTGCCAAGACAACTACAAATTTCTTGCTGCAAGACATCTTCTACTGCCATGGTTGCCCTCAAATCTTGCTTTCTGACAATGGCACCAATTTTAGTGCTCTCCTTACCATGTCTATTTTAGAAGCTATGTGCACTCATCAATCCTTCTCTGTACCGTATAACCTGTCAACCAACAGGACTGTGGGACAAGAAAATTCCACCCTTGTGTCCACCATGAGGAAGCTTACCCTATCTGATGCCGCTAACTGGGATATGTTCCTCCCTGCGGCTCTCTTTGTGTATAGACTCAGCAGACATTGAGTGACTGGACAGTCCCCCTTTGCCATGATGTATGGCTGAGAAGCCACTACCCCCTCAATCTTGGGACCCCCGTTGATTGAAGTTGACGCCTCTGCTAATCCTGAAGCTCATGTCAAAGACTTGACTAATTGTATCATTGACATCCAAGCTACAGCTTATTCTACTGCCTATAAAGTCAAGGCTTTAGAGCTCTTGCCTTCCAATGCTTCTAGAGCCTCCCTCCCTGAGTATCAAGTAGGTGGCCTAGTCTTCTATTATTAGAACTGAACTGGAGGTAGAGCCTACAAATCAGAATCCCTTTGGGTTAGACTCTGTGAAGTCACCTTTAAGAAGGGCATCAATTATACTGTGAAGCTGCTATCATCTGACCGTCTCTTTGCCCAGTTCATTACAAATTCCTCCACAAATATCAACTCCCTGTGGCCAATCTTGAGGGGGGAGATGTTGTAAATTGTTCCATTAATGTTATTATGATATGGCCTTCAAATAATGATATGTGTGAAGATTTGGTTGGTTTTGCTTTTGACTTTGGAAATTCTTTGCCTTCCATAAATGGGTTGTTGCAACTGAACCAATGAGGGTCCAGTACTTGGAATTGGGGAAGACAACAGTCCAATAGGAAAGGACAGAATAATAAGAATAAGGTGTTGTTTATTGTAGGATATTGTGACTAATATACTAAATGGGGAAGCCACAAGGCCACAAGGGGGTGGCATAGTGGGGAGTTGCATGTAGGGTTTGGAGCTGAAGAATAACTTGTGCAGGGATCAGCGGGTCAAATTGGCAACACTCCTAATTAGGATGAAGTGCCCGCCACTCAGCATTGCCATCAGATTCATTCATAACGTTAGATACATCAAGGGGCAACTCATTGAGCGCCCCCTGTGTATTGTAAGATACATTAGCAGGCAAGGTTTGAATCTCGGTTGCAACAGGGTCAACATCAATATCCACCCATTCTGGAATACCATTGTGACGGTCCACATGTTTGGTGGTTTGCAGACGGGACTAACGTTGGCCAAGAAAAAAAGTGGTGCTTGTTGCAGGTAGATACCTAGTAGGGAAAGATGGCTACTATGGATGGTAAGGCCTAGCTAGTAGGTAAAGACTACTAGAGGCAGATGTTGCCTCCATCCAGCAGAAAATATTGGCTGCTGTGGGCTAGAGTTCTTCACCTAGCAGGGAACTGTGGCTGAAAAAGGGTGAAGAATGAGATAGCTAGAAGGGAGCTTTGTCTGTTTAAGGTGGAGAAGGTTTTGGACCCCTGGCAGGTAGCGCGGGTTTCCAGGGAGGTTTAGAGCTCTGAGGGCTCTATGTACCCTGATACGCTTACAGTAGGTCTGTGAGCAAGCATCCTACCTAACGGATTGGTAGGGTGTCCTTGCTTATGCCCCTATGGGAGCTTTTGGCAAGAACCCAGAGTGAGCATTGGAGGGTATAGATTTGCTTGGAGGTGTCACCAAGGCGGTTTGCTTGGGGAAGCAAGCTTCAGAACTTGGTATGATCAGGCCTCTGGGAAGTAGAGCTGATTACTCTGCAACTGAAAGCCCAAACTTAATCACCTGGGTGAGTAAAAACAACAACATAGACTTTGAGAATCTATGGTTGGATGACCTAAGTGGAATGCTACTTGCAAGGGCCCAGTAAAACACCAGTTCAATGTAGACTCATGCCTGGGTCTACAAGTTCTGATAATGGGGGCTGAGATAAAGAACCAAGGTGGTTCACAGAATCAGCAGAGAAGACTAGTGAGAGGAACTGTTTGATCACAGAGAAGGATAGTTGAAGGACTGTTGATTTATATTGAAGTTTGGAACCAAAATGATTCATTGTACAGGTGGAACCAAGATGGTTCCTAGTGAGAATAAGTGGAAGGGCTCAAAGATCATGATGCAGAAGTAGCTGGTCATGATAAAGGAGTAGCCAGAGGACTGATAGGCTGTTTAAAGACTGGAAAGAAGCTGTTCTTTGAATTAAGATGTAATGTTTAGTGATTAAGCTGAAGAGCTGGAAGATGTGGTTGAAGAGCTGGCTGAAGAACCCAAAGAGGATGGTAAAGAACTAGTGATCCAGAGAAATGAGCCAAGATTTTGCTGAATTGATTTGCCAAGGTGATAAAATGTGGAATTTTTGCCTTGGTTTAGTAGTAAAATCAAGAAGGAATATGGATAGAAGTGTGGGTAAGATATTTATTTATTAAGTTCCGAGGATAAATGAAGGTTTGTTGCTATGAGAACTGGATACAAAGTTGTTTTGATGGGATGTTTTCCTTGGACTTTACTATATTTGTAAATATATTGGGAAACTGTTGAAGAGGTTCAAAAAGAACAATTTAAATAGTATTCTACTATTTAAATTGGTTCAGGTTGAATGCAGGGAAGACTGGTGCCAGAAAAATGGACCAGTTAACGCTTTGGTGCGCAAAGAGTTGTCAATTTGAGCTGTTTGAGCTGTAGAAATTGATTTCTTAGTTGGATCCCGGTGGAACTTCAGAAATGGTCTATTTCTGCGCTCTGCATTTATTGGTTGAGTTCTGTCAGGTTTCCTGATGAAAATGATTTGTTGGAAGCCAAAAGCTTAAAGTATAAGCAAGGAAGTAGTGAATTAATACTTTAAGCTTTTGAGAAAGTAAGTATGTAAGCTTAAGTTATTATAGGAAAAAGTGAGCGGCAATGTTTTAAGCTTCTGAAGAAAGCTATTTTGAAGGCGGAACTGTAGGGAAAAGGACACTATAAAAAGGTGGCTGGCTAGAAAGTTACAGGGTCTTTTTGGAGGTCTTTCCTGGGCCTTTTGAGTTTCTGCTGTGAGACTTTTGGAAGCCTTTTGATCACCAGCAGGAGCTTTGTTGTACTTATACAAGTAGAATAACAAGGCCACTGGAGCTATAAAGAGAGCTGAAGCCCACAATAACAGAGCAGGAGCCCAAGAATAAGAAGCTGGATCTTAAGCGCAGCGCTGGAGTCCAAGTTTAAGGTGCTGGAATCCAAGTCTAAGGAGCAGAAGTCCAAGACTAAGGTGCAGGAGCCCAAGACCAAGTACAAGGAGTCCAAGATATTGTTGGAGGACTCCAAGTATTGGCAAATACATAGTGTTTCTTTGACCCCCCAGGCCATATACCAGAAGGTTTCTAATGGGATCTTCCTTCTGTAAGTGAATAAAAGCCCATTTTGACCCCTATACATATTTCTGAGATACATTTTCCCTTACTAGAGAATGACAACCCCTTCCAGTTGGTCCCAGGCTACAATCCAGGACACACTTTGGGGACTGATGTACAGGAACCCCACAACCATACCTGCCTTCAACTAATCCTGGTATGGTTTCAACCCAATGTGATCCCCTCTGCCACTCTGTCTACCTATTGAGTGATCATCAACCCTTGTCTACTATTTAAGTAGAATCAATTCTCTTACTAAAGACAAGTTTATCCAAATTTGTGTTGGCTTTAATATTCTTCAAGCTTTTTTTTCCTTTTTTCCAAAAGGAAACCTTCTTCTTTTATTCCAGGAAATTAAGGTACATGCCCTTAATTTTGCCCTAAATGCTAACCCAAGGCTAGCTTTGAACATCAAACCTTTTGTTATAAAGATTTCCTGCTGTGTCCTCTTGGATGTTGTCTCCAGGAGTCAAACACAACACTAGAGTCTGCTGCCATCTTACAGTACCAAAAAAAGATGGTGATTATCAGTTGGAGACAGAAGCCTCTGACATGTCTATTGGAGGTGTACTTTCTATTAGAACAGACACCTGTAACTTTCTACCAGTGGCATAAAAATTCTTTAAAATAACCAACAGTGAATGCTGCTACCCAATACACAAAAAAAGAATTGCTATCCATTGTACAATGTGTTGATTATATATTCTGAGAAGTATAATAAACAAGATAAAGGGGAAAATCAAGAAGAGAATGATACTTTATTAGATATGAGTTTAGAAGATTATATGGTATCATGAGAAGCCAGATACTGTCCATGTACATCATGGCAGTCACAAGGCTTGTCCAAGTAGTGTTCTGCTTAGGACTCAAAATGTTTGATCCCTGTAATAAATGGGCAAATGATAAGAGTGCCACCAACTTAATGATTAGTCAGGGAATCCTTTGGTGACTCACTTGGTGAATCGATTTCCCAAGGGGGGTTAATCAAAGATTTTGCAACAACTTCCTGATCAAATGATGTTGCTACCTGGAAAGGCAATAGAAATTAACAGCCCTGACTGATCACAAGTCACTCATCTACTTCAAAACTCAAGCCAACCTCTCCCACTGACAGGAACACTGGATGGTGTTTGTTGGGAATTTTGACCAAGCAATGATGATAATTATGATGGAGCTCAAGGATATGAACTGCAGCAGCCAAATTATATAAATTGGCAGTATAGATTATATGCATATTGGAATAGCAGTAGTCTGCTGACCTGAGCATTAAATTATCCAATGGTAAGCGCCGCCGCGGCACTTAAAAATATACACAAGCGCTGCCTAGTGATTGGATTAAGCGCCAAAGCACCGCCCTACTTTTACATTGAGCACCAAGGCGCTGGGTTTGATTCTGCTTAATCTTGAATTTCCTAAATTAACTGTATTTCTAAGCAGCCAATGCAAGGACGCAAAATTAGGCAGGACAAATGGCCTCAAAGAATACCAAACCCCCACGCCAGCAAGGACCACCTGTGCTGGGTGAAGCAATTAAATCTCATTGGTTGGTGTGTTTGAAACAACTAAACCTAGATCACTAATTACCCAAAATAAGTGTGTGTTGGAATGTCCTAGAAGATATTGCCAACAGCCCAGGAAGACGCTCCCCAAGAGGGTATAAATACTTTTCCCCAATAATAATAAAAATACTTTTTGACTTATACAAGTGCTTCTTCATGATCAGAAGCCAACCCTCCAAAGTAATTATTGATTCCTCTTCCTATACGCTCTTCTGCCACGATACTAATCATATCCTCACATATGACAGTATATAAGCCAAGTACCCTTCACCCTATTACAGAAATGAGTTGCCCCCATACTCCCAGCGCAACAAATGGTGCTCACTACAGGGGGCCCATGTACTCGTCCGTGGAAGAAGACAGCACATCCCCTTCTCCTCTGCTCACTGGGTTCCATGAGCGCTATGACGGCGCCCCATGGAAACTAGCAACGTTGAAAGGGATTGCTGGTTCCGTCAAGAAGAGGAAATTATTGACGTAAACGAGCTACCAATTATTCCTGACAGCAAGTGCGCCAAACTACCAATTGCTTCATTGGATCAACCTATAGAAGTGGAGCAGGCTACCATTATCAATGTAGCCTCAAACCTAATCACTGGTTACCAACTGGCTCATGAACCTGCCAGCATGGAGTTCTTGCTGTTCCACCGTCACCCAGACGCCCAACAACTATTGGCATCCTTCTGGAGCTTCCTTAACTCAGAAGCGGGAAGCTTGGATCAACTCCCCAACGTCAAATGGGTTAGCAACTGCATCCAGAGCTTTGTTCACCCTGAAATCCATCACATGTTAGGAGTCCAGGCCTGCCATCACATGGAGGTACAAGATCTGGTGGCCTACTCCAACCATCAATGAGAATACCAGGCAGCCTTGGTCCACCATCTGGACCTCAGCTTTGCTGAAGTCCAGAACTACGCCCACCAGAATTAAACCCAGCATGCACAAACCTCACAGCGTCTTAACAACCTCTTAGAGCAGCTAAATACCCAGCTGCCCAACATTGTGGGTGAGATACTGGACTTGAGAGGAGTTTTGCAACCTTAGTGTCAAGATGTAACTTGCCATATCCTGGCAGTTGAACATTATGTGGAGGATGCCGCCTGTTGCAAAGCAGCCCACCTGGAGGAAACGGGCTGCTGCAAATCTGAACTGGCAGATACATGATCCAAACTGGAGGCACTAAACAATGAGTTCAGTGACTTCTTCCAGACCAACCAGTCAAAACTCAGTAGACTTAAAGACCTTACCCACACTACAGAGGCCAATATTGTCAAGCTGAAGGACAACTTTGTGAAATATGATGACCACCATCAAATGTCACTGGAAGAGAAATTGGCCACGTTCTGTAAGGAGCCTGAGGAGGCACTGCTCCTAGCCAGACAGACACCTGCAGCCCAAAGCACCACTACGGACGTCCCTGAGATGGATGGGATTTGACGTCAACCTGACTGCCTGACCATCTCAAATAACAACGCCTTCCAAGAGATCAACAAAGTGAACAAGAGACACAATCAACAACAGGCAGCCCTTTGAACCGAGATTTGTGACCTATGCAACGCTGTGCGGGAGGCCAAAAAGCATGCTACTACACAGGATTTCACCCTAGAAGAATACAGAGAAGGGATGGTGCATTGTGGCTCCCTTATTGATTGCCTCCATTGAGCCATGAGGGAATTGGAAGTCCAACTGGCTGAAGTCAGATCAGAGGTTCAAGAAGGAAGATGCTGTTGTAGTCCTGCACAATTCTCTGCCTTGTGGGTGCCTTACGGCAGATCTGGAGAGAGCACCACTCTCTGCCAGCCAACTAGCTCTGCCTACAAGGATGATGCCATCTCATCCTCCTTGGGACAACGGAGCTTGCCACCTATATTTGTGGTCCCTCCTACCCCAGAAAAAACTCCTTGTCCTAACTGCCCAGAGTCTTCTGCAGGAGCATCACAACAGAACTTTTTTGCGTGCAACCAAGAGACACCCCTCCTCCTCCAAGACGTCAAAACCCAGAGGAGAATGCACCCAGGTTCAAAACCATGAACCTCCCCAAGTTTGACCCAAAGGAAAACATCCATACATTCATCTGGCTCTTCAAAATGTTGATGTATGGCGCTAACAATCAGGACAAGGCAACCACACTCCTTAACTAGCTTGACGCCGCTAGCACTGACCTCATCATACCTCAAATGCCGCAGAACAACTGGTCCTACGCCGCGGCTAAACAAGCTTTGCTATACAAATTTGGAAGTATAGACAGAGTTACGGAACAAAAGAACAAGTTCCTGATGATCCAATTCCAAAAGGACAAATACATAGCCAAATTTGCAGACTAATTCTACTTGGAGGCACAGGTCCTTACTGGCTCTAGATCCCTTACCGTGCATGATGCACACATAGCCCTGCGCTCTGCTGTCAAACCTTACAATGCATTGTATTGTACCTTGATGCTGGCGTTCCAAGAAAACTGTTCTATTGATGGCATGGTGTGATACCTTTTTCAGTGTGGGGATACCTTTGGGCCTCCCAATGCATCAGTTAAGCCTAGACCCTTATCCACTCCTCCTGCCCGTACAGAAGGAAGCGGGTGCTTTGCTCCTAAGGCAGATATGTCCAAGGTTACCTGATATTGCTGTAATTGCAAGGGGCACTATGCTAACTCCTGCACTTATAAAACAGGTTTTCATTTACTGCTCCTTCAGGACATTACTACCCAGGGAAAAGACCAAATGGAGTAGAGACAGGACTCTCTCACTCCACTATGAACAACCCCACCAATGTCCCCACTGTTCCGCCTGACTGTCCATTGCAAGCTCCAGAAGGGCTGGCAGCACCATCTTACAGTGCTGACCACTCCCCAAGTAAGGCAGAGCTATTTGTTCCAGATGTTGGCTACTCAGGCAATGCCCTACATTGCGTCATTGTTGAGGACGTCCATGTAGTGCAAACACGCAGTCAAACAAATGCCAAAGACAAAGCTCAAGCAGTTGTTTCTAAACCTTACACCCGCCAGCTGATAGACAAAGCCCCTAATGAAGGTTTTGGCCCTTCTACTGACACCTTGCATTTGAAGGGGTAAACATTGCCATACCCATGGACACCATGAAAGCCCATCACCCTGAGTTGTGTGGCAGCATTCTTGAGTTCCTGTCCATGGCAGATGATCTTGACATACACTTAGTAAACAAAATAAGTTACTCCTACTCTGAATGTACTTATGCAGATATATTTGTGAACAAAATCAAAGTACGAGCCATTATTGACATGGGGGCTCCTATTAATATTGTCTCTACACGCCTGGTAAAACGCTTGGGACTAGCTCCAGACATTGATCACCAGAAGCAATATGGTACTGCTGGACTGACGGTTACCACTGCACAAGGGGCATACAACGCATTACCCTTGTGTTTTGGCTCTCTTGCAGTATCAGCTCCTGCCATTGTCTTGCCAAATGACAACTATGATATCCTGATTGGCACCTTGTTCATGAGGCAATACAGGGTCAGGACTGATCTAGCTGCTGATACCTTTGAAATCTTAGGCCAGATCATCCCTCTGTATTACTGCCACAACAAGGATACTGGCACCCACAAGACTATGCCTAGTGTCAATCTGGCATACAAGAACGGGGTGGTACCCATCCAGTACCAGAAGTTAAGCCCTAAGGTCAGGCCTCTACCTAACCAACTGGAGGAATACAAAGGGCTACCGCTTTGCACGGATCTACCTATCAAGATCCTGGCTGGCCACTAAGTACTGGTTGAGACTGGCCTAGATATTGATATTCCTCAGGGACTGTATGGTGAGCTGCAATCACCCCATAATTGCTCCCGTCTGGAACCCCTGGTAGCTCCAGGTCTCATCTTACCAGGGCATGGTGCTGTCAAAGTACTATTGGCAAATCTCACCCAGAGCCCAATTCAAGTTCAAAGACACCAGGTAGTAGCCTACCAGTACCTCATACCAGTTGAAGAGGTTACTGGTATAAACAACTTTGGTACCCTGGAGGAGTTTGGGTTAGGCTCCTCTAACAGTCAGCCTCCCCTAGTTGGCGCCGTAATCCCCAGAGAAAAATTGGCTGGGTTGACCACAGAACAACAGGACGAAGCCATGGCCCTCTTTGAGAAATATAAATCCATATTTGCAGAGGACGGCTTTGACCTGGGATGCGCCAAGAACACTCTCCATTATATTGACACAGGGGACAAACAGCCCATCCAACTCTGCCCTATCAGACAATCACGTGCAGCCAATGCCACTGTGGGTGAAGAGATCAAGAAGCTGGTACAGTTGGATTGTTGATACCATCCAAGAGCCCTTGATCATCTCCAGTGCTGATAGTGAAAAAGAAGGACGGGACCAACCATGTTGTGATTGACTACTGGAAAATGAACAACATCACAAAGAAGGATTCCTACCTGCTCCTGCATATTGACAACGCTCTTGATTGCCTGGGTGGCGCAAAATTCTTCTCTGCTGTGGACCTAATCTCATGTTACTGGCAGATTGAACTCTCACCTGAAGAATAAGAGAAGTGTGCAATCATCCCCAGCCAAGGACTATACCAACCCACCCACATGCCTCAAGGACTGTGCAACGCGCCAGCCACGTTCCAACGGGCTATGGATGATATGCTTCATGACCTTAAGTTGAGTTATGTACTGGTTTACCTGGACAACATCAATGTGTTTTCTCGCACATTCACTGAACACTTGGAGCACTTGGAAGAGGTCTTTCATTGTCTTGCGGCAGCCAATCTGAAGATTAAGCCTTGGAAATGTGACTTTTTTAAGGATCAGCTTGAGTACCTTGGCTTTGTAGTGGATGCACATGGACTTTGCCCTCAGTCTGCCAAGATTGAGGCCATCAAAAAAATGAAGGTCCCCGCTAACAAGCCCAATGTGCAAGTATTCCTTGGTATGATTGGATACTACTGTTGCTTTGTAAAGGACTTCTCCAGGAAGGGGGAGGCTCTCTTCCATCTCTTGAAAAGCGACATTCAATTTGAATGGGCACCAGCATGTCAGAAGGCGTTTGACATACTCTGCCTTAGTCTCATGGATCAACCCATCCTTCAATACCCTGACTTCAGCCGAGAATTCATTGTTCAAACGGATGCCTCACTGACTGCTGTGGGTGGTGTGCTTTCCCAGGTGGACTCCAATGGCAAAAAACACCCTGTAGCCTACTGCAGCAGAACCCCGAATGTTCATGAGCGTAACTATACCGTGACTGAACAGGAGTTTCTGGCAGTGATATAAACATACAAACAGTTTTGCATATACCTACATGGCGTCCACTTCAAAGTAATCACGGATCATACATCACTATGTTGGCTGCAAAACTTAAAGGAACCGGAAAGGCGCTTGGCACAATGGGCACTTAAACTTCAGGCCTATAACTTCAAGATCTCCCATTGAGCAGGGGCCAAGCATCAGAATGCAGATGTCCTATTGTGACTCCCCACAATAGCCCACCTAGCAGACATCTCAGATCTCTTATATGACAAAATGCTGAACAGCCAATTCAAAGATGAGCCTCCTGAGGTTCAGAAGATCCTACGACACCTTCTTGAGGACACTGGGATCAAAAATGGTAGAATCTTCAAGAATACAGCCAAAGGGATAAGAGTGATGCCCCAACCCTGATAACAAACTGACCTCATTGTATGTGCCCACAAGGCAGTAGGTCATGGGGCTTTCCGCAAGACACTGGCCCAACTCAAAACAGCATATTTTTGGGAAGTAATGGTGTTTGATATACATGAGACGCTTAGCTGTTGTAAGGAATGCCAAGGAGAGAGACCATTCAAGAAGATGCCAACCTATCAACTGACACGCCCTAAATTTGCCTGGCACACCATATCTATTGACGTAGTCGGACCATTATCTGTTAGCAAATATCGTATAAAATACATCATGGTTGCCATTGACCACTTGACAAAGTGGGTAGAGACTAAGGCAGTAAGAGACCTGGGGGCAGGCACCACTGCTAAGTTTGTCTTAAAGAGCATTATACTAAGGCATGGCTGCCCACAAGTCATACTCACTGACAATGATACAAACTTCTTGTCCCATGTGTTAACAAAACTAAATGAGCTCATGGGTATCAGAGGTGTATTCTCCACACCATACCACCTTGAGTCAAATGGGATGGTTGAGAGAGCAAACAGTACCCTTATAAGTATCCTGCAGAAGTTGGCAGCTGATAGACCAGCAGAATGGAACATGTTCTTGTCTGCAGCCATGTTTGCTTATAATATTGCTGTACACTCAGCAACAGGGAAGTCGCCATTCCAACTACTTTATGGCAGACACCCCACATTACCTCCAATCTTGTACTCATGCATAGGAGAACAAGGGCTTCAATCTCCGCACATGTACCAGGAACGTCTAGCTTGCACTCTCATATAGCTACAGTCTGAGGCATATTCTAACTCAATGGCTAAGAAGATAAGAGACCGTGAAAGGGACAACAGGAAACAATTTGACCTGCCCAAATTTGCCGTAGGAGACTGGGTGCTGTTCCACAATACACATGGTAACAGCTGCACTCACAAGTTGGTAACCATATGGATAGGACCTTTTGAGATCATCAATAAGATGTCCACAGACGTCTAAACTATTAAGGATGTGAAGGATGGACGCCTAGTTAACCAAGTACACACCAAATTCTTGAGAAAGTTTAACAGGAAAGACTGAAATAAAACTAATAAAGAAAAATAAAAAAGAAAACAATTAAAAATATAGATATAGATATATATAAGTAAAACAATATCATATATAAATAAACATAAAGAATAAGAAAAATTAAATAACAAAAAAGATTACAAGAATACCAAAAAGAAAAGATTGAAATCAGGTTGACTAAAAAAAGAAACTAAATAAAGAAAATCAGAACTAAAGAAGATAAAAATACTAAAAAAACCAATACGTTAAATAAAAAGATAAAAATAAAATAAAAATAATAAAGAGGAAGAAAAAATTAAAACACTAATGCATAGTACAAAAGGAAAATAATGGCAAGCATGAGGAGCAGTTTAATTTTGAGTACTGTGGGAAGGGTCTGAGCCACGAGGATGCTTGGCGGGACGCTGGAGATTTACCACTGGACGCTTGTGGGCAGGGAGAAGGTAGCAGTTGTTGTTGAGGCGCTGGCGCACATGCGCCAAGATAACCAGCATCTGATACCAGGCCAACTGGGAGTTCTGTGACATGGAGGTCCAGTTACAGAGCGGAAGGTGGAGCTGGCTCACAGGCACAAGGCAACCCCAACCACCACAAGCAGAAAATGCAGCCCCAATTGACAGGCAGTCCATCAGGGTGTCCTCCATATAGGAGTAGGCTAGCGGCAATGGGACCTGGAGCTGATATGCCAGAGAACAATAGTGCTCCAGGCAACAACCAGCGTACCCTGGCTGGCTGGGCTGGTAACTATCAGGGGCGTACCACATGAAGTGGCATGCAGCGGCAGCTAAGGGAAGATAGAGGCTGGCATTGCCAGTACTCACCGCTGAAAGGAACGCCTTGAAAGTAACCGAGAAGCGTTGACTGGCGTTGGCCTGGACAGGAAGGTCCAAAGTTTGATGGAACGCCGGGTCAGCGGCAAGCTCAAGAGACCAAATGCAAGCCACCTCATTGATATACTCGTTTTGAATAGCAATAGTGTGGGCATGTTGGGCAGAGATCTGGCCAGGCGCCAAGGAAGCGGACCAAAGGCCAAGGCGCACCTCAGCAGCTAAGCAGGAGGCATTGTACTGGCCATGGTAGAGCTCATCAGCACGGATAGGGGACATGGTGTCCTTGTCAGAGTGCATAGCCTGCACAAAACTGAACATGGTTTCTTTATGGTGGCAAACCCCAAACTTGCTCAACAGATTGGGGTAGTCCATGGGGACCTTGTCCAAGTTGCAACAAGCACAAAGCATTGAAGAAGGGGTGGCTGGGGGATCACCAGAGGAAGGCAAGCGCTGCATAAATGGGCGCAAGACGCCAGAAGGACCGACAACAAGAGGCGTGCTGGGGACGGGAGGAGTCTCAGCAAATATGGAATCCTCCTCAAAGAGGTCACCAGCATTGGAACTGGGAGCGGAATTAAGGGCAGAGCCGGCCACGGTGGTGGCGCAGTCCTGCTCGCGGAATTGATCCTTGCTAGAGCAAAGACAGTTGAGGAAGGCATCCTCACGGAGCGGGGCATCTTGCAGAAGGCATTGTGCTCCGCCTCACCCATGGTTGACATCATGGTGTTGTATGCTTGACGCATGTTTTGGCGTTTGTTGCTGCTATTATCAGTGGGGTTCATCTTGGAAAGAAAGGATTTAGTGCTTGGTCAAGTGGGGGGATATGTTGGGAATTTTGACCAAGCAATGATGATAATTAAGACGGAGCTTGCAGATATGAACTGCAGCAGCCAAATTATATAAATTGGCAGTATAGATTATATGCATATTGGAATAGCAGTAGTCTGCTGACCTGAGCATTAAATTATCCAATGGTAAGCGCCGCCGCGGCACTTAAAAATATACACAAGCGCTGCCTAGTGATTGGATTAAGCGCCAAAGCACCGCCCTACTTTTACATTGAGCACCAAGGCGCTGGGTTTGATTCTGCTTAATCTTGAATTTCCTAAATTAACTGTATTTCTAAGCAGCCAATGCAAGGACGCAAAATTAGGCAGGACAAATGGCCTCAAAGAATACCAAACCCCCACGCCAGCAAGGACCACCTGTGCTGGGTGAAGCAATTAAATCTCATTGGTTGGTGTGTTTGAAACAACTAAACCTAGATCACTAATTACCCAAAATAAGTGTGTGTTGGAATGTCCTAGAAGATATTGCCAACAGCCCAGGAAGACGCTCCCCAAGAGGGTATAAATACTTTTCCCCAATAATAATAAAAATACTTTTTGACTTATACAAGTGCTTCTTCATGATCAGAAGCCAACCCTCCAAAGTAATTATTGATTCCTCTTCCTATACGCTCTTCTGCCACAATACTAATCATATCCTCACATATGACAGTATCTAAGCTGAGTACCCTGCTCCCTATTACAGAAATGAGTTGCCCCCATACTCCCAGCACAACAGTGTTCCTAGAACAGTTCAATATGAACATCCAGTACAAACCTGGGCCAGAGTTGGTAACAGCTGACACACTATTGCAACTATATGTAAGAGCCTCTAGGGGGCAAACAGGCTAGACCCTGAATGGCCACTCCTAGTACTCCAAAACAAAGATGAGGGGTTTCCCCCAGGTACCACAAACATCACCTAGGATACTGTGATTAAAAATGAGCAGCTATTTCCCAATATCTATGGGACCTTACATAGCAAAATTACAATGAGGTGACCATCCTGTTTACACCCACACGTCAGAGAGTTGACACTATCCTCTGTAACCACTGAGATCTGGTTCATACCAAGAGTTAAAACCTGTACAAATTTTTAAAACGTAAGGCCTGGTGGCCCACACTATACAGAGACGTAAAAGAGGTACTCAACCAATGTGAGGTCTGTGTTAAATTTGCCAAGAGCAACACACTTCCCAAGTCAGTACTGCCTGTCTGCACTCAGCCACCCTTCAAAGTATGAGCCCTAGATATTGTAGGACCTATGTCAGGGGAACACAACAACATAAAGTACATCATCACTGCAATCAATTTTGCTATACAGTGGCTAGTAGTGTGAGCTGCCAAGGTGCACACTGGCAATGATGTATGCAGATTCATAGGTAAGGAAATAATTAGCAAGTTCGGAAAGCAAGAACTGCTAATCACTGATGGAGGCAAGTAATTAACCTCCAACAACAACAATGTCTATCTCACCAAGCAGAGCATAAAGCACACTGTAACCATGCCTTATCACCCCCAGGAAAATGGCAGAGTCAAGCAGTTGAATGGCAGCCTAGTACCAGCCCTTGCCAAACTCACTGCTGGTAATCCTGAGGATTGGCCCAAACAAATAGCCACCATCCTCATTGTATGCTGTACCCAAGTGAACAGATCCACTGGGAAAAGCTCTTTTGAACTAGTTTACAACACACAGCCAAAAATTATTCAAGCCCTCACAGGGCCCAAGCTAGAAATGCTATAAAAATTGCCACACTAATCAGACCCCTAAGTACTCCAGACCAACAATGATCAAGCTGATAGAGAAGAAAAACGGTTACAAGACATATCTGTTCCCCAAAAGACAGGCACAAAGTTGGCGACAAAGTCTGGATAATGAACACGGACAAAAGTAAGTTGTTATCCAAAAAAGTTGGACCTACTATCATACTAAAGGTAAACAATAACAATACTTACCTAGTGCAAGGGTTGGGCAAAAGGAAGCAAGACAAAGTCCTATATCACAATAGGCTCCACCCCTGTAAGGCCCAACAGAAGCAACAAGAAACTGTCCTCCCTGCAACTGAGCAAAAACTGGTTTAGTACAGCACTTGTGCCCCTGACAACCTTCCAGCAGACCTTCCAACAGAGGAAGCTGACTCTCAGGCGGGGGGGGTCAAAACAACGGGATTGACCCCTGACAAGGTTCTGACCAAACGGTTCTTTGACCTGCAACCTGGCTTCCCCATGACCAAAGCTAAATGCAGAAGTTGACTCAAATTACCAAATCCAGCAACAGGACCTAGTAACACTCCCAGTACGATGTACAACTCAATTTAGAGCTTGACTCATTATAAGGATCAAGCCACCCCTATCTAATCCAACCAAGTGATCTTCACAAACATGTTCCTGTTATCACAATTCACCCCCAACTATATAACATCAATATCTCAATAAAGATCACTACCTATTCTCCATTCATTTTCCCCTTGTAACACTGCTAAAACAGCACAGTTAGACAATAGTCACCTTTTTGAAAGTTTCCAAAGGAAGAGTCAGTTTATAGAGGATTTCATATTCACCATCCTTTAAATAAAAGTTGTGCTTTAAGCAAACATATGCTTCTGGTTGTACTTGTGAGACAAGCAAGGAGGGATATAGTTTATTATTGCATGAAATAATTTTATATTCCATGTGTGCAAAAATAACTTGTGTCGAGTATATACTTCTGAGAAGTATAGCAAACGAGATAAAGGGGAAAATTAAGAAGATAATGATACTTTATTTGATATGGATATAAGGTATTATATAGTATCATGGGAAGCCACATGTCGTCCATGTACGTCATGATGGTCATGGGTTTATCTGAGTAATGTTCCTCTTAAGTCACGAGGCTTACTCAAGTTGTGTTCCGCTTAGGATCTGGATTGTGTGTTCCCCGTAATAGATGGTTGAATGATAGTGGTGCCACCAACTTAATAATTACTCAGTGAGCTATTCAGTGACTCATTCGGTGAACTACTTGGGGTGTTAATTCCCCAAGAGGGAGTAATTGAAGATGTTATGACACTTGAAAATCGAGTTGGTGACTAAAATAAATTAAAAATAGTTAAAAGTTACAATAATTAACATATATGCAAAAAATCATTTCTTTAGTATGTGGTGATCAAAGTAATAGAGTTGCTGTTTCAACAAAATATTTAGAATTAAACCCGGGTCACAATAATTAGTCTACATGACTTCTTATGATTTGAGTTCATTGTATATCTGGTGATTTAACAGAGGAAATATAATTCTCGGAATGTGCTATGCTGATGTCTTAGTATCACTGAAAGGCTCGGATGTTTTTTTTAGCAATAATGCTATCAAAGAATACACACTGGGTTTCATTGAAGAGAGCTACACAGCTATGTAATCAAGCTGGCTAAAACAGCTAGAGAATAAAGTATATTCTGAATTTGGCACCAGATTGTTGGGAAGCATAGTACATAATTTTGCCAATCTAAAGTGTCAAGCAGTTGAAGTGACTAAGAATAATTATGAAGCTTCAATAGTCATGAAAACCTAAAAATAAGACAGAAAACCACACCTATATCTGGATAAATAGTTGATGCTATTTGTTTTTTGAAGATAAGTTATGAAAAGTTAATTAACCAACTTTTGGAATGAAGAATGAATTTAGGCTTAGCAACCAGCTAACAAAATAGACCTGGCACCAAAACAAACCATAAAATAATTACCCTTACTATAATATAATAACTGTGTCGAAACAAAATATTTGTACCAACTAGGCGAAGGAAGGAGCCAAAATATCTTCAAAAGATTTGAGATGAACACCTTACGTAAAAGGCCAGGCTCAGTTGAAGGATATAATTTACTTTTAAATTAACTCTTTTCACTTATTTCTTTTTCAAAGCTTGGCGGCGACCCATTCCTAAACGCAAAGTTAAAAAATACTTTTAAAAAATATCCGGGAATACCTTTCTTGGGAGGGCCCTTTCCACGAGATTTGCGAGAGGCAAGAATCTCCAATCTGTATCGTTCTTCTTCCGTAACTCCATCCATTCCCATGTCGATGCCCTCAGAATTACGGTTAAGCTCATTGCAGAATTTCTTGATGCTGAAAGGCTCGGGGTAATAGCTGGTAAGTTCAGGTCCTTGCAGAGGTTTGATGAATTTCCTTCCAGTACGGATTGGTTTCAGAACTGGCTCTACATGCCCGAAAACCTTGGCTATTACCTGCTGGAGTGCCAGCTTACGTGTGGCAGAGACGAGTGTTGACATTGTAAGTGAACCTTTGGCTAGAAATCTTGTTGATATCTAAATTGATAGCTCTCAAAGAATTTTCGGCAATATCAGGGGTTTACATATGGGGGCTGCTTTGGTCCAGCTCCAGGCCTCCCGTTTCAAATATTTATTTTATTATGAATAAATATAATACATGTCGCTCTGGCTGCTTCAGCCCAGAGACAGAAACTAGCCAGGGCTGGACCAAAGCATCTCTGTTTTTTTAAAAAAGAACTTTATTTAAGTCAGAAACGACAGTAGAAAAGAACCACGGTGTGACATAACTGGCAATTAACTGGATTTCAGTTAACCAAACCCCCTGAAATCCCCGCTTTTCAGTTGTGCACCAGCCTCATGGCTAACCCCCTCAACTTCCCCAAACCCCATATTTTAACTGTTGGCGAATACTATATATTCGGCCAAATTATTCAATATTTCAATACAAGTAAATTCATATATCCCAAATACTGTTTTTCAGTCACTTTGAGTAAATTGCAAGTTCTGCATCGTATTTGCCATCCAGACGATAACACGCGGAAGAACATTACCTCTGTCTTTTGAACCTACAATACTTGTAAAAGAACACTTTTCGAGAGTAATCTTACATTGGTGATCCTGCCAGGGAAGACTTCAAAATGTCTTCCAACAACCCACCTAGAGATGCTGCAAGCTCTCAATTCAATCCCCTGGACCTGTTGAAGGCCATTGCCGCCCAGAACATCCTTTTCTTTGATGGAACTGACTTACCTACTTGGTTAAACCACTTTGAACTCTACTGCAAGAAGCATAGGGTTAAGCAAGCAGACCGCTTTGAGGAAGTACAGTACTTCTTAGAGGGAAGAGCTGCCACTTGGCATAGCTCACTGACAGGCAATTACACATGGGCAGACTGGAAATCAGCCGTGTTTGAGCGTTTTGGAGGTGGAATTGAATCAGTTATTGCTAAACTAAAGGAAGTAAACCAAACAAACTACAAAACAACAGAAGATTTTATTGAGGAATTAAACACTCTTCTTAACCAATACCAGGACCTAGTCTATGGTAGCTACGACACGGTGGAGGGAAAGCACGCCCAGCAGACCTTTTTGGAGAACCAAGGGTTAGACTGGGTCTGTGAAACACTTACCCCAGAATACTACCAGTTCATTGAATCTCATGCTCCTAGCAATGTGGAGGAAGCATACGTTCTAATCCGTTGCCTTGGGAAGTTTAAGGCTAGAGGTCAGCTGTTGCATCCTCATACTGCCACAAAGCCCAAGGAGAAACTCAAGGCTATCATGCCACCACCAGATGATCTATCTGAGAATATGAAGTTAGCACAGGGAATGGCTACGCTTACCACCTACATGACTAGTGATGAGCAGACAAAGTCAAATCTCTATTGCCACAACTGCAAGAAACAAGGCCATCTAACAGGCACCTGCAAAGGACCCTGTAATAGATGCGGAGCCGATGGACATAGTTATGTGCATTGTCCAAACAACCACCAGAATGAGCCAAAGACGCCAACCTCAGAATCCAAGCAGAACTGGAAGCAGGCCCCCAAACCCAAGAAGGAGACAGAGCCTAGTGCGGCCAAGGATGAGTCCTACCTGGTGGAAAGTATGGCAGCAGTAAGAACAAATGTGGCCCAGAAACACAGACTCAGCCATATTGTTCACCCTTATAACACACCTGAGAAGCAAAAAGGGGCTGAGGCAGCCAAGCCTCAACAGCCTGCCCCTGACGTTCACTTACCTGATCAGGCGCCCCCAGTAGCCCCTGAGCCGGAACAGTCAAATCCTAGCCAGTCAGCTTATCCAACTGACCATGAGGCTCAACCACCTGAACCTTTTGGACTTCTCATGGATGAGGAAGATGGTACTTACCCTGTTGAACCCACTATTGAGGTTACAAAGAGGACCTCCTCCAAAACTATCCTAAAGAAACCAAAGGTCAAATTACCATTGTTACCTCAAGTAAAGCCTCCCAAACTGAACGTGCTGAAGATCCTCACGGACACCCAGGTCCCAATATCCCTATATAACTTGGCAGAGATAGCGCCAAGCGTTAGAGCACAGATGGTACATTACCTTGGATCCACTAGAGTCAGAGATCCTGAGGAACAGTTTGCAGTCACGGAGGAAAAGCCACAGGAGACCAAGAAAGTGGTTGATGTCATCAGCAAAGGAGCACCACATATCAATGGGGAGGTAGAAGGCCATCCCACATCTATAATACTGGACGGAGGATCTACGTCCAACATAATATCTGAGTCTTTCCTAAGATCATTGAGAGTTCAGGAATACAGCAAAGTCAAAGAGAAGTTTACCTTTGCAAATGGCAAGACCAAAGAGTGCCTGGGAGTGGTGCGTGACCTCACTGTAGAGACTGTGGAGTTTTTGTGTTAATTTCTGCGGCCATCTTTGCATTTACCAGATACAACATTCTTCTGGGACGTCATGCCCTAAGTGACTTTGGCGTCACTATATCCTTTTGTTGCCACAATTAGTTTATTGAGCGCATCAAAAAGCTGGTTCCTATGGATGTCAGCTACTCTAAATTACACCAAGATGGGGGAGAGACCTTACTTACCGTCGCAGAGGCTGTGGAGCAGAACAAGGGACTAACTGCTGGTCAGAAGGGGAAACTTTCCGCCTTCATGAGCAAGTTCAAGGACCTCTTACATGATGAGGATGATCCTCTACCACCCGCAAACCTAGAGAAACACGTTATTGACACTGCAACAGCAAAACCAATCCATAAAGCACCTTACCGTTTGGCTAAGAAGTACGAGGACTATGTTGAACAGGAAATTGACCGCTTGCTGTCCAAGGGCATCATTGAGCTGTCCACGTCACCCTGGTCTTCACTGGTAGTCATTGTACCTAAAAAGAACGGGAAGTTCTGTATGTGTGTTAATTACATACCTTTAAATTCAGTCACTAAGGCTGATAACTATCCCCTGCCTCTTATCAGTGAGATCTTGGCATTGTACGCTGGCTGCAAGTACTTCACCAACATTGACTTTTTATCAGGGTATCACCAGTTGGAGATGAAGCCCGCAAGTATCAGCAAGACAGCCTTTGTCACTAAGCAAGGTCAGTATCAGTATAGACACATGCTGTTTGGACTCTGTGGAGCTCCACGTACCTTCCAGCGTGCTATGAACTCCATCTTTGCTGATCTCCTGTACAAGAAGGTGACTGTCTACCTAGATGACATAACAGTGTTTAGTGCTAATTTTGAGGAGCATTTAGAAACACTTACCAAGGTTTTTGGCCGTATTTACAAAGCACAGCTGTCCGTTAATGAGTCCAAGCTACTTCTTTGCCAGACCAAACTTCATGTACTGGGTCATGTAGTAGACAAAGCTGGAGTGCACCCCAACGCTGACAAAGTGTTAGCAATTTCACAGTGGCCTGCACCTACCAACGTTGCCCGCCTGCAGTCCTTCATTGGTACCGTTGGGTACTATTCCCGGTTCATACAGAACTATAGTGACATAGCTAGACCCCTATTCAAGTTACTACACAAAGGGACGGAGTTTACCTGGACCCCTGAACAAGAGGTTGCTTTTCAGACCTTGAAGGAGTGTCTCATGAAGGAGCCCGTCCTGATTCATCCAAACTTCCAGGAAAAGTTCTCAATCTTCACTGATGCCTTGGAAGAAGTAACAGAGGGAGTCCTTGCACAAGAACGTGACAGCCTGTTCAAACCCGTTGAGTACACCAGCAAGTCGTTCAGTGGCCCAGAGCTACGTTACAGCATCTACAACAAAGAAGTGTTGGCTGTGATTAGAGCGTTGCACAAGTTTAAGTACTATATACTAGGAAATTGCATTACCTTGTACACTGACAACATGGCGTTGTCCTTTATCCGGAGCAAACAGTAAGAGAATGGTAGACGCGTGCGCTGGGTGATGAAGATGTCCGAGTACCTTATGGGCATAAAACATATACCTGGAAAGAAGAACGTTGTTGCCAATGGCCTCTCAAGACAAGGAGCCCACAAATTATACCTAATGGAAGTGTTAGAAGAAAGTTACAAGCCTAAGCTATATGCAGTATATTATATGCTTACCACAGGGGAAATGAATGTGGAATTACCTGTGCTCAAGGAAAGCAGATACTACGTGATCCTAGGAGAAGTCCTGTACAGAAGTATGTGCGGTTGCATTGTGAAGGTCCCCAAGATAGAAGAACGCCAGATGATACTCCGCAAAGTCCACGAAGGAACAGGACACTATGGAATCCTTACCACAGCAGACAATTTACGCGAGAAGTATTGATGGCCCAACTACTTTGAAGATATCAGAACATACATCAAAAGCTGTCACCTGTGCCAGATCTTTGAGAAGAAACATCCTGTAGCCAAGCCTATCAACCCCATAACTGTGAGCAGGTTATTCAAAATGTGGGGCATTGACTACATTGGACCTATAACAGATAGTGTTAGTGAAAACAAATATATTATTGTCGCAACAGAGTATTTTACCAAATGGCCAGTAGCCAGAGCAACTAAGGAGCACGACATAGAGACCACAGCTAAATTCCTGTACAAAGAGATTTTTACCGTTTATGGCCCTCCAACAGTCCTGCTAAGCAATCAAGGGAATCACTTCCAAAACAAGCTTGTAGACAAGTTTTGCAAAATGGTTAGTACAAAACACAAACTTACCACAGCATACAACCCACAATGCAACAGATTGACAGAGCGCTTCAATCAAACCTTGATTCAAAGCTTGGAAAAGATCACAACAGAAGATGTAACACATTGGGACATCCACTTACCTGCAGCACTATGGAACTACCAATCAAGAGTACAAGCAACAACCAAATTTAAACCTTACAAACTACTTTATAGCGTTCCTATCAAAAGCTTAGACGTTAATAATATAAGCTCAAGCAAACTTATCATGTCAGAAGCCCATGACCAAGCCAAAGTTCAAGTCTTAGAAGCAGCCAAAAAGCTGAGAGCAAAAGCGCGCGCGGCGCCCACTGTCAACAAAATACCTATTGGAACTGAAGTGTTAGTCTTCAAGAACTCAGTTTCACAATTGATGAGCAAGAAATTCCTCCCAAAGTGGTCTGGGCCGTACAAGGTGATTGGTCACGCCATGTCCAACAACTACTATTTGATTGATCAACAAGGTCAGCCACTCAATTTTGTCATCAATGGCAATCAGATGAAGGTATTTCACCAAGCCAATGAATGAAGGGGAAAAGTGTGACATAACTGGCAATTAACTGGATTTCAGTTAACCAAACCCCCTGAAATCCCCGCTTTTCAGTTGTGCACCAGCCTCATGGCTAACCCCCTCAACTTCCCCAAACCCCATATTTTAACTGTTGAAGAATACTATATATTCAGCCAAATTATTCAATATTTCAATACAAGTAAATTCATATATCCCAAATACTGTTTTTCAGTCACTTTGAGTAAATTGCAAGTTCTGCATTGTATTTGCCATCCAGACAATAACATGCGGAAGAACATTACCTCTGTCTTTCAAACCTGCAAGACTTGTAAAAGAACACTTTTTGAGTGTAATCTTAAAACAGCTAGAGGGAATTAGGATAGGGGAGTCAATTTGATGTTTTGACCTAAGCATCCCTATGGCGTAGGATTAGAACTTATCCAACAAGATGTGGGCTTGTCAAATCCAACTACATTTTTTGCAATCTGAAATGTGATTTGGCTTTTATCTCTATTAAACTATTTCTTGTACCTTGTTTAATTAAACCAAATGTGGGATCTTGTAGACAGATTGCAAGTTCCAAGTCATGTCTATTCAAGTCATCTTTACATTCTGTATATGGGCAGAATAAACTGATATGAATCTAAACTAAGTCTACTATGGTCTTTGAAATTGCAGTATTACCAAATCCAACAACCAAACTTCAACCCATAAATGAAAGCCATCAGTAAATTAAAAAAATAATTGTAGCATCTGAAATCTAAAATAAAGATACAAAGAGTAAGCTAGAGGAAAGTATACCAAATTGAGAAGCTCCACCCTAGCAAAAATCAAGGGGAAAGATAATCTTGATATCTTTCAGGGTTCCAGGCCTTAGCATGTCAGGATACCAGCACTGTGAGCTGGGTGCATGGCATGAGGCCAGGGCAGCATAATATATTAGTGAGCATTGATGACCATAGGACTGGCACTAACTTGATTAGGTAAGAGGCCAACCATCATATCATAGACCAAGGGCCCACAGTTAGCACCATAGATTCAATAAGACCTGTGAGGCTAATATAGACAATTTCATATAGTTGATTGGAAGTGCTTCAGTGGTAGGTGCAATAAAAGGTGTGTGGTTGAGATGAGGGGTAGAGGGAGGCTCCATGGGTACCAAGTACACAGGTAAGTAGTTGTACTTGTTATTGAAGACTTGGGGTTGTATTTTATAACAAATACCTTCTCTATTGACACTTTCAGGTTTTCTGGTGAGGGACAAGGGGTCAGACAGAAGGATATTTTATGAGATGAAATTCTTATAGTCCATATTGGGAGGATACTATGTAAAGTTTACCAGCCCATAAGGTAAACCATGGGGTCTAAAATAGTTTGACCAAGGGTCCTTGGGTTGGATGACTGGACTATCTAGAGGGGTGACTGGACTTGACAGAGTGATGTTTAGGTAGTAAAAAACTAGAACAAAGTAGGGTAATAATTGAGCAAACCAAAGCTTTATTTACTCTTTAATTTATAATGATCATATTAACTATTCTACTTAAGGGGGGTTTATACTATATTTCAAACAGACAATAATCTGGGCCCTGGCCCAAGTGAATCTGGGGTGTCTGATATGGGGTGCTGCAGCTGTGAGGTGGAGCAGGAACTAGAGTATTCCTATGGAGTCAAGCATTGGTCAATATTCCTAACTATTTTGAGAACTGTCACCATATTTAGGTGGGTGGGCGGCCTGATTCCCTGAAGGCTAGAGGCCTTATCAGTATTAACTACCTTATTAAGGCCTTTAACTAATGAATTGGTGCAGGTCACTGCATTGGCTTAAGTTATCACTTTCCAGGCTGCTATGGGTTCATTCCCAAATCTTCTAGGGTCTTTGAGGGCTGCTTTTTTTTAGATAAGCAGCCAAGTTCTTATTGTCAATGGGGGGATCCAAACATGTGGTTTTGTATTCCAGCTGCAAAAAACACAGTAAGGTCTTGCCCAATATGGTGCAAGTTTGTAGACTATCCCATGGATAGTATTTGGGTTTAAGTTTGAGATATGTAAAAAGTGACAATCTTTTTGTAAAAGAACCTCTAAAAGTTCATCTAAAAACTTATAATTAGTAGCAAAGGGTGTCATAGTATTTACTAACCTAAACAAACTATGTAAAATTGGGCTATTGAATAAAGATTTTTTGTGAATAAAGGGATGTCAATATCAGGACATTCTTCATGAGAATACCTAATCATAAAAGAAGAAAATTTTGTTTTTTAAAGGAAAGTAATGGTAAAAACAATCTAAATCCTTGTTTCTAACTACTTCCCTCTTAAAAAATCTCCAAATTTAAGGTAAATTAGTTACAGAAATTAACAAGGTCTTGAAATATGAAGGGAATCCTAAAATTATTTTAAGCAGAATTAAAAAAACCTAAATTATAAATACAGAATTTAAAGGATTATAAATGTTGTAACTGTGCTGTTTTAGCAGAGTTACAAGGGGAAAAATATTTAGAGGATAGATAATAATCTTTATTGTAAGATAGTGATTATATAGCTATTGTGAATCAATGGATAGCAGGAACATGATTGGTGATCACACGGCTGGATGGAAGAGGGGATGGCTTGATCCTGCTAATGAGTCAAGCGCCAAATTGAGGTATCCACCGTGGGGATCATCATTTGTTCATGTTGATTGATTTGGTAATTCAAGTTGACTTCCGGGTCTGGTTTTGAGTGACTGGGTAATTGGATTGTGGGTCACAAACCCGCTTGGTTGGAACCTTGCTGGCGGGTTGAGCCTGCAGTTTTGACACCCCCCCAACTGAAGATCAGCCTCCTATGGGGGCAGTTTGTCAGGGAGGTTGTCAGGAGCCCGGGCGCCATATTGAACTAGTTGTTGTTTGGTGGCAGGAAGGGCGGTTTCTCGTTGTTTCTGTCTTGCTTTGCAGGGTTGTAGGCAATCATGATGTAGGGTCTTCTCTTGCTTATGTTTGCCAAGCCCTTGCACAAGGTAAGTGCTATTGTCATTTACCTTCAGAATGATTGCTGGCCCTACTTTTTCAGGTTGTAACTTGCTCTTGTCAACATTCATGACCCATACTTTGTCCCCAACTTCATATCTATTGTGGATTAGGACAAATGTCTTTTGCAGACGTTCATTTTCTTTGGCTGTTTGCTTGCTGTTAGCCTCTATTACTTGAGAGTCTGAGCTTGGAAGGACTTTACTTAGAATTTCCAGTTTAGGTCCTGTCAATGCTTGAATGATATTTGGCTGTGTGCTGTATACCAGTTCAAATGGGATTTTTCCGGTGGATCTGTTCACTTGGGTTTGACACACAAGTAGTGCAGTTGGTAGCTGCTTATACCAGTCTTCAGGTCTCCCAGTTATGAGTTTGGCTAAGGCTTGCACAAGGCTACCGTTAAGCCGCTCCACACGTCTATTGGCCTGTGGATGATATGGTGTTGTTATGGTGTGCTTGACCCCGTTTTTGGTGAGGTATACATTGGTGTCTTCAGAGGTCAATTCTTTGCCTCCATTGGTTATCAGGAGTTCTGGCTTTCCAAACTTGCTGATTATCTCTTTGCCAATAAAGTGTTGAACGTCATTGCCGGTGTGTGCCTTCACTGCTTGGGCTACTGGCCATCTTGTTGCAAAGTCAATGGTGGTGATGATGTATTTCTTGTCATTGTGTTTTCCTGGCATGAGACCAACAATGTCAAGAGCCCATACTTTGAAAGGTAGTTGTATGCAAATTAGAAGTACTGACTTTGGCGGGGTTTAGCTTTTGGCAAACTTTTTGCACACCTCACATTGGTCTAGAACTTCCTGGACATTGTGCTATAAGGTTGGCCACCAGGCTTTATGTTTTAGAAACTCATATAGGTTTTGGCTCTTGGATGTCCAAGGTCTCTGTGATAGCGTAGGATGGTGTCAACTTGCTGGTGTGTGGGGATGTAGGGAATGGTTGTGCTGTCAGCCAATTTTCTGTGAAGAGACCCGTATATGTCTTCAAAGAGGTGTTCATTCTTGATGACTGTCTCTTTTTTATGTTGGTGGTGCCAGGGGGGAACCCTTTGTCCTTTGTTTTTAGCACTAAGAGAGGCCAGTCTGGGTCAAGCCCATTCTCTCCTCTTGAAGCACCAACATACAGGTGGGACAGGGCATCTGCCATGGCGAGCTTGGCCCCAGGCTTGTACTAGATGAGCATGCTAAATCTTCAATAGTTCCATTCACCGTGCTTGGCAGCGCAACAGATTTGCTTGAGTTTTTAAAAAGATGAGTGGCTTGTGATTGGTTAATGCTGTGAATTCTTCCTTGCATTCCAGGTAACAACACCATTTGACTAGGCAGTGCACAATAGCCAGCAGTTCTTTGTCATGGATAGGGTATCAATACTTGCCATCTGTCAATTTTTGCAATTTGTAGGCTATAGGAAGGAAGTCACTGTCACTATTTTTATTTATAGGACTCCCCCAAAGGATGCATCTGAGGCTTTGGTTTCCATCTGGTACTCTCCTTCTTGTTTGGGGTATTGTAAGATGGGAGCTGTTTTGAGTTTCTCCTTGAGGCGTCTAAAACAGAGGTTACGTTGGGGGTTCCACACAAACTTGGACTTGGCACTTGTCATGGCGGATAAGGGGCAGTCAAGATGCCACAGTCAGGTATGAAACGTTGTACATAGGCCACCATTCCCAAGAAGGTGCGGAGTTCCAACTTATCTTTGGGTGGTGGCATCTTGCAGATGGCCTGTATCTTTTGACTGTTGGGTTTTATGCCATCCTTTGAGACTATGTGTCCCAAGAAGGGTAGTTGATCACGGAAAAATTGGCACTTGGAGGGCTTGGCCAACAGTTTTTGTTGTGCCAAGGTAGCAAAGACTGCCTCTAGGTCTCTGTGGTGTTGTTCTAATGAGGAGCTGTAGACAATAATGTTTTCTAAGTACACCAGGGCGTGCTTGCCTATGTGGGGCGCAAACACTTTCTTCATGAAGGTTACAAATGTGGACGGGGCATTAGTCATGCCAAAGTTGAGTACCACACATTTGTAGGAACCGTACTTGGTGCGGAAGGCTGTCTTGGGGATGTCTTCCTCCTTGATACAAATCTGATTATAACCTGCAGTTAGGTCAATCTTTGAGAAGACAGAGGCTCCTCCCAAGGCGTCAAAGAGATTATCAATTAGTGGTAAGGGGTAACAATTCTTGATGGTGACTTTTTTCAAGGTGCAGTAGTCTGTGACCAGGCGTAAGGTACTGTCCTTTTTAGCCATAAAGAATACGGTGGCCCCAAAGGGAGACTGTGAGGGGCAGATAAGTCCTTTTTCCAGTGCTTCCTTGAGATAGGCGTGTAGGGTGTTGTCCTTGTTTGGGGTCAGCCTTAAATGGGGCGTGCCTTGGGTACAGCCCCCTTGAGTTGGATGGAGTGCTGAATGTGCTTCTCAGGGGGCAGCCCAGGTAGCGCTTCCTTAAAGATTTCTGGATGGCGGGCCACAATGTCGCAGTCCTGGGGTGTGGAGGTATCCTAGTGGTCTTTGAAGTGTATGATCTACTCTAGCAGGAATCCCAGTCAATTGACTTCAGGTCTTTCTTTTTGTCCTGGGTCTCTGTAATACGTATAAAGATGTGGTTGCGTAGCAGTTGGTCCACAGAGTCAGGGTAGATCTGGTGGTTGACACCTTCACGCTTGATGATCAGCAATGAGGTTGCCCAGTCTATGTGAGGGTTGTTCTTTTGTAACCAGTCTAGTCCTAGTACAATGTCAAACTTAGGAAAGTCAATGACAGGACCTTGAATGGTGGAGTGAAGGGTCTCAAGCATGACAGAGAAGGGGGCAGTTTCCTTTGTCACAGTGATGTGGTGTTTGTCAGCCAGGACCACATTTTTAATCCGCAAAGGATTAGTGGCCAGCTTGAACTTATCCACAAAGCTACTGTTGACTAAGGTTTGGTCTGTGCCCAAGTCCAGGAGTGCTGAGTCTGTGTAACTGCAAAAGCAGAAAGGATAGGACATCAATTTATTGGGATGTCTGGCAATGGTGTACAGTACTGGGTCCTCTGAGGGCACTTGGATCATTGGACATTGGTCTACGTCCTTGGGTTGGTATTTATTATTGGGCAAGTCAGGAGTTGCGTGGGGAGAGCTTGGCTTGCTTAGTGCTCTCCCTGGGCTTTTCCCTCATCTTGGTTGCCTTGTGGGGTGGTGACACAGAAATGGGTATGGGTAGACTGTCCATTGTTTCCATTTCCATGCCCATTTGAACCTGTGGGTTTGTGATTGGTGTTGTTCCCATTGCCTCCAGGGGGTGGTCAAGAGGAGCGCCCGCCTGGATGGGAATCCTTGGGTCTTTCTTGTTTCCCAGTTTGTGCCTTGTGCAGTGTGTTGGATGTCTGCTCCGCTTTTTCTGCTTCCTGGTACAGGCTTTGCAGGTTGATCACCTGATCCAGGTTCACATGTCTCGTCACGTGCAGCTTAAGAGCGTTGTAGTACATGAGGTGTGTGGCTGGGGTGTCAAAGGCCATGTTGGATGGTGCACAAAGACAGAGTTCCTTGTAGGTGCGGGTGAGTTCTTTTACAGTGCCTAACTGGGTCAGGTTCTTTACTTGGCAAATGATCATGAGTGCTGTATCTTTAAGCACAAATCTTGCCAGGAAGTCTTGCTTAAAAGTATCCCAGTTCTTGTTGGTGTGCTCTTCATTCCACTTGTTGCATCAGGTTCCAGCGTCATGGGTCAGGCAAATGGAAATTTCTGCAATCAAAAATTGCTGTGGGCATTCCATCTGAGCCAGCTTGCTCTGGGTGGACTGGATCCATGCGGCAGCATTGTTGTTGTTGGTCCCAGCAAAAGGTTCCAAGGCAGTGCTTTGTAGTCTCTGAGCTACATAGGTGGGCATGGTGGTTTTTTTGGCTGGTCGTGGCATCAAGGAGGGTGCCTGGAAGAAACCTTGTGCAGAAATGGCGTTGAAGGCGGGTAGCAGGATTACTGTGTTTTGGTATAGGACAAAACCATCAGGTATCTTGGCACCAGGAGTGTATGGAGTCCAGTCAGGCAGGAGGCCAGACATAATTCTGTTGAGGATTTGTTGGCTGCAGGGTTTGCAGGCAACAGGCGGAATTTTTTAAGATAAGATAGGATGGAGAACCTACCTGTACTACCAATACTGTAACTTTGCTGCTTCAGCAGAGTTACACAGGGAAAAATATTTAGAAGATAGATAATAATCTTTATTGTGAGATAGTGATTATATAGTTCATGTGAATCAAGGATAACAGGAACATGATTGGTGATCACACGGCTGGATGGAAGAAGGGGGTGGCTTGATCCTGGTAATGAGTCAAGCGCCAAAACAAGGTATCCACCATAAAGGATCATCATCTGTTCATGTTGTTGGATTTGGTAATTTGATTTGAATTCCTAGTCTGACTTTGAGTGACTGGATAATTGGATTGCAGATCACAAACCCACTTGGTTGGAACCTTGCTGGCGGGTCGAGCCTGCGGTTTTGAAAATAGACAGGAAGGAAGCGGCCAAGAAGAGGAGCAACTGGAGAAGTTTGGAGTACCAGAACAAAAAAGGGGGAAACAGAAGCCAGTGTTGTAAGCAGATCAGCAACGTAAACCTGGGGGAGCAGCAACAACGCAAGCAGGAGTTTTGAAAGGTAAGTGATAGTGAAAATATTATAACTTTAAAGTAGAAATATATATAAAATTAATAGTGGACAAAAGAGCACACAACAATGACAACAATTTGAACAGAAATAGCATCAAAAACAAGGTAATAAACTTAAAATACTTAAATATTAACTTTCAATTCAAAGTTTCAAATATTAAAATACTGAAAGATCAAAACCGAGCAAAATACTAAATATCATAACTTTAAAGGGCCTGCCCTTTGGGGCAGGGCATGACACTCAGAGGAAAAGGTGAGGCTAAGAGCTCTTAGGCCTCACGTGTGCATCATGGACTTTGAACCTGTGCAGTTCAATGCATTTGAGCAGCTGTTCAGTGGGGAGGTGCAGGGGTGCCACTTCCACTTTTTCCAAGAAGTTGCTTGCAATGTGCAGGCCCACACCAAGCTTAGTAGGTTGAGCCAGAGGGACACTTTGAACACCTGCAAATTTGTGCTAGCACAATTCAATGCCTTGGCTTTTTTAAAGCCAGAGAACACTGCACAGTGGTTTGAGGTGCTCTCAAAGGATCCTTACATAGTGAAGCACCCGGAGTTCAAGCCTTTCCTTAAGTACTTTGAGCCCCAGTGGATTGGGAAGGTTGTCACGCAGAGGCAAGACAAGGCCCGCGCCAAAGCCAGTTGGAACGTTTAACGGGTGGCCATCAACGGGGAGCTCAAGACCACTTTGACATTAGAGGCTTATTCAAGAATCTTAAGGCCAACTTTGGGCTTCATCCAAAGTTCAATAATTTCTTCTCCCTCCTTCAGCATGAGCAAGATAAAACAATCTCCAAGCTTCATGACTTGGCTAACTGTGTCCCCCCACTAAGCCTACAACCCGCTCCACCCTCTTCACCAAGGCCATCCAGGGTGCAGCCAATCACAAGTATAAGGCCTCTGAGCTCAAGCAGCAGCTTGAGATTATTGCCACTGCCCTCCTGGAAGGGGCAAAAATGAAAAGGGGAAAGAATGATGAAGAGTAAAATTGCTTGCTTGCTTGGTTATATGATTTTTACTTTTAACTTTTAAATTTTTAGCTTTGATTTTTACTTTTTAGTTTTGATCATTCAGTTTTAGTTTTGATTTTTCAGTTTTTTTTTGATTTAATTAGATAGCAGTAATTGTTTTATGTATACAGGGTAAGTTTGAGATGAATATTTACAGTTGAAAGTAAGTGAAATATCTAAATTTTTGTTAATTTACTAATAAAACTTATGATATTCACAGTTGTGCTTATATAAAATATATCAAATAAAGATTTATATTTCTTCATATTTTGCATAATTTTATTATTTGTGTTTTTTTTATTTTTGGTTCATTGGAATTTTAATTTTTATGGTAATAAAAAATGTTTTTATAATGAATAGTGTAAATTACATAGTAAAATGAAAAATAGTTGCTTATTTATTCTTATTTTTATTAATTATAATACTGCTTTTATTTTTATTTTTGAGCTCTCTGGGGTCACTTTAGTATACCATAACTGTAAGGCTTAATTTTTATATTAAAATTTTTCAGTACATCAAGATCTGTTAATTAAAAAAGTGTCAATTTCCAGTTGTTGATCAGGGAAAAAGCTGAATTCTCACTTTACTATAGTGTCAAGCACCAGGGAGTCAAACTTACCACAGTTGCCCTTCCTATCTTTTCTCAATAAACCCCCCTCAAGGAAAGGGTTCAGGCAGTCTCAAAGAAATCCACTACTACCAGTGTATTTCATCAATTTTCTACACACTTCTTGTTATCCTACTTGGGGGCCTACATGTTTTAGGACAATTAAATTCTCTCCTTGGTCAATATTTTCTATTTGGCAAGTTATTAAATCTTGGGATGATATCATTACCCATCAGATCAATGTTGACAGGTTTAAATTCTTCTTCTTTAATCCACCATGTAGGAAATTTATTTCTGCAGGGTGGGTTCCTGAAAGCTACAGTAAAGTGAATTTAAGAAAGTACATAAGACCAGCCAATCAGAATCAGTATTAATTTTCTGTTGTCCTTGATAATTGGCTCAGACAATACATGTCTCTGTTATTATGCCCAGTTTTACTTAGTAAATTAAGCTTGCCAATAAAACTGTCTGTGTTTGCCAATTAGCACACTGACTTGTGTTCAATCTAGCACCATAAAAGCTAGTGATTGGGTGCTAGATTTACCACAGGTTAGCATAATAATGGGCAAAAACAGACAGTTTTTACCAACATGTTTAATTTACTAAGTTAAAATGGGAAGAATAACAGAGGCATGCTGTCATGGATAAAGACATCTTGGTCAGCATTGTTTTCCCCAAGAAACCCCAACAAAAAGAGGCTGCCCACAAGAAAGAGCCAATTAAGATGTAATCTGACCTGAATTAAGCAATTGACAGGAATTTGGTGGTGGCCAAGCATGTGCATCTCCAAACAGGACCCAAAAATCTGCTGTTTAGGGCCTGAAAACCCAAAAATAAGGTAATTTGTTTTTTGGACCAAAAACTGGTTTATGATGTTAGAGTTTTTTGGTCACTCCTGAAGGGCTACTTGTCATAATTCACCCTGCTGATGTCAGCATTCTCATCCCACCTATATGAGCTGGGTTGTAGCTCAAAACTACCTTAATAGTTGAATAAAACCCATATTATATCCAAAGTTATCAATCTTATTATATTTTGGGTAAGTAAAACTCATGGAAATTAAATTCCTGTTTGTTTATGTTCCTGTGTGCACCCTCACAACGCGCAAGAGTTATTTGGCGCTATCTGTGGCCACTGCGCTCTGTTTGCTGTTTCCCCACTCAAAATTGAGGAATATGTTGAGCCATTTTGCCAAGTTGTCCATTTGCAAAATCTGGTTTCCATTTCTCAATCATTATCTTTTATAATGTTTGTTCTCATTTTTACAGCTTGCATTTTGCCTGTACCTTTTCTTGGAACTTATCACTTACAAATTTTGACACTGAGAATTATTTTGCTACTCAATGTTTTCAGTATTTGGATTTACATTCCTCATTTTCTCAACCTTTCTGAATTTTGAAGCTCCTCCACCATTACACATGTCTTGTTCAAGTCAATTGTCAAAAACAAGAGAAAATAAATCCAACTATGATTAGCTGGTCTTTTGCACTTGTAGCTTCTTAAATTCATATGATTGTAGCACTACACAAAAACTAAATTTACAATAAGTAAAAGTACACAAAAAAGTATAATAAATAAATAATACACTTCATTAAACATATCTGTTCTGAAATACAAGGTTTACATATAACCCCTGAAAGTGATTAACTTTTGTAATAAATTTTTGCTCTGGCATATAATTAGTATACAAAAATAAGAATAAATTATGTTGTACTGGGACAAATCATGTTATTTAAAAAACCTGGATACTTATAGTACAAAGCAATTAAGCTCTACATATGACACCTTAAAATTATTAAATTTTTAATAATACCTTGTTCCAGCACATAATTATTATACTAAGATAACAATAAATTATGTTTTACTGGGACAAAAATTTAATTTAGAAAGCTTCAGAATGAATTGATATATACAAACAATATACAAGATATTAATATAAATTCAATGTTTCTTCTTAAAGTGAATGAAACTACTGTCATTATTTTGGGATAATGTGGTAGACTTGACTGATATTCTTCTGAATCATTGGCTCCCGGCAACTAATTGCCACTTAGCTGTCAAGCTTAATGAAGTACTAATGTGATCCTAATGATAGTTTTGGGTAATCAGAATATTGATAGTTACTTCAAAGCTTGATTATGATCCATTGCTATACTTTCTATTAGTTCCACATTAGCCAATAAGCTTGATGGTTCAAGAATATGCTTGAAGAACGTGCCTTTGCCAAATGTTTGAGTGTCAGGGCTCAAACCTGATCATGCAACCAATATGAAAGGCTGTTTAAACTGGCAATGTGAGATGCAAATACCCCATCAACAGAGTAATCAATACTTGAATCTGCATTAACAGTAAACAAGATGCCTCTGAGACCCTGTTATGATTACATGGGGTTTGGTAATTAATTGAAGTCCCATGCCAGCACAACATGGCTGCCTAGCTCTGGGGGTTGAGATTAATAGTCCAGGGAATAGAAGACATGTCAATAAGAGTTAGAAGCGTCAGATAATAATCTGGCAAGAGGGCTTATACACTCTGTATAAGGGGCTCTCCTAATTAGATATTTAGCAGAATAATCCCCTCTTGTAGAAAGAGTACTTATCTCTATCATTGTATCTCTACTAGCTGCCTCCTAGTAGTCAGAAAGCGTCCAAGTAGAGTGTTCCACCATCTACTTGCAGACTAGTTAATTTCTCCTACATACTTACAGGAACCCGCCAGGCCGTAGCCATACATAGACCCAACTGGTAGCCTAGACCGTTGTCATGCAACCAAATACCAACACAACCCAATATGGAAAACAGTAATAAATAAAAAATATTCAAGACACAATTTCTTGATGATTATTTTACTTGTATTTGATTTTATTATTATTCTGTATTATTAAATTTGAAAGCATATATGTGTTTTTGGAAAAAAATGGTATAAAAGGGGCTGGGGGATCACAAGAAAAACATGACAAAAATGGAAGCATTGATCAAAAAGTTGGATGTGATGGTGACCAAGATTAAGGAAGTCAATCAAAAGATGAAGGACAAGCTTAAGGAGGTGATTCTGGAAGGAGAAAATTAAAAAACTTATGGTGAAGGTGTTAAAAAATAAGATACTTTATATAACAGAAAACTTGCAACCAGGCTCTTTAACATTCAAAAAGATATGCTTGCAGACCTGCAGTTTAAGCAACAGGGGTTTGCAATGGTGGAAGCAGAGGCGTGGGCAAAGGATCCAGAGATGTTTGAGCAACTAAAAATAAATAAATAAAAAGCAACACAAGATGATAAGCAACTTGCAACCAAGAAGACACTCAAAGCTGCTCCTGTTAACAGGGCAACTGGAGAGGAAACAGAAGATGGTAAAAATTATGAGTTTTTTATTTAGGTGATTATGAAGGCATAGTACAACAATTTTTAAAACAACATATAACCAAGACCTTCTACAGTAACTGTGTTCCGCACATTAAATGTCAGCTGGTTTTGAAGCTAGCAGTCCACCTAGAGATGTTAGAAAAATTGAATAAAACTTACCCAATCAATAAAAATAAATGTGACAAACTCCAACCAACACAATAAGGCTCTAAATGGCAGTTTGCAGCTCTGATTGTGGCCCCAAAGATACACCTTAACTACTTTGTTTGGCCCCCAACTTCCAAAAGCCATTCATCATCCTTGTATGAGACTTCATTAGACTCATGCTATATAAAAACAAATCAGGAATTAAGAGAGGACAAGAAGAAGTCAAGTTTTGTTTCTTGCCCAAGTATACACTATTGCACCTAATAGATAATTTCAAGAATAAAATAAGTGGCTGTTGTGTGTTTGAGTGAGGCCAAGTGATACAACAGGAAATCTTAACAGCAGTATTGGGTTTGTAATAAACCAGAGGTTAGTCTTTAAGGATGAATAAGGAAGTCATATTAAGGCCCTGGTAATGATAATTATCAGAAAACCTCCTCTAGACAAGACTAGGGAAATGGCGCCAAAGTACGGGAATAAACACAAAAAGTTTGTGTAAATAGAAATTATTTTATTAGGTGAATCAAAAATGATTCTTATATGACAAATGTTTACCACAAAACATTATAAACACCTATAGATCACTAGCCACTCTCATAAGTGGGTCAAAGATCACTCATGTCATCAGTTGGGATATAAACAAGTCCTTTGCTCAATTTGAGTGAAACCCATTTCAAGTTGAGAAAGAGAACTGAAGTATTTTGCACTCAAAATGCAACTCCATCAAAGGCAAAATCAATAATACATGAATATTGGGATTCACAACAGTGAACTTACTAATAGTTTCTCTGCCGTCCTGCTCCATGTTGTGGGCGTCCTTGCAGACTTTATGGCCTCCTGGTGCTCTGAAAATACTAACATACCACTGACCATGGAAAAACCTTGCAAAAACCTCCCAAAAATAATATTAGTACTCTATATAATAAATTCTGTAAATCTTGGCCCTTTTTGAATGGCAGAGACTTCACTTAATTCTTTACCTAGGTCTTTCCATATTTATGGGAATTAAAGCAGAGGCTTTCAACACACTTGATATTACAATTAAACCAGACAAAGTGCAACAATTTCTAGGCATGGATAAGATTGCACCTTGTCAAGAATTCATGTCTTGAATATTTTGTCTTTATTGTTGTTTGTCATATGGCAATAAACTGAGCTATCAGTTGTGTCTATGTACTGCTACTGTAAATCCACTGCCACCTTTGGCCTTGGATTGAACTGTTTTCCCCTGCCACACCAAAAAAGGCCCAAAAATAACAGCCAAGTCACTTAATTCTCTAGGGGATTTGGCTCATACTTTTGATGAGATATTTTTTCTGGCCTACCCTTCAGATCCCCTGGCTCTGGTTGCCCTGGCCTTGGAAGAAACACTGATCAATTTGAACTGTTTGTTGTCATGGTTTTGTCCTCTCTTAAAAACTATCAGAAATGCCCACTCAAATGACGTCGCATTGATAACCAGAAAATCAAAGGAATCTGAAATGGTTGGGGTGCCTTCCAGCCAATCAGGTAGAGCTGCGGAAATTACACTGGAACCCTCCAGCACTCTTGGCCCTGGCTAGCAAAATTTCTCTCCTGCCTAATCAAATGCAGCCTTGGGGGTCATGTGTTCATTCCTTGGCAACTCAATTCCTTTTTACAATGCCAGGGGACTTTGTGTCCCCTGCTTGTCAATTTTCCAAGTTGATAAAACACAGAAAAACCAGTTTCTTATACCCTGCCATTTTAAATTTGCTGAATCTACTTTAGAGTCCTCTTTTAATCTAAAGCAAATTGCTAGCTGTTGTCTTTTTGAACCTTATCTTTATATTGCCCTTTCAGAACCTGGCGGCCTTTTCAAAATCCCTAAGTATAGAGTTAATACACAGTTGTTGTTTTTTCTACTTACGCTTTCAAATTCACAGTTTGAAACCAAAATTCAACTTGATAGCTCTTATAAATCCTATTGTTATTTCAAGTTTTTATTTAATTTCATTGATTTCAAACCCGCTTTTGCTTTTACGCCCGCACAAGCCATCCAAGACCATCATCAAGCTTTCCAGACGCTTCCTGCCAGTTTCTTCACACAGCTGCCTATACAGCACTAAATTTTAATAATTTATGGACCTAAAATTATACCAAAAAAGTTAGAATTTTCTGCTGATTGCTGCCATGATCTTCCCCATTTTAAGATTTGTGGTGTTTACTGTGGCCCCTTTTGTAATTCTTCTCTGGACAACTGCCCCTGATCTGTGATTGCAATTCTTCACTTCCGCACTCCTTGTGGGAGACAATCCCTATAGTATCTTGCACCTCCCTGGTAAAATTCTCACTTCAGGCAAGAAAATTGTCAAGAGCCTAACTTGTGACAACTTGAACTTTCCTGCTGTAGACTACAATGTGTTGGCTCCCACATTTGAGGAGGCTCATGCGTCTACCATCCTTAGCTTGGACAGAGACAACCCGGCACCCCTCCAAGCACCTGTGAAGCTGTCTCCTGCTCCCACTTGCACACCCTGGTTGCTCACTGGGCTGGTGTTGATGGGATTGAATGCATACTTTCCTCATCTGTCCCCTGTGTCCTCTCTTTGGTCCCCCCCTTTGAGCGGCCATCCCAGTACTCCACTGGGTGGCATCCTGGTGGTTCATTTCACCAGGGTGAGAGCCAAACTTAGTTATTTTAGCTCCCCTCTCTCACAGCTAAGGCCGGTGGGTTCCTGTCAGTCTGTAGGATAAATTAACTAGTCTGCAAGTAGATGGTGGCACACTCTACTTGGACGCTTTCTGACTACTAGGCAGCAGCTAGTAGAGATACAATGATAGAGATAAGTACTCTCTATCTACAAGGGGGGATTATTCTGCTAAATCTCTAATTAGGAGAGCCCCTTATACAGAGTGTATAAGCCCTCTTGCCAGATTATTATCTGACGCTTCTAACTCTTATTGACATGTCTTCTATTCCCTGGACTATTAATCTCAACCCCCAGAGCTAGGCAGCCATGTTGTGCTGACATGTGACTTTAATTAATTATCAGGCCCCATGTAAGTGTAACAGGGTCCTGGCGGCATCTTTTTTACTGTTCATGCAGATTCAAGTATTGATTACCATGTTGATGGGTTATTCACATCTTTCAATGCCAGTTTAAACGGCCTTCCATTTTGGTTGCATGTTCAGGTTTGAGCCCTGACGCTCAAACATTTGGCAGAGGCGCGTTCTTCAAGCATATTCTTGAACCATCAAGCTTATTGGCTAATGCAGAACCAATAGAAATTATAGCAATGGATCATGATCAAGCTTTGGAGTAACTATCAATATTCTGATTACCCAAAACTATCATTAGGATCACATTGGTACTTCATTAAGCTTGACAGCTAAGTGGCAATTAGTTGCCGGGAGCCAATGATTCAGAAGAATGACAGTCAAGTCTACCACATTATCCCAAAATCCTGAAACACCTGGTTAAAGCTTAATTGAACTTTTTGTCCAGGGTGCAGTTATTCTTTTAGCCATCTATTAGATGTCTGCTCCCCCAAAAATATTATCCAGTTCAATTGTATTACAGTATTGCTGTATTCAAGCTGCCACAAGTTATTTGGTTGGAGAGCCATGTCAATATACCCCCAGTCATAGAAATATCCAATTTAATTCAAAAATAATTCCTAGAGTTCCACTAATCTAAATCCCAATAGATATTATACTATTCTATTCAAATATCATAATACTTATGTATATTTTCTTTTATTTGAATATACTTTATTTCCAGAATATTAACTCAAACCTAATAAGTATATGATATAATATTAAAATTTTCAGTTGATCAATTTTCCTTTTTTATTTTAATTTTTATTGCACCTGATGGTACATTATGCAGAATTATAAAAATTACATTCTATAAATCACTATTGATGAGGAGCAACTTTTGGGGGATCTTTGAATATGGATTTAGAGAGGAAAAAAGTATATTTTATTGGATAGTACTTTAGACTTATATAGCTTGCGCTGTGGCAGAGACTTAAGTTGGATCAAAGATAGGGCAAGTCATGTGTGAGTTGGATTTAGATTGCTGGATACTTGAACAAGTCATGTGATATTGGTTTATTGTCTTTTCTTGAATGCTGAACTGAATATTGAATTAGCACCAAACCAGGCAATGACTGGATGTTATGTATGTCAGCAACAGCCAAAAGACCATTATTCCATCTCCTCAACACACCCCTCCTTTAAGGGGTTACTCTGGTGCATCAGGAGGGGGCTTTGTCTTAACAGCAGCCTCCTGATGCTCCTGGAGCTGTTTGCTAGTTGGTACTAGCCAAGTCATGTGTTCCCCTTTGTTGAGACAAAGGCGGGATCTGTGGTACTTTTTGATGATAGGGTTTTGGCGCCTTGTCTTGCCTAGGTAGGTGTTTCTATCTGGTCTGTATCTGATGACTCTTCCTGGTCCTCTGTGTACTGAATCCAGCTTCTTTCTATTTCCAATGAGGATCCATACGGGGGAGTTGATAGGAGTGGTTCCTCTGTGGAGGTTACCTTTTATGCTTTGAGTCTCTTGCTCTCCACTATCTTGGCTTTGAGCCATATGTGCTGTAGTGCTGGCGCTTTTTCTACTGTGGGAGGGTTTCCTAGGGGATTTTCACATATGGTTGGTTATTGCAGGTGACTATCTCTGGTTTGTATCTGTATGTTAGTTCAAACAGTGAGTAGCCTGTCCCTTGGTTGGTGTGTACCCAAGATACTAGTAATACATGATTCACATATAGTGGTCATGTGTCTCTGGCTTTGCTATCCATTATTTTCTCTAGGGTTCTGATGTGGCTGCTGTTTAGGCGTTCAACTCTGCTGTTGGCTTGTGGCCTGTAAGGCAAGGTTATGGAGTGTTTGATGTTCTTTGTTTTCATATTATCATTCACTATGTGTCCTGACAGTTTCCTGGATCCATCAGTGATGATGTAGTCTGGGGTTACATAGTTTGCTATGATTGCCTTATTAATAAAGCAGTTGATTGTTTCTGCTTTGTGGTCTTTGGTTGCCCAGCAAATTTCCCAATGTGTTTCAAAGTCAATGGCTACAATTAAGAAGTGTTGTTTTGCTTTGGCTTATGGGAAAGGTCCTACTACATCCAGGTCCCAAACTTTAAATTGTTCTGGGTTGGGCACTTGGTTGACTGTAGGTTGTGGTGCTTTAGTGCTTGAGTATTTTTCACATACTGTGCACTTCTTTAGGATGTCAATAGTGTCTTGTTTTGGATCAAGCCACCATACTATTTCTTTTGGGGTGAGGTATAGGCTGTTGGATTTTGTGTGCCCTAGTAGATGGTGGAGCCTGAGGATAGTATCAACCCTTTGTGCAAGTGGAATGTAGGAGATGTATTTTTCCTTGATTATATGGTATACTATACTATTAGACACATGGAAGTGTTTCTCATTTCTTACTAGTGTGTCATGAGTTAACTGGTGGGTTAATGTATCTTTTCTTTTGGTTTATTACTCAGTAAATGTACAGGTTTAGCCAATCTGAATCCAGGTGGTCAGAGTTATCTTCTCTTGGCTGCATAGTCTAGAGAGAACATCAGCTGTGACTAGCTCTTCCCCCTTTTTGTACTGGATGTCCAGGTTAAGCTGTTCCAGCAAGGACATCCATTTGGCTTGTCAGCGTGCAAGTGTGTTCTGAGTTTTAAAGTAGATCAAGGATCCATGGTCAGTTAGTACTTGGTTGTTTAAGTGTCCTTCTAAATAACATCTTCATGTCTTGCATGTATGGTATATTGCTAGAAATTCCTTATTGTGTATTGGGTATCTCTGTTAAGTAGTAGCTAGTTTTCTACTTTTGTAACATACTGGCAGGAAGTCTTGCTGCCCTAATTGGCAAATGTGTAGCACTGTGCCAATGGCGGTGTCACTGGCATCTGACTTGAGCTTGTAGCCCCTGTTGTTATGGCAACCGCCAGAATTAACTCATTCTGCAAGTCAACTTACTGAATGTTGACAATTTATCAAAATTAAGTAAGTCAACATTATTTTAGTATTTATCCGCTGGAATCGTGCATTTCCAAAACCAAGCTAATTTTTTATAGTGAATTATTAAGTCAGAATTGCAAAATTAAAAAGGAACAGACATAATGTCAACACCATTTAAACAAAGGCTTAATTTTAAGCCAAAAAACTAATATAATTTACTATGAAAATGTAAGTTTATTTGTACTTTTACATTAGGGTTGACTACAGTAAGTAATATCTGGATGTTGACCCCAAATAAGAATCCATGAGTTTCTTAATAAATTATACAATATTCTAAAAATAACTATTTTTATATTTTAAACTACTGTTTTTATTAAATATATATTAAGATAAGCATTGAAAAAAGACATATGCCAACTTTCAGAGTATTATTTGTATTATTTAGATATTTACTGTTATTTTAAACTCACTGGATAAACTATAGCTTATTTCTGGAAGTTCACTTAAGCCAAAACACATATGTTAAAACTAGAAATTATATATGTAATTATAATGTTGACTTTGTGTCAAATTGACACGTTGCCTAAATTGCAACAAAGGGGTTTGGCTAATCAAACAAAGTGACATAATTTAAGCAAGATTTAATAGGAGAGTTGCTATAAAAGAACGCTGACTGCCTGAATGTTGACACCTTTTTTGTTTATTAGTAAAACACTGCTGCTTAACAAAAAGCACACATACAATGGTATGGTAATTCAGGCCAAAGTACCCAGGGCTGTACTTCAGACTTCCCTCTACAATCCCTATTATTTAGTTTTCATAAGTTACATATGCAACTCTTTAATTTTTTTAAATTTAAAAATAATCAATTTTGGCCTTAAAAAACCAACTCCAGAAAATATTAACCAAGCTTTATAAGTGATTTACATAGTGTTTTTCCACTTTAATGCTGACTGTCAGTATGTTGACGTCAAAATTAAAGCGTTTTTTATGCTGAAAAACTAAATTAAGTATTTTTGACTATTGTGACTACCAGAATGTTGACTTTTTATTTAAACATGGGGTTTTTCTATTCTTTACTGATAAACTAGCTCTAAAATTACTTTCCATGCTTCTATAAACTATTTAATTAATAATAAAAAATAAAACAAGTGATTATTATTTAATCTTATTCATTTTTCACATGATTATTCTTACTTTATGAACTCTACTCTAATTATTGTAGGAAAAATCTTCCAAGAAGCCAAAAAATAATTCCAAGTCAACCAAGAAATTACCCAAAGCCTCTGGAAAGGCTCAAAGTCCCTACCCCAACAAAAAACCAGCCAAAGTGCCCTCAAAGAAACAGAAGACAAAGGAGAAGACCCCAGACCCTGAAAGCAAAGATCCCTCCCCTGCCCCCTCCTCTTCTCCAAGCTGGTACCAATCAGAAGGAGATGAGGTTCCACTAAACAAGCAAGGAAGAAAGAAGATACCCAAGAGTCCAGAACCCCAGCCAAGCCCAGATGAATCAAGCTCAAAGGAATCAAGTCCCAATGAATCAAGCTCATCCCAGTCCAGAAAGCGCAAGAATCCAACTCCAGATAATTCCCCTCCACCGCCCAAAAAATCTGCACCTCCATCCTCCTCATCAAGTATCAATAAAGAATATCCTGATGATTACCTGTCTGACTATCATCAAGCACCAATTGGCCCATGGGATCCCCTAAAGGTTCACAATATATGTAACGTCAAAGAAGAGTTTAAGCTCCCAAAGAAGTTCCCTCGGTTTTTCCCTCTAATGTCTGTCAAAGGAGGTGCAAGTTTAGTCTGTGATGGCTATGTTTTCAATTGCAACAATTAGAAGAGAGCAGGAAGAAGCAAGCATTATGTATGTGAAGATAGAAGCTGTGCTGCCAGAATCAATACAGAAGGATGGGATAAAGTCACTAGTGAAAAAGGAGAGCACACATGCAATGCTCCAATCAATCTTATTGAAAAGCTTCTAAAGTGGTACCTCTACCAAATGGTCCCAGTCTCCAAAGACGTCAAGGCTTCTGATCTGGCAGTTAAGGCCATCACTCACCTAAGTAATGAGAACCTGGAGCTCATCCCTGACTGCAACCAGTTAGTGAAGTACATATGTGACAAACACCATGATCTATTCCCCGATAAGAAATCTGCCATGGTCCAAGGAGAGTTAGTATTGACAGAGGAGTTAAAGATGTTCAATGGTGATGAGGTACTCCTTTTACATGATGATGGGCCTACAGCATAGGCAAGAAATATATGCTATGCTATACAACAGAACCTGGAGCAGCTAATAGATTCAGAGACCTGGTTATACGATGGTACCTTTGTAGTATGCCCCTGCCTTTTTTACCAACTATGGGTTATATATTCCCTTATTGAAGGCAAAGTGCTCCCATTTGCCTACTTTCTGCTTCCTAGGGCAACAGAAGAGATCTACAAAAGGGCCTTTAAAATCCTTCAGGAGGGCATCAAAGCCCTACCCAATAATAGAAAGAGTCCCCCTGGCCATAACACTAGATCCAATCCAGATGATGATGAAAAGGATGAAGCCACCCTTGCTGCAGAAAAAGAAGCTCAAGGTAAAGCACTTGGACCCTCAACTATAATCATGGACTATGAGTCTGTCCAGTATAAAGCTTTTGTAAACACCTTTGATGGAGAGGTACAGGGGTGTTTTTCCATTATTGACAGGCTGTCAACAGGCAACTAAAGGGTCTACCTGAGTTCAGCAAGCTCCACCGTCTATATACATCAGGAAAGTGCAAGTTCTTAATTCAGCAGTTTGTAGCACTAGCCTTTGTAAAGCCAGAGCATTCTGGACAAGCCTTTGAACTCCTATGCCAGGATCCATGTGCCAAGAAACATGATGGTGCATTCTACCCTTTCATTGAATATTATGAACCACAGTGTATTAGATGTAAGGTCACTAAGCGCCGGAGCAAGCCCAGAGCCAAAGCCAACTGGAATTGCTACCAGGCAGTTCTTAAGGATGAGATGAAAACCACTTCAACTTTAAAGGGCTATCATAAGCATATCAAGTCCTCCTTTGAAATCAAGCCCAGATACAATACCTTCTACAAGCACCTCAAAGTCCAATAGGGGAAGACTGCTGCATCTATCAGAGATATTGAGAACCGCCCATCCAAGAAGAAGAAAACCACCAAAGAGAAATAGTATCAAGAGAAAATCAAGGACGTTGTCAAGGCCAAATATAAGCTTTCAGAGATTGGGGAATACATCAAGAAGATTGCCACAGTTCTTAATGGCAACCAGGTGATCACAGTCTAGCTTTCAATTAAATTTATTAACTATTGCCTAATTTTGTATATAGTTCTTATATGTTCAGTATAATATTTTTAAATAAATAGTTATTCTAAATAACTTGTTAATGATTTATGATACTGTTTTTATAAAATCATTGATTTCTATTGATAGTTTGATGCTTTAGACTGTATTACATGGCCTATATTGGTATTTTACTAGTAAATTATATGTTTTTTTGTAGTTTTCAATATAGAAAAAACTTTATATTACTGTTTCTGATTGTTATATTTTGCTATAATATGTAACTTTTTATGTAGTGTCAAAACCACAGGCTCAACCCGCCAGCAAAGTTCCAACTAAGCGGGTTTGTGACCTGCAATCCAATTACCCGGTCACTTGAAGCCAGACTAGGAAGTCAACTCAAATTACCAAATCCATCAACATGAACAGATGATGAGACTTCACGGTGGATACCTTAATTTGGCCCTTGACTCATTAGCAGGATCAAGCCACCCCCTCTTCCATCCAGCTGTGTGATCACCAATCATGTTCCTGCTATCCATTGATTCACAATAGCTATATAATCACTATCTCACAATAAAGATTATTATCTAGCTTCTAAATATTTTCCCCGTGTAACTCTGCTAAAACAGCACAGTTACAACATTGGTAGCACAGGTAGGCTCTCCATCCTACCTTATCTTGAAAAATTCTGCCTGTGCCCGCACATGCCGCAGCCAACAAATCCTCAATAAAATTATGTCTGGCCTCCCGCCCGACTGGACGCCTTATACTCATGGTACCAAGATACCTGATGGCTTTGTTCTCTACCAAAACACGGTGATCCCGCTACCCGCCTTCAACGCCCTGTACGCCCAAGGGTTCTTTCAGGCGCCTTCCTTGATGCCACAACCAGCCAACAAAACCACCATGTCTGCCTATGTTGCACAAAGACTTTGCAGTGCCGCCTTGGAGCCCTTTGCAGGGGCCAACGACAACAATGCTGCCGCGTGGATCCAGTCCTCCCAAAGAAAGCTGGCTCAGATGGAATTCCCACAGCAATTTTGGATCACAGAGGTCTCCATTTGTCTGACCCATGATGCTGGGACCTGGTGTGACAAGTGGCACAAAGAACACACTGACAAGAACTGGGACATCTTCAAACAGGACTTCTTGGCAAGATTTGTGCTTAAGGATACAGCACTCATGATCATACGCCAAGTAAAGAACCTAACCCAGACAGGCACTTTGAAGGAACTTACCCTCGCCTACAAGGAACTCCGTCTTTGTGCCCCATCTGATATGGCCTTTGACATCCCAGCAACACATCTCATGTACTACAACGCTCTCAATTTGCACGTGATGAGACATGTGAACCTGGACCAGGTTACCAACCTGCAAAGCCTGTACTGTGAAGCAGAAAAAGCGGAACAAACATCCAACGCTCTACACAAGGCACAAACTGGGAAACAAGAAAGATCCAAGGACTCTCATCCAAGCAGGTGCCCCTTGCAGCCACCTCCTGGAGGTAATGGTAACAACAACTACCACAAACCCACGGGTTTGAATGGGAATGGGAATGGGAATAACGGCCAGTCAAATTGTACCCATTTCTGTGTCACTGCCACTCAAGTCAACCAGAATGAAGGAAAAGCCCGGGAAGAGCACTAAGCAAGCCAAGCTTTCCTCACGCAACTCCTAACTTTCCCAATGATGAATACCAACCCAAGGATGTGGACCAATGCCCAATGATCTAAGTGCCCTTGATAGACCCAGTACTATACACCATTGCCAGACATCCCAATAAATTGATGTCTTACCCTTTCTGCTTTCACAGTTACACAGGCTCAGCACTCCTGGACTCAGGCGCAGACCAAACTTTAGTCAACAGCAGCTTTGTGGATAAATTCAAGCTGGCCACTAATCCTTTGCAGATTAAAAACGTGGTCCTGGCTGATGAACACCACATTGCCGTGACAAAGAAAACTGCTCCCTTCTCTGTCATGCTTGAGAACCTCCACTCCACCATCCAAGGTCCTGTCATTGACTTCCCTAAGTTTGACATTGTACTGGGGCTGGACTGATTACAGAAAAACAACCCCCACATGGACTGGGCAACCTCTGTGCTGACCATCAAGTGTGAAGGCGTCAATCACCAGATCTACCCCAACTCAGTGGACCAACTCATACAAGACCACATCTTTGTACGTATCACAGAGACCTTGGACAAGAAAGAAAACCTGAAAGCAATTGACTGGGACTCCTGCCAGTATGAAATCATACACTTCAAGGACCACCAGGACACCTCCACGCCGCAAGATCACAACATTGTGGCCTGTCACCCTTAAATCTTTAAGGAGGCGTTACCTGGGATATCCCCTGAGAAACACATCCAACACTCTATCCAACTCAAGGGGGATGTACCCAAGGCACACCCCATTTACAGGCTGACCCCAAACAAGGACAACGCCCTGCGCGCCTATCTCAAGGAGGCATTGGAAAAAGGACTTATCTGCCCCTCACAGTCTCCCTTTGGGGCCGCTGTATTCTTTGTGGCTAAAAAGGATGGTACCTTACGCCTAGTCACAGACTACTGCGCCTTAAACAAAGTCACCATTAAGAATTGTTACCCATTACCATTAATTGATGATCTCTTTGACGCCTTGGGAGGTGCCTCTGTCTTCTCCAAGATTGATCTAACTGCAGGATACAACCAGATTTGTACCAAGGAGGAAGACATCCCCAAGACAGTCTTCCACACCAATTACGGTTCCTACAAATGTGTGGTACTCAACTTTGGTATGACCAATGCCCTGTCCACCTTTGTAGCCTTCATGAACAAAGTGTTTGCACCACACATAGGCAAACACGCCCTAGTGTACCTGAACAAAATTATTGTCTACAGCCCCTTGGTGGAACAGCACCACAAAGACCTGGATGAAGTCTTTGCAACCTTGGCACAGCACAAACTGTTGGCCAAGCCCTCCAAGTGCCAGTTCTTCTGAGAGCAACTACCCTTCTTGGGACACATAGTCTCAAAAGACAGCATCAAACCTGACAGCTAGAAGATACAAGCCATCTGCAAAATTCCACCTCCCAAAGACAAATCAGAACTCTACACCTTCTTGGGAATGGTGGCCTATGTACAACACTTCATACCCAACTGTGGCGTCTTGACTGTCCTCCTGTCCACCATAACAGGCGCCAAGTCCAAGTTTGTATGGACCCCCAACGTGACCTCTGCTTTAGACGTCTCAAGGAAAAGCTCACAACAGCTCCCATCTTACAATACCCCAAACAAGAAGGAGAGTACCAGATGGAAACCAACGCTTCAGATGCATCCATTGGGGGAGTACTAAGAATTAAGAATAGTGATGGTGAATTCCTGCCAGTATCCTATGAGTCGCGCAAACTGACAGATGGCAAGTGTTGATACCCAATCCACAACAAAGAACTGTTGGCCATTGTACACTGCCTAGTCAAATGGCGCTGTTACCTAGAACAGCAGGAAGAATTCAAAGTATTAACCAATAACAAGTCACTCATATATTTTAAAACTCAAGTGAATCTTTTTTGCTGCCAAGCCCACTGGATGGAGCTCTTGGAGAGATTCAACATGCTCATACAGTACAAACCTGGGGCTGAGCTTGCCATAGCAGACGCCCTCTCCCACCTGTATGTCTGTGCCTCAAGGGGGGAATGGGCTCAACTCAGACTGGCCTCTCTTAGTACTACAATCAAAAGCTGAGGGTTTTACCCCCGGCACAACCAACATAACAAAGGAAACAGTTATCAAAAACAAACACTCTTTTTGCTCATGTATATGGGACCCTACACAGAAAAATGTCTGACGGCACTACCATTCCCTATATTCCCACACAACAGCGGGTAGACACCATCCTACACTATCACAGAGTCCTCAGACATACCAAGAGCTGAAACCTATATGAGTTCCTTAAGCACAAAGCCTGGTGGCCAACCTTATATTGCGACGTTCAAGAAGTCCTAGACCAATGTGAGGTATGCAAAAAGTTTGCCAAAAGCAAAATCCCTCCAAAGTCAGTACTTCCCATCCGCACACAACTACCCTTCAAAGTATGGGCTCTTTAAATTATTGTCCCCATGCCAGGGAAACACAATGATAAGAAATACATCATCACTGCCATTGACTTTGCTATAAGATTGCTAGTAGCCAAAGCAGTAAGGGCGCACACAGGTAACAATGTATAACAATTTATTGGCAAGGAGATAATCACCAAGTTCAGAAAGCCAGAACTCCTGATAACCAATGGAGGGAAAGAATTGACCTCCAAAACCACCAATGTATACCTTGCAAAAATTGGGTCAAACACACCGTGACAACACAATACCACCCACAGGCCAATGGACGCGTAGAGCAGCTTAATGGTAGCCTTGTGCAAGCCTTAGCCAAACTCACCTCCAGGAGACCTGAAGACTGGTATAAGCAGCTACCAACTGCACTACTTGTGTGCCAAACCCAAGTGAACAGATCCACTGGGAAAAGCCTGTTTGAACTGGTATACTGCATACTGCCAAATATCATTCAAGCATTGACAGGACCCAAACTGAAAATTCCAAGTAAATTCCCCCCTTGTTCAGACCCTCAAGTCATAGAGGTCAATAGCAAACAAACAGAAAAGGAAAATGAACGTCTACAAAAGACATTTGTCCCAATCCACAATAGATATGAAGTTGGGGACAAAGTATGGGTCATGAATGTTGACAAGAGCAAGTTACAACCTGAAAAAGTAGGGCCAGCAATCATTATAAAGGTAAATAACAATAACACTTACCTTGTGCAAGGACTCAGAAAACGCAATCAGGACAAGATCCTACACCATGATTGCCTGAGACCTTGCAAAGCAAGACAAAAACAACAAGAAACTGCCCTGCCCGCCATAGAACAACAATTAGTCTAGTACGGCGCCCAGGCTCCTGACAACCTTCCTCACAACCTGCCCCCAGAGGAGGCCAACCTTCAGTCAGGGGTGTGTCAAAACCGCAGGCTCAACCCGCCAGCAAGATTCCAAATAAGCGGGTTTGTGACCCACAATCCAATTATCCGGTTGCTCAAAGCCAAACTAGGAAGTCAACTTGAATTACCAAATCCAACAACATGAACAGATGATGATCCCCTACAGTGAATACCCCGTTTTGGCGCTTGACTCATTACCAGGATCAAGCCACCCCCTTCTTCCATCCAACCATGTAATCAACAATCATGTTTCTGCTATCCATTGATTCACCATGACTATATAATCACTATCTCACATTAAAGATTATTATCTAGCTTCTAAATATTTCCCCCTTGTAACTCTGCTAAAATAGCACAGTTACGACATTGCTAGGTTCTTTGATGATGTTAAAATTAACTTCATTGTGTTTGATGGCCATGGTCTTTGTTTTCCAACATACACTGGGGCTCACTCAGGCAAACCAGTTTATTCCTTCTATGATGTTGTAGTTTATGTTGTTCATTACAAGTCCTTTAATGGACGGTTGTATGCCTTGGAGGTCAATTCTGAAGGGAGTTGTTTTGCATTCAAGTAGAACTTTTGATTTGTCTGCCATTCTGGCATATTTGAAGTTGGATGTGAAAACTGGAATTTTGTATTTGATTACAAATGGTTTGATTAACATGGTGTGTTGTGCACCAGAGTCAGATAAAATTTTATGTGTATGTGATTTATAAGTGCATGGGTAGATAAGAAGCTGTAAGCAATCTTTAATTTTTATCTTCATAAAAATGAAGATTTTGGGACACGTGGGATGCATGCAGCAAATTTTATGCCTTGATACAATTTCTTGTCAGTTTGGGGGGAGACAGGGGCACTTAAACCTGTTCCCCTTCCTCTTTTCCCTGTCTCTCTGTTTTAGGACTTTGAGGTCAGAGAATATGGAGTCAGATTCATAGTGGGTTGTTGTTTCAGCATGGTTCATTTTGGTTGTGACCTCTTTCTTGGTACAAGCAATTTGCGCTCTGGCTGCAATTGTCATTGTTTTGATTGGAGTTGCTGTTGTTGTGGTCAGTTTTTTAGCATTTGTTACCATTAGAATTATCTCTGTCATTGTTTTTGGAGGAGTGATTGCTGTTGCATGCAGCATATTCCATATTTGCACATTTTTCTGCGCGCTTGGCTTCTGCAATGAGCGCAGGCATGGAGCTGTTGGCCTCTGGACAGATGAGGGCAGCAACTGAGGGTTTCATTATGTTGATGAATGAGGTTCTTGTGTGTAAATTGTCAGATTGTGTTAGGGTTTGGATTTTGTGACATATCTCCTCAAATTCATTGGCGTAAGCTGTGACTGCAGTCTTCTGGGGAAGATTGCTGAGCTGTATTGCAATGTCTTGGAGGCATTCAGTGATGCAAAAGAGTGTGCAATGTCAGGTTTAACTCTTTCCAGCTGTCAAGATGGTTATTAGTTTCTGAGCCAACCCAAGTGGTGAACCAGTTAGCTGTGACCTTTTACAGGCGCTTGCTGACTTCCTGGACCCATTTTTTTAGAAATGCAGCTGGCATGAAGTTTTGTGGCTGAGTTTTCTAGCCAGTTAATAACATTTTACGTTTTTACCAAAGAACTTGTTGATAAAAATGTGCTTGGTGTTGGTGATTTCGCCTGTGATAGGCAGTTGTGTGTTTGTTTATGGTTGGAGAGAGTGACTGTATTAAATTATCTTGGTGCATGCTTTGGGCATGATCAGTCATTCAAATATGGTGCATCCACTAGGTATATCTTTGCCACTGTTGTGGGCGCAGAAGTAAATTTTAAAGGTATCCTGAGATGTAGCCTGGTTTAGTATGTGAGCAAAGGTGGGTGGGTTCTGTTCAGTCATTTTTTCTTTCATGGGTGTGGTGTTGTGCCCTGTCTAAAGGGCAGTCTTCAATATAATTAGATTTGAGTTCAAAATTGGGTTTGAACTAAGAATTTATTAGCAATGTTAAATCAAACAATTACCTTATTTTTTTGTTCTTGCTTTGGTTTTTGCTCTTTGCTCTTAGTTTTGCTTTTGCTCCTGTGTTTACACATGGGATTCTATTCACTTTCCTATATAATTCCTATTTTAAAATAGGGGTTTCCATTTTACTTTACCTTGCTTACGCAACCACTGTCTTCTTCCCCTGCTTTATGCAGATCTTTGGCTTCTGTTACCAGCAGCTTCCCCACCACCCTATGTCTCTCCTTTACTTTATTCAAAACCCACCTGCCAAGAAACTCTTTTCTATTACTGAAGATCTTCCCCAGGACTTGGTTCTTATTCCTTATAAATAAAGACATAGAAGAGTAAGATTTTAAGCTGAAATTCTAAGTGGTTTTCTCCAATAACTATCACAGGTTTTTTACTTCAATTCTCATTTTCCTTTTCACAATCTTCAATTCTAACTTCAAAATTTACTTAGGATCTTATATTTATTAAGTTTAGGTTTGCAGTAAATTACAAATTTGTTAGGACTCAGTTTGCTTCCAGATTTATTAGAGCTTTAAATATCTAGTATAATTTAGATGGAGATAGCTAGACAACAAGCAATTAGCTTGTTGTCACCATTCTTTAATAGTAGGGATAGTCTAACTAACTTTATGTTAAGATATTTCCACATTGAATATCCTGACGTGGATATACCTTTAGTTACCAACAAATCTTTATTCAATACTTTGTTCTATGTAGTTTGTTTAGGTTTAGTTATTTTTATGACACCCTTTGTTTCTAACCATAAGTTTTTAGAAGGCCTCATAAAGATCCTTTTACAAACTGTACCTAATTTTCTTTATCTTTTAAACCTAAATCCAAATTCTTTGCATGGTATTGTACATAATCTTGCACCCTGTTGGGCAAGATCTTACATGTGGTTGAAAAACCATAGATGCTACCAGTGATGAGGAGTGACTTTTGGGAAGCTTTGAATATAGATTTAGAGAGGGGGGAAATACATTTTATTGGATAATACTTTTTGACTTATATAGATTATGCCGTGGCAGAGACTTAAGTTAGATCAAAGATAGGGGAAGTCATGTGTGAGTTGGATTCAGATTGCTGGATACTTGAACAAGTCATGTGATATTGGTTTTTTGTCATTTCCAGAATGCTGAACTGAATATTGGATTAGCACCAAACCAAGAATACTGGATGTTATGTATGTCAGCAACGGTCAGAATACCAGTACATCCAGCTCCTTGACACTATTGAAAACAGATATCAAAGCAATTGAAAATTAAGCCAATAAGTCATGTATTTAATTTATTAGCTTTTCAGCAAGACATTCAGGGATGAAAAATCAGAATGGGTGTAGAATTTAGCCACAGTCTCTGCTGAAAGGGTATGCGTCCTAACAAGCAGCAAATCAAATAATGCCTTGGGTCCAGTTGATGTGCCTTGCTTGACAACTTTCTTGAGCCACCCAAAGACCTCCTCAATTGGGTTCAGGAATGGATAATAAAAGGGAAGAAATAAGAGCCGCTTAGGCCCTGCAGCCAAATGCTGTTGGCCTATTTTTACGCATGTCTCAATAATTGGGAATTCATTAAGAATATCAGCCACCTTGTGGAGCCCAACATTATTCTGCACAATGATGTTGATGAGAACTGAGCTATTAAGTGTGAGGTGCTCCTGAACCAATTGAAGGAACACAATGAAGGTCCCACTATTGTGATAACTCTTGATTATCTGATACAACCCAATGCAAAAGGGACCTAGAAGAGCCATTATAGAATAGGCCATACCACAAACAGACACACATTGGGATACATCATCCTTAGCACCTTTGGTCATATAGCCATAATCATTGCACATGAAGGACACAAAGAAAGATTCATCAATGTAGTAAAATTTTAATGTTCCCTTGTCCTTTAGCACAGGGTAGATCTTGACATATTTATGGCAGGTCTTGATATTTATTGGGCTATTCCATTTGTATAGAGATACACCAAGGTTTTTCAAGGAGAACCTCAATTCTATTACCATGTGATAGTAAAATGAAATCAAGGCCTAAATTTTGAAAAATATTTAAACATTGCCTGTATATTTGCCAGCTCAAGATGGCAATTTTGGTTGGTTCACTTCTTGATTGCCCAGATGTGCTCCTTATTCAGTATGGTCTGCTTACGCTTGGGTTCCTTCATGAGGGGAATTCTTCCAGTTTTCAGTTATGTAATATACAGCCTATGTGCTGATTATACTGATACACTGACAATTGCTGCGGCTTTCTTGTAGTTCCAAGTGTTCTTGATAAGCTTAACAACAATTTTGTGCTTTGAGTCTGGGATCACCTTGTGCTTGGATTTTTGGTGGTAGGCAACAACTCATTGGCTTCTTTCACAACACAGGGAATAGGCACCTGGCTGTACAGTTTGGCAACTTTTTTGAGTACCTGCTGCCCCTTCAGAGTTCAATAATACTGGGGCTCTTTTTTGTTGGTTTGCCCTTTGCCATCACTCACATAAGGCTTGCAGGTGGTATCCAGAACAGGCTTTACAATCTCTATAAGGCTGAAAAAACACCATCTTGGTGGTATAAAGGGTTGTATACCAAGCACACTCTCTCAGTAGTGGTTTCAATCACTGTTCTGGTGGTTGCAATCATGGTGGCTTTCTTGGAAATCTTGGGAACTCTGATGTTAATACAACCTGTTCTGTTAGTCCAGGTGCCCCAGGTTTTTACTGGGTTTGTGTAGCTTGGGTTTCACTTCCTGCAGCAGAGCTACTCCCACCTTTCACTTCATGAACTATGATCACTCTATTCTTTGACCCATGAGAGCGTCCACATCTGTGGTGTACTACTTTGGCTCCCTGGCTCTGCTGTTGTGATACATCCATTTTGGTATAAAATAAAATAGGTTTAACTATATAATTTATTTAATGTAGTTTTTATTTTTCTATACATAGTAGCATAAAGGATTGTAGTCACTACTGCTTATTTGACATTAGGCTTTAAAACTTCTATATTAATTATTTTTGGATTTAAGTTTATACTTTTAGCTGCATGTATTGATAATTCTGATTTTTTTATAATCTTAATCCAAAAACAACACTCAGCATATTATTTCTGTTTTCTGTTCTAGATTGTATATCTTAATCAAGATGAACTGGTAACATTATTATAGATTGACTGGTTTGTTCTGATATTTGATATTTTTTGTCTGTCTCAGTTGCTATTGGGTTTTTTTGTTGGATTGGTTTATACACTTTAGTGACTGAGTTGATTTTGTTCTTAAAAATCATAGTGGACATGGTTGCTTTGTTTTGTGACTGAAACTTATTTGTTCTAGTGCTTGGTAGATTTGTTGTTGAATCATCATACATTTGTTCTTGGCTTACATATTTTGTTGTGTATCTGGATATTTTTGCCAATTGGGACACATTTTACGTGTAACTAGCTTCTATTTCTATCAAAAAAAGTGAAATTTGTTGCGTGGCTGAACCAATTTTTTTTGAACTGAACAGCTTTTGTTTACCTTAATAGGTTTCAAAACTACTGTATAGTTGAGGATTCTGAGATCCGTTTCTCCTAGCATAGTTTGGCAGGCAGCAGGTTAAAAGGGCTTTCCTACTTCCAGAGTAAGAATCATTTTACTCAGGTAAGGCAAAGTCAATCCATAGGAATGTGATTTCCTGACAAGTGTAGTAATAACATCACTTCTTTTTTATTGGGGGTTCTATAAATGTTGAATAGCTCAAATTCATATATAACCATCTGTGCTTTGCTCTTGAATGCTAATATACTTTCATAAATAATTTCAAGCCACATTAACAGGTTGAAGAAGATTTATTGATTTAAATTGATATTTTTGAGTAAATCTGACAATTTATTGTTTGAAGTTTTAAAATTTATCCTTGAAATAATAAAAGGTTTCAAAAAAGCTTTCAAGAGGGGAGTAAAGATTATCCATCCCCATCTTCTAAATATCAAAAATAAAGTCCATAATAATTAGATCCAAAGTTCATTAATAAGACCTTGATGATGCTTTGATATAGGTAGTTGAAAACCATACATCATACTCCTCCAGAGAAAAGTTCAAGAATACTATATCTTTATTAGCAAAGAACTATCAAATTTACCACACCATTAAATTGTTTTGTAACCAGTTAGGATAACAAGGAAAACTTGAAACAGACTTGATAAACTAACAAAAAAGTCCCCTTTAGGGCACCAGAAACTTATACCAGTGGGCTGCTGTAAAAGGTAAAGCTGGTGTAGCACAGCTTTGCCCTTTTTGGAAGATTGCCTGTAACACTTTCATTTTACCAACCCATATCTGATAAAACTAATATCTATAGCCAACTATTTAATTATCTGTATAAGTAAATCAAGCTTTTAAAAAGGGTGCTCCAATCAAGGTACTTAGGATTGGATTCCGGCAGACTGCCTAAAAGGAAACAAATCATGGACAGTGTGAATGATTTGTTTGCATTTGACAGTCTGCTGACCTGTACACTCTAGTTTTTTTTTAAACTGGCTTTGATTATATAGGATATATTAAATTTAGTAAAAATGAAGGAGCTGTATGGTTTGTGGTGTGGCTATTAGAGGGAAAACATCATCCTATTAGAGGCACCAATACTAGGTAAATGGGGTGTGCTCCTTATTTAGAGTTATTTGCTGGGATGCCTTGCTAGTGGGCTTGGATTGATATATCTTGCCTTTGGATTTTTGGTGGGTTGAGTTGAATCACAGGTCTTCTTGGATGGCTCAAGGCTTTTCCAGGAGGTTGATCTTGCTGCTTTGACAGTCTTGGGTTGGCAATTCAAGAGTAATATTTAGTTTACCTTATACAGTTACCCTTAAGGGTTAAATAATAAGACAAGGATGTATCAGTAAAATCAAGGATTTGGTCTAGAAGTTATCCTTCAATGATAAGGATGGTTAGAAAGGGTTGCCATTGTGGTTAGGATATTATGTTATGGGTTACAAATCAAAATTATGGCTTTGAATGGCTGCTCTTTAGATTCGATTGCGGAAAGGGATTTAGCGTGGGGTTAAGGCCGCTCAAACATGAGTTGATCTAACTTGGCATGGTTTTTGATTGGGGATGAAAGGTTTGCTTTGAGGAGGTATTTATAAACGGCAGCTACTGATTTATTGGGTAGCTTTGGAATAGAAGAATTGGCGGATAACCTTAACATTCTCCTGGTCATTGAAGGCTAGATCCATCTGCCCAGGAAAGGGAATATGGCGGCTGCCGGTACTTTGACGCTTGCAAAGAGCTGGCGATGCTATTGGCTTTAATGTAGCCAATCAGAGTAGGCAGATTCCCAGGGACGTGTAATGGAGGAGCTGGACATTGGTTCAGCCCCTATGAGTTTAATGGTCAAGCTGGCTAAATGTTACTGGTATTGAAAGGGGATTTGTTTGGTAAATGTGGTTAAATGGTTGCAATAGAATAAGTGCCTTTCTTGGTATTGCGGTTCAACTTTGGGATAAAGTTTGAATCTTGAAGCAGAACTTGTTGTGGTTAGCGAGCATGAACATTAGCTGGCTCCTGTTCGGGGGGCTTGACTTGGTTCTCTAGAAGCAGTCTCCTTTTGCTATGTCCCCATTGAAAGAATGGTGCTTTGGGTTACTTCTGTGGGGCTTTGGGGGTGATATGGTGATTGGCGTGAAGCATGGAAAGGGGTTCCCTGACTCGGGTTAAGAAAACTGGTTGTGCATTGATTCAGGCTTGCAGCAGGGGGTCCCTTTTCTATCCTTGATGCCAAAGTGGATGTGGGAAGCGAAGAATTGGTTGGGTTTGATTGAGTAGGCAAGGCCAGGAGTGCCCCTTGTATACTTGAGATTCCGACAATGCAGTAAGCTAGTTGATTACCTGTCGGGAAGACCGGCATCCTAGGGGGTTGGTGTCTTCCGCCTCGGTGACCAGATTTGGTGAAAAAATAGAATAATCCGTCTATTAAGTTAGTTAGGAGAAGCATTTCTCCCCTGAATAGTGTCCTTGCCATCCCAAGCTAAAACGCTTTCTTGGCAGTAACAATGGACTCGAGCCAGGCTCAGCCAGGCTCAGTCATCTCGAGCCTCCATTCGCACCGAGCCATTCGCAGTCTCTCAAGGCTCCTCACTCGGAGTCTATCGGGCTTACTCATCGGCCCTTTTACTACGCCATTGTTGACAGTTGTCCATAAGCTAAAAATAAACATCATATAACCAATCGGATCTTCTTAATAAATCAGCTACAAAAGCTACCCGACAGATATGCCAAAACATGTTGCTTGACATTAACCAACGGCATCAAAACCAATGTTTGGCGCCCGGGAATTCGGTTTCCGAATAACAATATTTATAGGCAGAAGCACCAAGAAAGATTTACCAATATTTAATGCAAAAATACATTATTAATTGGTAAAAATCCACCAATTAAATCCCAGTCTAGATCGATCTATTTGCGGCAATACTTTTACGATCAATCCCATCCAGCAACCTCATTGAAGTTTACACCACTTCCAAGCATTTGGGAAACAAAGCCTCAATATGTTCCCCCAAATACAACTAACCGCAGAACCGAAACTACATGATAATCCCCTAGTAAATAAAATGATATATTTCTCTTGGCAGTTGTAAATACCAAGTCCGCGCTACACCTGGCAACATATTTACCTTCTTCAGCAAGAGCTCACACTTGCAAGGAATCCTCCTGATTTAAATATTCGAGGGCTCTAATAAATTGCCTATTAAAAAACTACACTGATGCTTCGACCCCCAAACGTCTAGTTACAGTTAATCTGGGGTTAAAAGATTAAATAAAGGCTACTTGTAAATATAAACTTTTATAATTGTTATACTTTAATAGGTATGTGAGTTTTCTAGCATTCCATCTGTGTCAGGGATCCAGTCTCGGGTGGCCAGCCCATCATTTTCAGGGGTAACTTGGGCTGGTGTTTTAGCAGGTAGGGCCTACCACAAGAGAGGAGCTAACTTAAAAAGGTAGGAGACAGACTTCCCCACCAAAGTCCATGGGCCAGCGGCTGGTATGATAGTGTCAATCACCCCTATTAGGTGATGTACACAATTCCAAAGAGCTTGCCAGTATGGTCAGTTGGGAGGTCAGACAAGGAAGCAGGCATAGGTTTGGGTGTCACAGGCAGTTCCATATGGATGTTGTAAGCAAGAAGGTAGTTGAATTTTCCTCTAAACAATTTTGGTGTTGAGAATATCCACAGGCCTTGACAATTGTATCTAACAGCAGATTGTATGCAGGCCAAAGGATCAAGTTTGAGTATCTTTTCTGGGGCATAGTCCTTATATTTGGGCTTAAAGGGGTATTCAGTGAAGTGAACGGGCCTGAAGGATACACCTGGTGGACAGAAAGCTGCGGGTGGTGGGGCAGGAGAGCTGTGAGATCTTGTACTGATTTGGTAGAAGGCAAATACAAAATGGGGTAGTAGCTGTATAAGTCAAAATAACATAACCTTTATTCAAAAATGGCAATAAGTTTGGAGCACGGGGACCTTTGGTCTATATAGCACCCCACCTCCAAACTTAATATTTTCCATGGGAGGTTCATCAGGGCATTGGGAAAGGCAGGCCCGGGGGAACTGGGTGCTTGGGTCCAAAGGCAGCAAAATGGCACTCTGCCTGGGAGTTCTTTCATTGGTTGATGTCGTAAATAACAGCATTCACCATGTTTGGATTTTGCCTTTTTTGGGCCATTTTGAAGAGGAATCTCTTGCTTTTGCTTTCAAATCTCAAAATGAACTGGCTTCTGCTTCAGGAAATCTGATTGTTTGGTTTCCTGACTCTGCGCAACTCACTTGCCCCACTCATGCTTGTGGCGAGTGATCCTACTGTTCTGGTAGTATTTTGTGGTATTCCTAACCACTATATGTTCCATTTCACATCCACCAATAAAAATTAAGTTCTATTCACATTTTTATCTTTGTGTCTTCTGTACTTCTGCGCCTCTCTCTAGCCACGCCTAGTAGAGATTATTCATCCAGGACCGCAAGGTAAACACTATTGCCTTCCCTGTCATCTAACCGAGACTTAGTACAAATCCAATCCTAAGGTTAGGATTCCCTGTTGTGTGTCTATGCTGCACCTCAGAACACAACAAAAATGGTGCTCACTACAGGGGCTATAAGCCCCTTGGTTATCCCTTTCACATCTACATTTGAAGGTCCCTTGCCTCCCCCTATTCGGGAGTTGACCTTGCCTGAAATTACCAGCCCTCTTATTGAAGAAGACATTGCCGACCCGCCTATTGTTCCTACTGTACTGAACCTTGGAAATGGTCCCCACTTATTTGCTTACCCTATGGGTACCCCTGACTTGGAACAAGTCATGGCGGTAGCCCTTGGGATAGCTTGGGATGGGACCATCCCTCGCCTTCAACTACAGTTTAGCTGTGCCAAATACTATGAGTTAATTGTGGCCCCTCAGTTTCTACAACACCTCCTCCCAGCGGCTGGCTCTGCTGATCATCTGCTGTCATCATTTGTACAGCCCGCCTTGGCCCATCATCAGATGGTGTTAGGACTCCACGTTTAAGAGATCTTGTCTCTACAAGCAGCTGTTACTCATCATTGGGACCAGTTTGCTGCCTACCAACAATGGCTTCATTCCCTGTTCTCCCTGATATCTGACAATCAGCATGATTTGGTCACCTCTCAAACACGTTTAGTCAATTCCATTGAGCAAATACGCCAGTCCATCCCTGAGTATGTTAGGGAGCAACTACATGAGTTTCACCAGTTAGAACAACCCTGGCATACTCAAGTAGACTCCACCCTAAACACTTATCTCTTGGATTTTGAGCGCCTAGTACAACAGCTCAATGCATTCAGTGTCTATTCCTTTGAGCAATTGCAACAGGTAGCAGACCTTTTTGCCCAAGGTCTAAATGAGCTCGGTGCGGAATTCAATCAAGAAAGAGCTACCACTGCTGCTGCTATTGCCAAACTTCAGAGTCAGGTGAATGAGCTGTCCTCTCCCAAACCTGATGCTCCGCCTTCTCCTCCTGCTGATGATCTGGTGGAAAGAGAGCAGAGAATCTGGGAAGCCATCCGGGAATTACGTGCTTCCACTTGTAGCCAAGGACGTCCCACTGAAATGCCTCAACCTGACCCCCAGGTTCTTGCGCTGACTGCTCAGGTTGCTGAACTACAGCAGGAAATTGCTGCTTTACGTGAGGTAGTGATGGCCGCTGTTAATCCACGCGGGGTTAACAAGGAAGATGGATGTTGTCCTGGTTTGGAAGGGGCTCCTCAAGTCCACTGCGCTAGGGAGTTGATTGCCCTAGCTAATGAGGTGGACCATTTGAAACGAGACCAGACTGAGTTGGACAGAGACGTACAAGAGATGAATGAGCTGATTGATTTGGTAAATGACAGGTTTGCCCCTTGCCTATCAGTGGGGCCATCCCTTACTTTGCAACTGGCTGAACTCTCCACGGTTGTCACTACCCAAGGACAACGCCTAGATGTTACTGAACAACAGACTGCTCTAGCCAACACTACAGGTGCCAGAACTACTGAGACTCTGATGGCCCTTGAAGAGAGTGCTCGACAACTGTGGGCTAGACAACCCCCCTCCAAATCTTAAGCTGAGTTCTCCCAGCGCATAAATGTACTCAATAGTAACAATGGTGGTCCAACTCCTGAGGCACACTTCAAGCCTACGTTTAAGCAAGTGTTTGATCCTAAAACCTCAACTATTGCAGCCTTCTTAACCATTTACAAGACTGCTATGAGACAAGCATCAGATGAAGTTAAGAAAGAACATATTCTGACTTGCCTACACCTGACCTGTCAGGAGGTAGTTGTTCTAGAGCTGCCCTTCATCGAGACCTGGGGGGACGTGAAACAACTCTTGATTGACAAGTTTAGTGGTGATCTTAGCCTGGAGGTGAAAAAGAATGCTTTCATGCACATATCCTTCAAGCCCAAAGAGACATTAGCTGAATTTTCCAACAGATCTTACATGGAGGGACAACAGTTAATAACAAGCAGACAATTGACGGTGCATGAAGCATATATGGCCTGCACCCAGGCCCTCAAGGTGAATCAACTCCTATGCCTCCATTTCAAGACCCACAAGGCTATGCTGTCCTCCATTAAAAGCATAAAAACACTGCTCCAAGATATGCATCTTACCCATTCTGGGGCAGTTGTTTGGGAAAGTTGTGCCGCTTCCAACTCTGGCTCCTCTTCTTGCAGCCCTTGTATCCTCACTATGAACTCCCAGACTCCTCCTCGACGTCAGGGTTGCCACAACTGTGGTCAGGTAGGCCACCACTCTTGCGTCTGCACCAATCCGCGGGTTGAATGAGCTGATCCCAAGGATCAGTCAGGAAAAGAACAGTCAACCTAGAGGCGGAGATGCTCTTGGTTGACAATTCTTCCCAGTCTCCTCCTACACCCCCGCCTGCTACTGACTCTACGCCTGCTGATGATGAAGCACCTCCTATCCTCCTCCTGTTCCATGACATTTCTGAAGATGCTGATGTGGAAGACCATGATGCATACGGGTATTCTGTTCTTGCTGTCCCTGAGACTATTGCCGTTCCCTACAAGCTACAATCTGGGAAGACTACAACAACCACTAAGCCCTTGTCTGAGGCCAAAGCAGTTGTCTCCCGCCCCTATCTTACTCAGGTAAAACGGTCCCCTGTCTTAGTGGAATCATCAGAGGAAGCCGCTGAAGTTGCAGATGCCGTTTTCAAGAATGTATCTGTCTCACTCCCTCTCCAAACTGTATATAAGGAGTTTCCGGGACTACAATGCATGATTGAGAAATGGGACAAGGAACTAGTTGAGGCACAGGATATCTTGGCTGTTCTGCCACCCTTTGGATGCACCACCACCCAAGTAGAGATATCTATCCAAAAGGTCAAGATCAAAGCCATCCTGGATACCAGTTCCCCTGTCAACGTTGTTTCTTCTAAACTGATGAAGAAACTTAAGCTGGCCCCTGATCTCAACTACCATCAATCCTATGGCACTGCTGGTCTCTCCATGACTTGCGCCATTGGTGCGTACTCTGCCTTATCAATGCAATTTGGTAAACTCCTGTTGGCTGCGCCAGCTGTTGTTCTAGAAAATGAGAGCTATGACCTTTTGGTTGGTACCCAGTTCCTTCAGGAATATAATGGGATCATCAACCTAAAGGATGGTTATCTTTCTATCCTAGGGTACAAAGTCCCTCTGATCTTTGAAGAGCCCATCAAAGTTACTGGTAAACGGTTGAAGACATGTACTCTGGAGTACCCCACTGGGGTTTTCTCCCTAAAATATCAAACCCATTCCACCAACATGAAGTGTCCTCCCATGGCTTGTCCTGCAACTGAGGGAATCCCTCTCATGGCCACGTCTGCTATCACCATCCTCCAGGCTCTCAGGCTATCCTAGACTCCCAGATATCATATGAACTACCTGAAAGGACTTTCTTAGAGCTGTATTCCCCTCCTTTGCTGGGGCGTAACAAGCCTTACCTTTGTTCTGGAATTCTGGACGTTTCCCACAAGGATCCCATTCAATTACTAGTTGCCAACCTTACTGCACTTTCTATGACTGTATCCAGAGGACAGGTTGTTGGTTACGGAAAGTTGTTAAATGCTCCTGACGTCTTGTCTCTTCACCCCTTTGGAACGTTTCAAGACTTTAATCTACCCAAAGACAAGCCTCAAGTCCTATCTCTGTTCACTGCCCAAGACTTCCCTCAGTTGTCCCCGGTCCAACAGAAAGAGGTGCTTGATTTACTAGACCAGTTCTCAGACATCTTTGTTAAAGATAGTACTGATTATGGGCTAGCCAAAGGTGTGATACATCAGATTGACACAGGAGATGCTCCCCCCTTTTGTGTCAAGCCATACCGCCGCAGCCAAGTGGAAGATGTGCAGGTTTCTAAGGAGCTCAAACAACTGCTGGACGCTAGACTGCTAGCTCCCTCTCAGAGTCCCTGGGCTTCTCCTCTGCTCATCTTAAAGAAAAAGGATGGTGGACACCGGATTGTGATGGACTATTGAAGGTTGAATTCTCCAACCAAGAAAGATTCCTATCCCTTACCACACATTGATGACACACTTTGACGCCTTGGAGGCTCTAAGTTTTTCTCTGCCATGGATTTGGCGTCTGGCTACTGGCAAGTTGACCTCTCTCCTGAAGACCGTCAGAAGGCTGCACTCATCACGTCAGAAGGATTTTTTGAACCTACTTGCATGCCACAAGGGCTCTGTAATGCCCCAGCAACTTTCCAGAGGGTCATGGACTCCATCCTGCATGACTTGAAGTTGTTGTGTGTCTTAGTCTATCTAGATGATATAACAGTCTTCAGCGCAACTTTCACTGATCACCTAGCCCATCTTAAAGAGGTGTTCATAAAGATCCGAGAAGCTGGCCTCAAGTTAAAGCCTTCTAAGTGTGCATTCTTCAAAGAGCGCCTTGAATTCCTGGGCCATGAAGTAACCCAAACAGACATTTGTCCAATGACCAAGAAGGTTGAAGCCATCAACAAAATGCTTCCACCCACCAACATCCGAGAAGTACAAGTCTTTCTGGGCATGATGGGTTACTATAGACAATTCATCCCTGATTTTGCTGATACTAGTGAACCCCTGGTCCAACTATTGTGTAATGTCCCTTTTGAATGGACCACAGTCAACAGCAAGCCTTTGAGACTCTAAAGCAGAAACTCAAAGAAGCACCCATTTTAGTGTACCCTGATTACAATAAGGAATTCATATTGTACACTGATGCTAGTGACCTTGCTATTGGGGCTATCTTGGCTCAACTTGACAATGAAGGTGTGGACCACCCTGTAGCCTATACTTCCCGTGTGCTAAATAAACATGAAAAGAATTATAGCGTTACAGAGAAGGAATGCCTTGCTGTGCTGCACGCAGTCAAACAATTCTGCCACTACGTGTATGGTAACCATTTCACTGTTGTCACTGACCACGCTTTGCTCAAATGGTTACAACAACTTAAGGAGCCTGAGAGATGCTTAGCCAGATGGGCTCTCCGCCTGCAAGGTTATGACTTCACTGTGCTCCATTGCCCTGGGATTCAACATCAGAACGCTGATGGGTTGTCCCAAATGCCCATCCTTGCCCTACATCCTGCTGAGGCAGACCACCTGTACAAGCTAATTGGCTACCCTTCTTCCTGGGAAAGTGAGACAGAAGAGGTTTGACTTTCCTTGTCCAAATTGTATGAAGATACCCTCATACGCAACAACCAACTCTTCAATAAGGTGCGGGGTCAATACCTGCCATACGTGCGTCCCAGTCTTTGCCTCTCCTTAGTGTCACAAGCTCATAAAGAAACTGGCCATGGAGGCATTGCCAAGACCTTTGACTGGCTTCAGAAGAATTACTTATGGGAGAATCTTTGCCTGTTGATCCCAGATGTCATAGCTAGTTGCCATGACTGCCAACTTCAGAGGCCCCAAGCTGATTCTCACAAGTTCAAATTGGTTCCCCCTCAGCACACATTTCATACTGTCAGCATTGATGCTGTAGGTCCTCTCCCCCGCTCACACTCTGGATGCCGCTTTATCCTGATTGCCGTTGACCACTTCAGCAAGTGGGTAGAAGCTCGCCCTGCTAAAGACATCACTGCTAAGACTACTGCTGCCTTCCTGCTGCAGGATGTTTTATACCGCCATGGCTGTCCTCAAGTGCTGTTATCAGACAATGGGACCAAATTCAATGCCAAACTTGTAACCTCTGTTGTTGAAGCTCTAGGAACTCACCAGTTGTTCTCTGCCCCCTATAATCCTTCCACTAATGGAGCAGTTGAGTGTGCCAACTCAACACTGGTTTCTATCATGAGGAAACTCACCTACTCTGACGCCGCCAATTGGTATCTATACTTACCTGCTGCACTATTTGCCTATTGTCTGAGTAAAAATTGGGTCACAGGGTACTCCCCCTTTGCCATGTTGTATGGGTGTGAAGCCACCACTCTGTCACTCTTGGGGGTTCCCCTACTTTCCTCTGATAAGGCCATGGACCCTGACAACCACATCAAAGACTTAGTCAACCGCATCATTGATATACAGGCCACTGCCTACACCTCCGCATATAAGACTAAGACACTTGAGCTCTCTCCTGACAACGCTGGGTGCTCCCCCTTGCCTGAGTTTGCTGTTGGTGACTGTGTCCTATATTATCAACACTGTGTGGGTGGGCGCGCGCACAAACTAGACTCCCTATGGATCAGTCCTTTAGAGGTGACTTTCAAACGAGGGTCTGAGTACACTGTAAAGCTCCTCTCTAGTGGTTGCCCTTTTGCCCGTGTAAATGCCAAGTTCCTCCGCAAGTATCTCCCCCCAAAGGCCAATCTAGAGGGGGGCAATGTTGTGAATAACGGCATTCACCATGTTTCAATTTCGCCTTTGTTGGGCCATTTCAAAGACAAATCTTTTTCTTTTGCTTTCAAAACTCAAAATGAACTAGCTTCTGCTTCAGGAAATATGATTGTTTGGTTTCCTGACTCTGTGCAACTCACTTGCCCCACTCATGCTTGTGGCAAGTGATCCTACTGTCCTGGTAGTGTTTTGTGGTATTCCTAACCACTATATAATCCATTTCCTAATTTACCAATAAAATTAAGTTCTATTCACATTTTTGTCTTTGTGTCTTCTGTACTTCCGTGCTTCTCTCTAGCCACGCCTAGTAGAGATTATTCATCCAGGGCGGCAAGCTAAACGCTATTGTCTTCCCTGTCGTCTAACCAAGGCTTAGTACAAATCCAATCCTAAGGTTAGGATTCCCCGTTGTGTGTCTGTGCCGCGCCTCAGAACACGACAGTCAAGAATCTCAAATTGGCTACCTGATTAACTTGCTTTAGAGTTGTGGTCATGGGTTTAGGCCGCGGGCCTGTGCCTCTTCTTGGGGACGCTCTTGATTGGCCACTGGTATAGACTTCAAATTCATGAAGCTAATAGTTGCCGCTTCAGTACCTCTATTAGGCGCTGTGATTGGTCTTCCATTTGGTGCAATAATTTCCTTGGTTTGGCCTGTTTCACTGCATGGACCAACATTCTCGGCCTCAACTTGCAGGGGCTTGATCCCAGAAAAACGCAGGCAGGCAGTCCTTTGGTCTACAGGCCCAGCAGCCCGAGGGGATCTAGGGTCAGAGTTCAATTCCTGCTCCTGGGCCCGGGTTTCCAGAGAGGAAGAATTGTCGATCCTGACACCATCCCCTTCTTCCCCTGTGAGCCCTCCCTTCTGATTCTTCCTGTTCAGGTAGAGTTGGACGGCTTCTTGGGCATTGGTCAGGTTGCTCAACAGCTCCCAAGTACTTTTTTCTAGTGGGTATCCTTTACACTTGATGTAATACTGGATTTTTTGGTGTTGGGTTCTGTTGCTGTGCATGTATTCAACTTTGTATTCCTCAGCACGGCCTGTTTAGATGGGTGGGGGGTTTGTCTTGAGCCATTGGTGGGGGAGCAAGTTCCCATCCTTTTTAAACAACAGGGATTGGTGGAATACATTGTGAATCTTCCAGGAGGGGGTAGGTCTAGTTTGTAAGCAACCTCTCTAACTAGTTTGATGATCTTGCAGGGGCCACTTCTTCTGTGAGCTAGCTTCCTACAGGGTACATGTAGGGGCGCATTCCAAGAGTCAAGGTATACTTCATCCCCAACTTGCAAGGGTTGGCCTGGTGTTTGTTTGCGGTCAGTGAAGGCTTTGTAGGTTTGCACTGCACAGTTCAAGTTGGTCAAGCATGTTTTTTGTGTGTTGTGGATCTGCTTGACCCAGGAATTTCCAGTGGTGTCAGTTTCCTTCTCACCAATCTTGGGGTCCCAGGTGGGATCAAACCCATAGTTGGCTTTGAATGGGGACATTCCAGTGAAGGCGTGGTCTTTACTATTGTAGAAAAACTGGGTTATGGGAAGCATGTTGGCCCAATTGTCCTGGTTGGCGTTGGCATAGAATTGAAAATATTGTTCAAGGATCTGGTTCACTCTTTTGGTTTGGCTGTCTGTCTGCGGGTGGTAGGAGGTAGATACACACCGCTTGATTCCAAAGTCTTTCATCACCTGTGTCCAGTAGTTTGACGTGAATTGGGATTCTCTGTCTGTGATGATTTCCTTAGGTGCTCTGTGTTGAGTGTTTGCGGTCATGGAAGTGTTGGGCTATCTCTGCTGCCGTGCAATGGGTGGTGGTTGGTACAAAGTATGCCATCTTGGTGAAGTGGTCTACCATGACCAGGATTGCGTTAAAGGAGAGGGATGGGGGCAGTTCCACAATTTAGTCCATGGAAACAAATCTCCAGGGTCTATGGTGTATATCCAAGGGTCTTAGAAGACCTTCAGGTTTGTTTCTGCAAGTTTTGGTCCGTCCACAGGTCTCATATCCCTTCAGGTACGCTCTTACTTCTTGGTCCATTTTTGGCCAAACAAAGTTCCTTCTGATGCTCCAGAGGGTCTTGAGTCTCCCTGGGTGTCCAGCCATCTTGGAATTGTGATAGTCTCTCAAGATGTTGGTCCTGATGCTTCCTTCTGATACAAAGATTCTGTTGTGCAGCATTAGTGTTGTTCCTTTCAATGAGTAGCCTTTTTAGTAGTGGGCACTATCCAAGGATTTTGAAAGGTCAGAGATAATGGTTTTAGCAAATTCCTTGAGTGATTGGACCTTCAGTACTTCTGGTTTTCTGGCTCTGATCTCCATCAATCCCAGGTGGATACCTAGGCTTTCTGGGTCCAAAAGAACTTGGGTGTTGTGGTTGCAAGTTTCTATGTGGGTGGGCGCCAGGTCAGTCCTTCTAATTAGGGCGTCGGGTACTACGTTCACCTTCCTTGGCTTGTAGTCTATGATTAGGGTGTAGTTGGCCAGTTCTAAGGCCCATATTGCTTGTTGTTGGCTAAGCTGTCATAGTTTGAAGAAGTAGACCAAGTTCTTGTGGTCTGCCAGGACCTTTACTGGGAATTCAGCGCCACAGAGGTACCGGCACCAGTGTTTCAGGGTCTTCATAATGTCTAGCATTTCTTTGTTGTAAATTGGATAGTTTCCTTCTGCAGGCAACATCTTCTTGGAGTAATATGCTATATGATGTAGCATACCATTCCCTCCTTCCTGAAGAAGGACCCCGTCCACTGCAAAGTCAGACGTGTCTGTTTCAAGCATGAAAGGTTTGGATGTGATAATGAGCGCCTTTTGGGGAAGCTTAAATATGGAGTTAGGAGAGAAGAGAAGTATCTTTTATTGGATAATATTTTAGACTTATATAGATTGGGCTGTGGCAGAGACTTAGTTGGATTGAACCTAGGGGTTGGTCATGTGCAGGATGGGTTTGAGCCACTGGATACTTGGATTGTCATGTGATATTGCTTGGTTACCATTCTCGGTATGTCAAACAATATATTGGAAGGGCACCAAATCAGGCAATGGCTGGATGTGAAGTAAGTTGGCGGTAGCCAGAATTCTTGTACATCCAGACCCTCAACAGATGGGTCAGGCATGGCAAGGACAGGGGCGGAAGTAAAAGCCTGCTTCAGTCTCTCAAATGCGGAGGTGCAATCATTGGTCCAGACAAACTGGACCTTGTCTGAGCAAAGCCTGGTTAGCAGCAGCATGATACATGAATTTTTTAAGAAGTCCCTGCAATAGTTTGCTAACCCCAGGAAACTTCTGACATCTTTATGGCACATGAGGGTAGGCCAAGAGGTCACAGCATCCACCTTATCCTGGGTCATTGCAAATCCTCTGGTTTTCACTATGTAGCCCAGGAATTCCACCTCTGGTTGGAAGAACTCATATTTCTTGAGTTTTGTGTGTAGGTTGACTTGTGAGAGTTTTTTCAGGATTAAATCCAAGTGAAGCAGGTGCTCTTTGTGGGTCTTACTATAGATGAGGATGTTGTTGAGGTAGGCCACACAGAACTGGTCAAGGTATTTGCCCAGTACTGTGTTTATAATGCGCTGGAAGATGCTAGAGCGTTACATAGTCCAAACAGCATCACCAGATATTTTTAGAGTCCATACCTGGTCTTGAATGCTGTTTTATACTTGTCATCTTTCTTGATTTGTATTTGATTGAAAACGTCTCAGAGGTCAATCTTGGAGTATACCTGAGCGCCTGTCAACATATCACACAAGCCATTAGCGTTAGGTATGGGGTAGCAATTCTTTACAGTTATCTCATTAAACTTCTGGTAGTTGACAAACAGGCACATACTGCCATGCTTCTTGCCCACAAACAGCATTGTTGACAAGCAAAGGCTCTTGGATACACAGATAAACCCTTTCTTAGACATGTCTTAAATGTACACTTTCAGTGCAAACTGCTCTTTGTGATTGCAGCTATAGATGGGGCCATGTTTGGGCTTGGTGCAAGGCAAGAGGTTAATAGCATGATCATACTTGGTGTGTTTGGGGAGACAGGTGGCTGCCTTTTTGCTGAATACGGGGGTCCATCTTTCTAGAGAATCAGGTAGGACTCCCACACTAGGTTTGATTTGTATGGCCATAAGTCCTTGGGTAAATTCTTCTGGGTTGGTGCAAAAAGATATTGTGTTGTGGGTTCCCTTATCACCCAAGGTGATGTTCTGTTCCTGGTAGTTGAGGATGAGGTCATGTTTGTCAGACCAGGAATCCTCAAGGATGAGGGGGTGTGGTAGGCCTTTCAAAAGGATGAGAGACAATGGGTAAAAGTTGTTTCCTATAACCAGAGGTAGTTCTTGTTTGCATTTGTACCCTATATCCTTTGTGCTATTTCCTATGATGATCTGGAGGCAGTTCTCAGATGCAAACAGGCCCAGCTCTTGGGCTAGGTCAGCATCAATAAAACTCTCATCTGCTCCAGTGTCAATGAACGCCTTCAGTTTTTGGATTGTTCCTTTGACGTTAACAGATACTAGGATGAACTTGTAAGACTGGGAAGACACGTTTATTTGGGCCAAAGAGATAGGAGAAGGGTTTTTCTTAGGGCAGGCTCTGGCCAAGTGCCCTGCTTTGTGGCAGTGGAAGCAGAATTATTTTCTGTAGTGTCTTTAAAGTTCCTCAGGGGTCATCCCCCTCTGTTGGGTGTGGGGGCTTGGGTCTGGCAGTGTTAGGTAGTCCCAGTGCTTTCTTGGTTCATGCTGAAGCCCTTAAACAAGGGGACCAGGTCTTCTAAACTAATGATGGCAGGGTGGTGCTTCAGTAGGTCCTTCATGACCGGGTTCACTCCTTTCCAGAATATGATGGCTGGCAATTTGTCCTCAAGTTGGGTGCAGGTCTTTAGTTTGAGGAATTTGTCAATATACGCTTGAATGGGTTGGAAGCCATGTTGGATTTCTAGCAAGGAGTTCAGGGCGTAGTATCTAGTGTCACAATCCTCCCCAGTAGCCATTAACTCAGCCTCAAACTTGGCATAGTCTAAGAAGAATTCTACATCTTCTGCTGTGGCCTTGTCAAACCAGTCTAGAGCATCTCCTTAGAGCATGGAAGCAACCCCAAGTAGCTTCTCAGTGTCACTGGCGTAGGAGGGGGTGTTAATTTGGAAGTACAGGCAGAGGACCAGCATGGTGTGTTGATCTTCTAGTGTAAGCTTATCCATCTGGGGCATCTCAACCTTTGTGAGGGATTGGTTTACAATTACATTTTGCACTTGGGAGGAGGGAGTCTTGTTGATATTGGTGGCGGCAGTATCAGTTCCTTTTGGGTTGTTTGGGTTTGCATTATTCCACATGGAAGAGATCCAGTTAATAGTCATATTATAGGTGTAATAAGTGATATCAATAACAAGCATACAAGATGCCTCAAGAAATAAAAACATCTTAGGTCTCAGGGTACCAGGTTTTAAAAAGATTGCCATAATGTCAGGGATCCAGTCTTGGGCGGCTGGCCCGTTGTTTTCAGGGGTAACTTGGGTTGGTGTTTTAGCAGGCAGGGCCCACCATAAGAGAGGAGCTAACTTAAAAAGGTAGGAAACAAACTTCCCCACCAAAGACCACGGGCCGGCAGCTGGTATGATAGTGTCAATTACCCCTGTGAGGGTGATTTACACAATTATAAAGAGCTTGCCAGTATGGTCAGTTGGGAGGTCAGGCAAGGAAGCAGGCATAGGTTTGGGTGTCACAGACGGTTCTATATGGATGTTATAAGCAGGAAGGTAGTTGAATTTTCTTCTAAACAATTTTGGTGTTGAGAATATCCACGGGCCTTGACAATTGTATCTAATAGCAGATTGTATGCGGGCCAAAGGATCAAGTTTGAGTATCTTTTCTGGGGTATAGTCCTTGTATTTGGGCTTCAAGGGGTATTCAGTGAAGTGAACAGGCCTGAAGGATACACCTGGTGGACAGAAAGCTGCGGGTGGTGGGGCAGGAGAGCTGTGAGATCTTGTACTGATTTGGTAGAAGGCAAATACAAAATGGGGTAGTAGCTGTATAAGTCAAAATAACATAACCTTTATTCAAAAATGGCAATAAGTTTGGAGCACGGGGACCTTTGGTCTATATAGCACCCCACCTCCAAACTTAATATTTTCCATGGGAGGTTCATCAGGGCATTGGGAAAGGCAGGCCTGGGGGAACTGGGTGCTTGGGTCCAAAGGCAGCAAAATGGCACTCTGCCTGGGAGTTCTTTCATTGGTTGAGAATCTCAAATTGGCTACCTAATTAACTTGCTTTAGAGTCATGGTCATAGGGTTGGGCTGTGGGCCTGTGCCTTTTCCTGGGGATGGCTCTTGATTGGCCACTGGTGTAGACTTCAAATTCATGAATCTAATAGTTGCCACTTCAGTATCTCTATTAGGCGCTGTAATTGGTCTTCAATTTGGTTCAATAATTTCATTGGTTTGGCCTGTTTCACTGCATGGGCCAACATTCTTGGCCTCATCTTGCAGGGGCTCAATCCCAGAAAAACATGGGCAGGCGGTCCTTTGGTCCACAGGCCCGGCGGCCTGAGGGGATCTAGGGTTGGGGTTCAATTTCTGCTCCTGGGCCTGGGTTTCTAGAGAGGAAGAAAAGTCAATCCTGACAATCTGGAAAATATAGGGGATTCACAATTTTTACAGTTAAAAATCACAATCTTTTATCACAAACCAAGTTTTAGGGTGCTTATTACTGGCTATTTTTCTTTTGTTGTTTTGGGCTCTGGGTTGTGACATCCAAGATAGCATGGTGGAAAACCTTTATAACTAAAGGTTTGAGGTATGTGCTAGCCGGTTGTTGGTGTTGTAACTGAGGTCAACACCTCACCTGCTAATGTATCTTATGGCACACAGGGAGTGTGGCGCTCCTGCTCCTAGGAGGTCACCAAGTGTGTCCTGGGTTGAAGCCAGGGACTAACTGGGTTGGAGTGACATCCTCAGGGATAATTGTTTTATAGAAAAGATAAAAGAAAAGCATTTTATGATTCCAAAAGGTAGAATAGGGGTCAAGAAAATCTTTATTAAACAGAAATAAGTTCCTCTTAGAAACCTTCTGTGAAATAAATTGTTCTTGGTCTTGATTTTCTCTGCTTGGAAACCTTCTGATTGGCCACCATTTTGGAGTCTTTTTAACTAGCTAATCTTTCAGCAAGGACTTCTGACCACTTCAGAAGACAGCTGGTTAATCCAAACCAAAAAGACATGTGACCATCAAGATGAAGATCAAGCACTCAACAAAGATCCTGCTTGCAACCAAAAGATTTCCAACAGACACCTTCAATTTTTGCTCCTCCTATTTATAGCGCTTTGTTCCAAGTGTTCACGCCTTCAGAATGGCTTCTTTCAAAATCTTAAACTGTTGGCTCCCACTTTTTCTATAATAAAATAAGCTTACACACTTACTTTCTTAAACTCTTAAAGTGTTGGTTCACTGTTTTCTTGCTTATACTTTAAGCTTTTGGCTTCCAGACATTTAAATTCATCATTAAATAATGCCCTCAACTCAACCAATGATTGCAGCATTGAAATACACACCATTTATGAAGATCCACCACAATCTGACTAGGAAATTCATTCCCACCACTCAAGTTGGCCAAAAAGCGTTAACCAGTTCTCTGATCCAGCTCAAAGTTTCCCTCCTTCTGGTCTTTACTTCTTAAACAGATAACCATTTATTTATTCACTCTATAATTACTTATTACTTCTTATATCTCTTTTGATTTTTTTCTTAATATGACTATTCTTTTCTTTAATCTCTTTCATGGCCACTATATATGTCCTCCAACTAGTCTATCTGCTTTTTCTCTCTTTTGTTCTTAAAAGATGGCCTTCATATAAGTTTCTCTATTCTGGTAGTCCCCATAGCTGTATTGTGTTTGGCTCTTGGAGACAACATCCAAGAGGACATATTGGAAAACCTTTTTTACAAAAGGTTTGAGGTTCAAAGCTAGCCTTGGGTTAGCCTTCAGGGCAAAATTAAGGGGAAATACCCTAATTTCCTGGAACGGGTAAAGAGAGCTTCATTTTGGCATAAAGGAAAGGGGAAAGCTTGAAGATTATAAAATTCAACACAAATGTGGATAAACCTGTCTTTATTTGGGGAAGTGATCTTACTTAAATAGTTGATAGGGAACCTAGATTGTCCACAAGATAGACAGAGTAGCTGATGGGGTTGGCTGGGCTGAACTTGTACCAGGATCAGAATAGGGCAGGTAGCACAGTCTGGAACAGGTAGATATTGATGTTAACCCATTTGCAGAAAGGGGGCAACTATTAAATTCAAAAGAAAAGCCAACCAAGACCTTGCAAGTACTGAAATTTTGACGGCCATATTGAAATAGCATCAGCAGCACAATTTACAACTCCCCCCTCAAGATTGGATACATGGAGTTGATACTTGCAAAGAAATTCAGCATGAATACAGGAGAAGGGTCAGCCTGAAGACAGCAACTTGGCCGTTTATTTGACACCCTTCTTGAAGGTAATCTTGCAAGGCTCAACCCAGAGGAAATCCAGTTTATGAGAAAAACCGCCAGTATGATTCTGGTAGTAGAGGACCAAGTCACCTTTCTAGAACTTGGGAAGGGAAGCTCTGGATGCATTGGAAAGTGGCATCTCCAGGGCTTTGACTTTATAAGCAGACATGTAAGAAGAAGCCTGGATGTCAATGATTTGATTTATTAATTCCTTCACATGTGTCTCAGGATTGACCACTTCATCAAATATGACCAGTGGGAGACCCAAGATTGAAGGTGTAGTGGCCTCACGTCCATAGAGAACATCAAACAGGGATTGTCCTGTCACCTGGTGTTTTCTTAGGTGGTACACAAAGAGAGCAGCAGGAAGGAACATATCATAGTTAGTGGTGTTGGAGAGAGTGAGACTTCTTGTAATGGAAACAAGGAAGAAATTGGCATGCTCAAATTTTCCATTAGTAGAAGGATTGTAGGGGGCTAAAAAGGATTGATGTGTGTCCATATCCTCTACAATAAACATGATTAACCTGGTGTTAAAGCTGGTCCCATTATCAGAGAGCAAAGTCTTAGGACATCCATGTCTGTAGAAAATGTCTTGGAGTGGGAAGTTAGCTGTGGTCTTAGAAGTGATATCCTTAGTATCCCTGTATTTAAAACATTTGCTAAAGTGGTCTATAGCTACTATAATAAAATGAAACCCAGAGAAATAGTAGAGGAGGTGGCCAACAGCATCAATACTTACAGTATGGAAGGCGTGTTCTGGGAGAATGAGCTTGAACTCATGTTGAGAAGGTTGCAGATGTTGCAACTGATAGGTATGGTAGGAAAAAATAACATCAGGGATAAGGAGTCACATATTTTCCCAATAGAGGTTCTTACTCAACCAGTCATGAGTTTTAGCCAGGCCTCCATGTCCAGTATCAATATGGGCTTGAAGGAAAACTGCTATCCTCATGCTGGGGTTGACATAAGGTAAATATACATTATTAACCTTTTTGAATAGCTGACAAGCTCAGATGACAGTATCTTTGGACAAGGATTGTAGGGCTAAACATATCTGTTCAGTCTCAGTAGCCCAAGCATCAGGATAGCCTATCAGCTCATATAGTTGATCAGCATCTGCAGGGTGGATTGCTAGGATGGGCATCCTGAGATCATCAGTGTTCTGATGTTGAGCGCCAGGCCTGTGTATCACTGTGAAACCATACCCTTGTAAGCATAAAGTACATTGGGTAAACATCCTTTCATTTCCTTCAGCTGTTGTAATCACTTGAGTGAGGAGTGGTAGATAACTATAGTGAAATAAGTCCCATAGATATATTGTTACTGTTTAACTGCATGCAGGATAACCAGACATTCCTTTTTAGTAATACTATAGTCCTTTATGTTTATTGAGCATATGAGAGGAATATGCCACTGTCAGGAATATTCTTGAAATAACCAAATACTTACTGGAGGACAATGCTGGGAAAAATAGAAGTATTTCCCTTTAAAGAGGCAAATTTCAATAAGGACTTTTCCCCTTTAATTGGGGGAAATAAAAATCAAACAAAGGAAAAAACTGAATTTAACAACCACCAGAATAATTTATCATACAGGCAGGCGCCTGCCACGCCCGCCAGCACCCTCTGCCAGCCTCCCAGCACCCAACCAGCCACCAGCGGGCCTCTTTCTGACCCCTGCTTGCCCGAAAAACCCCCACTGCCCAGCTGGTTGCCTGCAAGCCCCCACCAGTGTGACAGAAATTGCGAGATAGTAAGAAGCTGTCTCTAAGTGATGGGAAATTACCACCCAAATTTACATATAGTTAATGATTAACCACCAACACAGCTTCAAATACTGTTTTTTGAACTTTCCAAATGAGATACTAGGATTAAGTAAAATAATTAATCCTAACCAAAGTAGCCCAAAGTAAATAGCCTGTGAAAGCATCAGAGAATCTTGAGAATAAAATTCTGGACATTGAGATGCAGCACAATTTTCATTTTCCAAGACAGGGGGACCACCCCAAGATCAGCAGGTATTGAATTAACATTGGGAGGTGCCAACAACAACATTACAACTGCAGGGCCCCATCTTCCAGTAATGATCCGGCCTAGAATAAGATTGTAGGGAATGTAGCGCAACAATATAACTACAGAATGCATTTTTAAAAGTAGATTAGACCAAGGGATATTTGATTTTTATTGAGTAAATTTTTGGGAGGACTCAACTCTTAGAGTTGAAACAGTGAAAATTATTCAATATATATCAAAAAGTGACTAAGCAATATAACCTGGATCCTGGGCTCCTATTCCTTCTACATTGTCAAGTAAGTATCTGGTCCAAGTTGCAAAGAACCCTTGAGTGACCAAATCTGACAACAATGTCAATTAACAAGCTCATATTGGGTGACCTTCAAATTACGTCAATTTATCAACGTCAATTTGCAAGGAGGAATTGGTTTCAGCTGGCAGACTGGAGCAGCTGTAACCCATTTTTGATTGACCATTTGATTCAAATCCATTAATTTGATCACTTTTGTAAAAGGTTTGCGGACTTTTTGAGCCTTTCTACTTGGCTGGATAATTCCTGGCATGATGGAACCTACTGTGACAGCCAGCCCCCCACCTGCCAGCCAGGGCCCAGCCAGCCACCCGCTTGCCCTCCGGGTCCCAGTTGGCTGCCAGACACCCACCTGGGTTCCAGGCCCCATCCCACAGCCAATCAGAAACCCCCATATACTGCAGCCAATCAGAAAGATCCCTGATTGCAGGGGAAAATTACTGACTAATTCCAGCCCTTCAGAAGAAGGGCAAATTCAGGATTCAAATTCTACAAATTATTCTGGTCCTTCAGAAGAAGGAAAACTCAGAGCTCAAATTTTAAGAATAATTCTGCTCCAAACCAATGGGATTCAGAGGACCAAACCACATGCCTGAGTCTAGACCCCAACCAAACTATATCTTCCAAAACAAAAATAGATTTTGAAAGTCCTATGAGCCTTCACCATCACCTGACTCCATACCCAGGGAAAATCATTGGCTCTAGTCAAGAGTGGTCAAACCCCCAACAGATTGTCAAAGAACAAGAGTTTGACCACCTTCTGAAACCCTAATTCCCAATCACATTTTCCAAACTTTTGGGTTCTCTAATCCCTTGTTTCCATTCCCACTTTCAAAACTTTGCACAGTAGGAAGCACTATAAATAAGGACCCCCTCCTCAGTAATAGCTTGTGCTATTATTGAGTCTAATACCCTCAATAAAAGCTAAATCTTACTTAAACTTTAAGTCCTTTCAACTAGTTGCCCCAGCCAATACCCCTCCAATCCAAGGAAGATGAAACATCTCATCTTCACAGCTGTGCTTACAGCTTGCCTTGGGATTGGAGGCTACCAACAGGGATCAGAGTTCTTTGGGCCCTCACAAGAAGGGCTAGGCCATGACCACCATTATGACCCTAGATAACTCAACTCCTTCTACACTGGTTCCTGGCAACCCATTGTATCTCCACACTTGACCCTATCCATTGCTGTTTATACCTCCATGTACTATGTGTTAACCTACTTTGCGTTAAAGTTTTAGAAGGTACAACATCCATGCCAAGGTCTTACGGTGGCTGATGACTGTCTACCCAATTGTCACTGCTTTGACGGGTTCCAATTTTCCAATCTCCTGCCATACCTGCTGCAAGTAGTACCTACTGTATCTGGGTATTACAGCCACTTTTCTGTCTACATCATCCTCATCTAGTTGGGCTAGGATTGCTTCTACATCTACCCCACTAGCGCCTATGTAAAAGATAAAATCCTTGTTGTAGTAAAGATACATCAGGATATGAGCTTCTTTGAGTTTGGTCCTTAGGGCCTCAAAAAACTGTTGCTGACTATCAGTCCACTTAAAGTGAAATTTTTGAGAAACTGGACTAGGGGTTCACTCAGCTCAGCAAAATCAGGAATGGACTGACAATAATATCCAAATATGCCTAAGAATACTTGGACCACCCAAAGGTTGGTGGTGAGAGCATCTTATCAATAGCTTTAACCTTATTGTTCATAGTTCAAATCCCAGTATAAGTGACTTCATGGCCCAGGAACTCTGATTATTTCTTAAAGAACACACACTTAAAAGGTTTGAGTTTTAAACCAGAGTTGTGGATCTTAAGGAAGACTACTTTAAAATACTCTAAATGATCCATAAAAATATATCTGAATACTTTGATATCATTCAGAGACTTTCTAGTACGCAGGATAACTTTATATATAATATTGAGTCCATTGCCCGTTGGAAGGTAGTAGGTGAATTAATAGGCCTTGAAGCATTTGTGTAGATTCAAACAGGACTTTGGAAATATACAGGCAGTATTTTTGTGGTCCTCTGGTGATAAGTAACCTGCCAATACCCTGAGGCCAGGTCCATGACAGAGAAGAATTTAGAGCCTCCTAGGTGTCTAAGAGCATTGTCATTTCAAGGCAAGGGGTTCAAGTCTTTTTTTAAGGGAGTTAAGTTTATAGTAGTCCAACACAATCCTGTGTCCTCCATCCTTCTTTTTGAGAATCAACAAGGGAGAATACAACGGGCTTTGGGATGGAGCTAACAATCCAGCATCTAAGAGTTGCTTCAACTCTTTTGATACTTGAGTGTCTTCTACTCAACTGTGGCAGTACGGTTTGGCACAGAAAGGGAGAGCATCTACAGTGTCAATCTAATAGATGGCATCTTAGGTCAGCCCATAGTTGGTAGAAAAAGAGTCAAAGATATCCTTAAACTGGTCCAGAAGATCAAACATATCCTTCTTGTGACAGTCCACATGTTTGGTGGTTTGCAGGCGGGGCTTATGTTGACCAAGTGGAAGTTTAGTGACTTTTTTGCAGTTAGAGGCCTAGTAGGTAATAATAGCTACTAGTGAAGGTAAGACCTGGCTAGTAGGTATCAAAGAACTACTAGAGGTAAATGATGTCCCCACCTGGCAGGGGATTTTGGCTGCTGTGGGCTAGAGGTCCTCATCCAGAAGGGAACTGTGGCTGCTAGGGGTGAGAAATGGTATAGCTCAGCAGGGAACTTTAGCTGCTTGAGGTGGGAAGTGATTCAGTGTTGTTTTTGGCTCCTGGGGACAACATCCAGGAGGACACGGCAGAAAATCTTTATAACAAAAGATTTTGAGGTTTGAAGCTAGCCTTGGGTTAGCCTTCAGGGGAAAATTAAGGGCATGTACCTTAATTTCCTGGAATACAAGATGTGAACTTCCTTTTGGAAAAAAGGGAAAAAATCTTGAAGAATATTAAAGCCAACAAAAATGTGGATAAACTTGTCTTTTTTAGAAGAAATGATTCTACTTAAATAGTAGACAAGAGTTGATGATCACTCATTAGTTAGACAGAGTGGCAGAGGGGTTACATTGGGTTGAAACCATACCAGGATCAGTCAAGGGCAGGTATGGTATTCCAGAACAGGTGGATATTGAACCAGACCCAGTTGTGAAAGGTGAGAAATTTCAAAAATCAAAAGCAAAACCAACCAAATCTTTGCACATATCATTATTGGAAGGCCATATCAAAATAGCATTAATGGCGTAATTTCCAACATCCCCCCCTCAAGATTAGACACAGAGAGTTGATATTTGCGGAGGAATTTGGAGTGAACTTAAGCAAAGGGGCGGCCAGAGGACAGCTGTCACGGCCCATACCAGAATCTGAATGGACTCCAACAGGGGAGGCAGGCCGGGCCTGGAAGGCCATGTACACAATAGGCGCAATACAGACCAGATAGTTGACAGCAGTAGCAAAAGGGTGCCAACTCCCAGTTTGGGGCACAACCTGATTGGCTTTAAATTTGCTGCCACCCCTGGCATTAGATTGCACAATCTTCCCCTGCTGCACCAAGAAAGGTCCAAAAATCCCAGCCAAACCCCTTAATTCTTTATAGGATTTGGCACACACAGTTGATGAGAGGTTTGTACTGGCCTATCCTGCAGATTTATTGCCTTTGGTTGCTCCCCGCTGGGAAGAAACATTGGTCAATTTGGACTACTTGTTGGCTTGGTGTTGCCCACTTTTAAAGATTATTATAAACAACCAATCAAGTGTTGCCACATCAACACTTAAAAACTTAAGTGAACTTCAAATGCATGGGACTTATTCTAGACAATCAGATGGGCTGCATAAATTAGGTTGAAACCTTCCAGTCCCCCTGGTCTTGTTCAACAAAAATTCTCCCCCAGCCAATTTAATCCAGCCCCAAAGGTCATATGACCCCTCCTCTTGCAACCCACTCCTTTTAACTCAGCAAGGGGACCTTCAGTCCCCTGCTTGTCTATTCTCCAATAACATTAAATTGTGAAGTTTTTTGCACACCTTTTTGATTTTTAAATTTTGTTTATAACCCCTGCTTGGAGTTCCCACAGTCTAAAAAATTAAAGTGTTAATCATTCTTCCAAAGCTTACCTTGCACTGACCCGTTTCAAACCTGGTATCTTCTCTGGGACCTCCTGAAGTAGTCTTGGTGTATAGTTGCTGTTTCCTCTTGTTTTTGCTTTCAAAACCAGCGCTTGAACTTAAAATTTTAATTGATTTTCTCTATAATTTCTATTATTATCTTGAATCTTTATTTAAAACTTCTGTTTTCAAACCTGCTTTTGCTTCTCGTGATTACCAAGGCACCCAAGACTACATTAAAGCTATCCAAGTTAACTCTGTTGCTCTTTTCTGGTCTTACTTGTGGTCACCCTACCTGACCAAAGTTTATTGTCAATCATTTTAAAAATACACCAATCTTCTCCAAATTTTGCAGAGAAAATAACTATGATACTCCCAGTTATTAAGTTTGTTGTGTTTTCTTTGATTCCATTTTTGTTGCTCCTATGGTCCACCTTGCCAGACTTGTGGGCAAAGATCTCTTCCTCTGCTTGAATTGTAGGTAAAGATCCTTCCAGCCTCCTGAATTTTCCTAGTGGTCTCCTCCTCTCTGGAGAGACCGTGGTGAAAAGTTTGATGTGTGATGACCTAGATTTGGATGTTACTGATTATATCTTGCCCTCCTCTGAAGAAGAGAGAAAATCAATGCCTTTTCTCCCCAGCCTTTAAAATAGCAATTCAGTGTCCCTTGGGGTTCCCAAGGTGCCCCCTCTTGCTGCCTCTTGGGCCCCTTGGGTAAACACTGGCCTTGTGTTGATGGGATTGAAATCCTACTTCCCCCAACTGTCCCCAGTGTCCTCCCTCTGGTCCCCCCTTAGAGTAGCCATCCCAGTTCTCCACTGGGTGGCATCCTGGTGGTTTGTTTCACCGGGATGGGAGCTGAACTTAGTTAGTTTAGCCCCCCTCTCTCACATTAGCCAGCCCCAATACTGTGATATAGACAAACCCCAACTTACTGAAGTCCTGGGTGGGAGGCGCATTGGGCAGGGGGGGAACAGCAGGAATCTCCTTCATTTTAGGTGGAAGATCCAGGTGGTGAGGGTGGTTATACTTCACTTCAAGGGCGTGGGGAGGACAGACAGAGGTTGCAGGAGTATAGCCAGGTGGATGTGGGTAGGCAAGATTGTATTGTGTAGTGGATTCACAAATAGATGCAAAGAGAATAATTAAATTGGAGCAAAAATAAGCAATTCCTGCAATAAGATGATGATTTCTGGGCATAAACTTGCTTTATTTAATATGTCAACAAAGAAAGGAGATGCCAGTGTTCCCAGCTATATCCTGCTGGGAAACTGCAATTGGGCTTACTGGTAACTTCTTATTGGTTGTCAATAGATTATTCTCAAGCTGGGTTCCATTGGTGACTCCTGATTTGTCAGTTAGATGAATCCTTTCATTATTTTTGCCCTGGGGAAGCTGGCAGGGGAATTTTGGGCCATTTGTCAACCCAAGTCCCCAATTCTGGGCTTCAGAGGGTGTAGGGCAATTAAAATATTTTCCACTTGGCTTTGGGAGGGTTTTCAATTATTCCCAGGCTTGGCACTGACCAGGGTTTGATTCTCCATTTATAATTAAAGTTTCCTATGGGTTAATCTGCGTGATCAGCAACATGATTGTTTGATTGCGCAATTGCTTCATTGCAGGCATTGACCCTATGCAACATAAGGTTTTGTCTGAGCCATTCTGGGCCCTGTAATTATCACCCACCATAGTCAAGCTTGAAGAGCACAACTCTTTATCCCAAGACTTATATTCCTTCAGTAGGGTAGCGGCGTTCTCAAGGTTGGATTCTGGTTCCCAAGTATTCTCTTTGTTGGGGTATCCTTTCCATTTGCTCAGGAAGTGGGATTTCTGGTATTAGAATTTGTGTCCCAGGATGGCTTTGACCTTGTGTTCCGTGAAGCTTCCTACTTTGATGGGTGGAGGAGCCATTCTCACTATCTGGTGCAGGAGAGAAGGTCCTTTCTTTTTTGATAACAGGGAGCGGTGAAATACATTGTGAATCTTCCATCCAGGGGCAGTTCTAGTTGGTAGGCTACAGTACCAATGTATTATAAGACCTTGTAAAGACCTGTTTGTCAGGGGCTCAAGCTAGTGCAAGGGGCAGTGATCTTGATGTTCTTTGCGCTGAGGTACACAAAGTCTCCTACTTTGATCAGGGGGTCTTGGCTTTTTTTCTTATTGGCAAAGTCCTTGTATACTTGTACAGCTCTTCTCAGGTTCTGGGCACATTTTTTCTTAGCACATGTGGATGTTTCTGATCCAGTCTTGTCTTTCTGGTTTGTTGGCTTCCTCTGTGGAGGGGCATCCCATGTGGGGTTGAATCCATAGTTGTCTTTGAAAGGGGACATATCAGTTGAGCTGTGGTCTTGGTTTTTGTACGCAAAATGAGCCATTGGTAGGTGGGTTACCCAATTGCTCTGAACCAAGTTAACGTAGCATTGTAAGTACTGTTTGAAGACCTGGTTTACTCTCTTGGTCTGTCTGTTGCTCTGGGGTGATATGTAGTAGACAATGGTCTTTTTATTCCCAAGTCCTTTAGGATTTGGGAATAAAACTTGGAGGTGAATTGTGGGCCTCTGTCTGAGACCACTTCTTGTGGGAGTCCGTGGTTCATGAATACTTGGTTATGGAATAGAGTGGTAGTTTCCTTTGCTGTTACTTTGGTTGTTGTTGGAATGAATTGAGCCATCTTGGTGAAACAATTGACAATTACAAGGATGGCGTTGAATCCTTTTGAATTGAGTAGCTCCACAATGTAGTCCATGGAAACTGACTTCCAAGGGCCTTCTGCAATCTGAAGAGGTTGTAGTAATCCTTCTAGCTTTCCTCACTTAGGCTTGGTATGTCCACATGTCTCACAACCACTGAGGTATTCTTCAATTTCTGGCTTCATTCTGGGCCACAAGTAGGTTCTCTGGACTCCTTTGAATGTCTTTTTCTGCCCAGGGTGTCCTGACATGAGAGAGTTATGGTATTCCTTCAGTATCTCTAAGTGCAATGGACTCTCTGGTATGTAGGTGTGTCCGTGTAGCTTCAGGGTGTTTCCATGTAGGGAGTAACCAGTTTGGTAGTATTGACTGTTGATATTATTCTTTAAGTCTTCCATGATGGATATGCAGTGCTGTTCTACGGTCTGAGCTAGTTGGATTTCTTCTCTTCTAATGGCTAGTCCCAGGAATAGGAGTATTGGCTTAATCATGTTTGGGGACAGCAAGGATTTAGTGTTGAATTCTTCAATCTCTTTGGTGCTAGGAAAAAGGTTGGCTCTTTGGCTTAGGGCATTAGGTACAATGTTGGTCTTGCCAGGCTTGTAGCTTATTGATAAGTTGTAATCTTCTAGGAATAGGGCCCATCTAGCTTGTTGCTGATTCAGTTGTTGCAGTTTGAAAAAGTATGTCAGGTTCTTGTGATTGGTCATGATTCTCACTGGGTGGTTGGCGTCACACAAGTATCTTCTCTAATGTTTCAAGGACTGGATGATGGCAAGCATTTTTTACCTAGATGGGGTAATTCAACTCAGGTGGAGTGAACTTGCTCAAGTAGTAAGCTACAGGGTACAGCTTACAGCTTACTATCATGCCCCTCCTGAAGCAACACCCCCCCATGCAAAGTCAGAGGCGTCTGTTTCCACAATGAAGGGTGTTGTAACTGTGCTGTTTTAGCAGAGTTACAAGGGGAAATATTTAGAGGATAGATAATAATCTTTATTGTGAGATAGTGATTATATAGCTATTGTGAATCAATGGATAGCAGGAACATGATTGGTGATCACACAGCTGGATGGAAGAGGGGGTGGCCTGATCCTTCTAATGAGTCAAGCGCCAAATCAAGGTATCCACCGTGAGGGATCATCATTTGTTCATGTTGATTTATTTGGTAATTCAAGTTGACTTCCGGGTCTGGCTTTGAGTGACTGGGTAATTGGATTGCGGATCACAAACCCGCTTGGTTGGAACCTTGCTGGCGGGTTGAGCCTGCAGTTTTGACAAGGGCTTATTGTAAACTGGCATTGCCAAGACAGGGGCGGAAACAAAGGCATTCTTAAGCAACTCAAAGGCAGATCTGGCAACGTCATCCCACGCAAAGGGGTGTTTTTCAGAGGATAGGCGGGTCAAGGGCAAGCAGATTGAAGAAAAATTTTGGAAAACTCCTGGCAGAAGTTTTCCAGGCCCAGGAAACTTCTGACCTCCTTGCAGTTCTTAGGTTCAGGCCATGACATCACAGCCTCTATTTTATTGGATGCCATTGCAAACCTCCTTTCAGTACATTGTACCTCAAGACTCCACTTCCTCTTGGAAGAACTCATATTTCTGGAGTTTAAAAAAGAGTCTGTGTTCCTTGAAGCGTTTTAGGACAGCTTGAAGGTGTTTGAAATGCTCTTTGTGTGAGAGAGGGGGGCTAAACTAAATAAGTTTGGCTCCCATCCTGGAGAAACAAGCCACCAGGATGCCATCCAGTGAAGAACTGGGATGGCCGCTTGGAGGGGGGACCACAGGAAGGACACCGGGGACAACTGAGGGAAGTAGGCATTCAAACCCATCAGTATCAGGCCAGTGAGCAACCAAGGGGTGCAGGTGGGGGCAGGAGAGGACACCTTGTAGGGCCCAAGGGGTACAGAATGGCTCTGGGCCACACTGAGGAGGAGGGGCACGGGAGGCACAGCTTCTTCAGAAACAGATGAAGTATGGTCCACAGTGTCCAAGTCCAAGTCATTGCACGTCAGGCTCTTGACCATAGCCTCTCCAGAAAAGAGAAGACCGCTGGGGAGATCCCAGGACTAGAAGGGTCTCTACCCACAAGACAGGCAGACAAAGAGATCTTACCCCACAAGTCAGCTGAGGTGGTCCACAGAAGCAGCAAGAACGGCGCCAGGGAAAACACCACAAATTTTAGGACTGGGAGTATCATAGGATTGTTCACCACAAAATTTGGGGCTGGTTGGTAGGATTTTTTGACAAAAACAGTAGGAAAATGTCCAGGTAGGGTAGTCTTAACAGAATGCTGAAAAGGAGCAACAGAGTGGGTTTATAAGGCTTTACTATGGTTGCAAAAGCCTTGGGAGCAACAGCAAGCAAGAGCAGGTACAAAAACAACAGTTTTAAAGGAAAATTTGAAATAATAGTAGAAATTATAAGAAAAATCAATTGAAAACTTGAAGTTCAAACTTGATTTTTGAAAGCAAAAGCGGGAAAGACAACAACTAGGTAAATTAATACTAATCTAGGGGTCCAGAAGAGAAGCCGGGTTCAAAACCAGCTGATACAAGGTAAGCTTTGGACAATAACTAACACTTTAATCCTTAGGACTGCAAGGACACAAATCTGGGTCCAAACAGTAATGGAAATAAATATAAAGTTTGCAAAGGACTCCAAAACTTTAATAATTTGAAAAATAGACAAGCAGGGGACTAGAAGTCCCTATGCTTGCATAAAAGGAATGGGCTGCAATAAAATGGGTCACATGACAGTAGAACTGCATCCAATTGGCTGGAGGCAAAACTTTGCTAGGCAGGGGCAGGGAGACTAGAGGGTTTCATTCCAATTTCTGCGGTCAGATCTGATTAGCTGGAAGGGGCACTGGTCATTTGGAATTCACTTGAGTTACTTAGTATTGGTGTGGCAACCTCTGATTGGCTAGCTCTAATGGTTTTTAGAAGTGGGCAATACCAAGCTAATAAGTAGTCTAAATTAACCAGTGTTTCTTCCCAGGAGGGAGCAACCAAAGGCAAAGGTTCCACAGGGTAGGCCAGCACAAACATCTCATCTACTGTGTGAGCTAAATCATTTAAGGAATGGAGGGGTTTGGCGGGCGTTTTAGAGCCTTTCTTGGTACAACAAGGGAAAATTGTGTGATCCAAATCCAGAGGTGGCAGTGAATTTACACTTTGGGGGTACAACTGTAAATGAGGATGTCATCTAAGTAGGCTACGCAACACTGATCCCTGAGTCCTCCTAAGACCACGTCCACCATGGTTTGAAAGGTGCTGGGTGTGTTGCACAACCCAAACGGCATAACCAAGTATTTGTAGAGGCCTTGTCTAGTCTTGAAAGTGTTCTTCCATTTGTTGCCAGGCCTGATCCTGATCTGGTTAAAGGCATTCCTCAAATCAACCTTTGAGAAAATGTTGGCTCCTGAAAGCTGGTTGGAGAGGTCTTTGGCATTAGGTACAGGGTATTGGCTCTTTACAGTGATGCTGTTTAGGTCCTGGTAATTAACACAGGGACATAGGTTGCCGCTCTTCTTTTTTACAAACAATAAAGGGGATAAGCAAGGAGATTTGGAGACACGTATATATCCCTTTTTCAACATCTTGTCCAAGTACTCTTTTAAGGCAGCTTTTTCCTTCATGTTACAACTATAGACAGGTACAGGCTTAGGTTAGGTTTTGGGGAGGAGGTCAATGGTGTGGTTGAGCTGACTGTGTTTAGGCAAGGCAGTGGCTTCTTCCTCTGAGAAGACGGGCTCCCAAGGCTTCAAACATTTTGGGATCTGAGCTTTACAGTATTCCATGGTGATGCTGTTTAACTCAGAGGTCTGATGGGGGTTCAGTCAGGGGACCTCTAAGGTTTGGTTCTCATTAGTGATAGTTGCTTGATGGTTCTTATAGTCCAAGTTAAATTGGTGGTCAACCTACCATTCAAAACCTATCACTACAGGTTTGGGAAGCTTCTTCATGACATGGAATCTGGTGGGCAGGAGTATCTCATTTAACTTCAGAGAGACAAACTCTTCACATTTGTGGGACAGGTCTGTTGTATTGTTACCCAAGGTTACCAGTTGGGAGTTTCCCTGGATTGGTACACCCAGTTTCTCAGCTAGGCTACATTCCATATAATTGAGGTTTGCCCCACTTTCTAGGAGAGCTACAGTGTTCACCTCATGGTCATGATAACATAAAGTAGTTTCAATGATAGGATAATACTGGGAAGCATTATTTATTGCTGAAATGATGGCTCCTTGGGTTTCGTTGGAGAAGCTAGTTCAATCCTTAGATAAGTGGCCACTCTGGTGGCAATAGAAGCATAGTCCACTTCTGACGTAGTGTTGATACTCTTCAGGGGTCATGTTCACCTGGGGCCTACTTGCACCTGGGGTCTGGTTGTTCCAAGGTTGGCTGGTGTGGTATCCTTGTGGTTGGCTGAAGTCCATGCCTTGGACAATAGCCAGGAGCTTGTATTTGGGGAGATCACATTGGTGGTGTCTCATTAGGATGGCGTGGTGTGGGTTCAGACTGTTTCTGAAATTCAGGCCTGATATGTTGTCAGGAATCTCAGCTGCCTCAGCCAGGCGTAGGAATTGCTGTATGTAGGTCTCCAGGTTGTCCCTTTCTTGGGTCAGGCAGATGAGTCCCATGTAGGCTTGAATCTTGGCCCCAGGGGGGTATTTGCAGAGTTCATTCTCTCCAGGAATTGGTTGTAGGAGAGTATAAAATGGGTCTTTCTCAAGGCTGGCCAGGAAGATTTCTCTGGCATCATTCTTCAGTTAGGCGGTCACCATCATAACCTTCTGAGTGTTGTCTATGAAGCTCTCAGGGTGGGCACAGAACAAGGCTTTTATCATGATCAACCTTTTCTGAAGCCAGCCAAGTCCATTTTGGCAGGTCAGGAAAGATTGTGGGGGCGGCAGTATTCTGGTTTGAGGTGGAGATAGTCACAGTCTAAACCTGAGATGGCTTGGCAACAATTTCTTCTTGGCTTTTGTTCTTTTCTTGTTTCTTGGTCATATACTATCTTAGGTAGTAAGTTGAGGTCAAAAATAAAAGCATACAAGATGCCCCTATAATCAAAGAAGAATAGGGGCCCAGAGTTACTTATTTTTGAAATAGTTAACATACTGTCACAGCCCATACCAGAATCCAACTGGACTCCAAAAGGGGAGGCAGGCCAGGCCTGGAAGGCCATGTACACAATAGGTGCAATACAGACCAGATAGTTGACAGCAGTAGCAAAAGGGCGCCAACTCCCAGTTTGGGGCACAACCTGGTTGGCCAGCCCCAATACTGTGATATAGACAAACCCCAACTTACTGAAGTCCTGGGCGGGAGGCACATTGGGCAGGGGGAGACAGAAGGAATCTCCTTCATTTTAGGTGGAAGATCCAGGTGGTGAGGGTGGTTATACTTCACTTCAAGGGCGTGGGGAGGACAGACAGAGGTTGCAGGAGTATAGCCAGGTGGATGTGGGTAGGCAAGATTGTATTGTGTAGTGGATTCACAAATAGATGCAAAGAGAATAATTAAATTGGAGCAAAAATAAGCAATTCCTGCAATAAGATGATGATTTCTGGGCATAAACTTGCTTTATTTAATATGTCAACAAAGAAAGGAGATGCCAGTGTTCCCAGCTATATCCTGCTGGGAAACTGCAATTGGGCTTACTGGTAACTTCTTATTGGTTGTCAATAGATTATTCTCAAGCTGGGTTCCATTGGTGACTCCTGATTTTTCTGTTAGATGGATCCTTTCATTATTTTTGCCCTGGGGAAGCTGGCAGGGGAATTTTGGGCCATTTGGCAACCCAAGTCCCCAATTCTGAGTTTCAAAGGGTGTGGGCCAATTAAAATCTTTTTCACTCGGCTTTGGGACAGTTTTCAATTGTCCCCAGGCTTGGAATTGACCATATTTTGATTCTCCACTTAGAGTTAAAGTTTCCTTTGAGTTAATCTGCGTGATTGACAACATGATTGCTCTATCACAGGCGTTGACCCTATGCAATATAGGGTTTTTTCTGGCCCATTCTGGGCCCTGACAACAGCAGCTTCACAGTATACTTGACACCCCTCTTGTAGGTGACTTCACAAGGACCAACCCAGAGGGAGTCTAGCTTATGGACATGGCCTCCAGTACAATTTTGATAATAGAGGACTAGGTCACCTACTTGGTACTCAGGGAGGGGGCTCTGGAAGCATTGGAGGGCAAGAGTTCTAAAGCTTTGACTTTTTAGGCAGTAGAATAGGCTGTAGCTTGGATGCCAATGATATGATTAGTCAAGTCTTTGACATGAGCTTCATTATTGGCAGAGGCGTCAACTTCAATCAACGGGGGTCCCAATATTTAGGGGGTAGTGGCTTCCTGTCTATACAGCATGGCAACAGGGACTGGCCAGTCACTTGATGTCTGCTGAGTCTATATGCAAAGAGAGCAGTAGGGAGGAACATATCCCAGATAGTGGCATTAGAGAGGGTAAGCTTCTTCATGGTGGACACAATGGTGGAATTTGCTTGTTCCACAGTCCCATTGATTGATGAGTGATACAGTGCAGAGAAGGATTGGTGTGTGCCCATAGCTTCTACAATGAACGTTTTGAGGTGGGCATTAAAGTTGGTCCCATTTTCAGAAAGCAGGACTTGAGGGCAATCATGATGGTAGAAGATACTTGCAACAAAAAAAGCAGTTGCTGAAACCGCAGGCTTGATCTGCCAACAAGGTTCCAACCAAGCAGCTTTGTGACCCGCAATCCAATTACCCAGTCACCCAAAGCCAGACTAGGAAGTCAACTAAAATTACCAAATCTATCAACATGAACAGATGATGATCCTTTATGGTGGATACCCCGTTTTGGCGCTTGACTCATTATCAGGATCAAGCCACCCCCTCTTCCATCCAGCCGTGTGATCACCAATCATGTTCCTACTATCCATTGACTCACAATAGCTATATAGTCACTATCTTGCAATAAAGATTATTATCTATCTTCTAAATATTTTCCCTGTGTAACTCTGCTAAAACAGCACAGTTACAACACAGTGGTCTTGGCAGTTATATCTTTGGTTATTCTTGCTTCAACCCATTTACTAAAATGATCTACAGCTCCCAAGATGAATCAACACCCAGACCTAGAACAAGGGAGAGGCCCAACAGCATCAATACTCACAGTGTGGAAGGCATGCTTAGAGGGGATGAGCTTGAACTGATGCTATGAAGGTTGGGGTTGTTGAAGCTGACAATGACAGGAGGCAAGGACATCAGGGATTAGGAGATGCATATTCTCCCAATAGAAGTTCTTGCACAATCAGTCATGAGTTTTTTCTATGGCTCCATGCCCAGTGGCAATGTGGGCTTGGAAGATGATGGTCACTCTCATGCTGGGACAGACATAGGGTAGATAAGCATTGTTAACTCTCTTGAAGAGTTATCTATCTTGAATCACAGTATCCTTTGATAGGGCTTGAAGTGCCAAACAAATGTCTTCTGGCTCAGTGGTCCAGGGGTCAGGATACCCTATCAAATTATATGGGCAATTGGCGTCAGCAGGATAAATAGCTAGTATAGGCATCCTCAACAAACCGTCAGCATTCTGGTGTTGCGCACCAGGGCAATGTACTACAGTGAAATTTCATCCTTACAGGCGTAAGGCCCAACAGGATAGTTGACCTTTGGGCTTCTTTAATTGCTGCAGCCACTTAAGGGATGAGTGGTCTGTAACTACCATGAAGTGAGTCCTGTAAATGTAGTGCCAGAACTGTTTCAGTGCATGTAAAACTTCTAGGCATTCTTTTTCAGTGATGTAATAGTTCTTCTTGTATTTGTTGAGGAACATGAAGAATATGCCACAGGTCAGTCAACACCTTCATTGTCAAACTGGGCTAAGATGGCACCCACAGCTACTCCACTAGTGTTGGTATACAAGATAACTCCTTACTGTATTCAGGGTAGACTAGGATGGGAGCCTTCTTGAGTTTGGCTTTCAGTGCTTCAAAGGATTGCTGTTAGCTGTCAGTCCACTCAAAGGGTACATTGCAAAGGAGCTGGACAAGGGGTTCTCTTAGTTCAGTGAAATCAGGGATGAATTGTAGATAGTACCCCATCATACCAAGAAAGACTTGGACCTCTTGTAGATTTGTGGGGGGCTGTATCTTGTTAATGGCTTCCACCTTATTATCATAGGGTGTATTCCGGTTTGGGTGACCTCATGGCCCAAGAATTCAAGCTGTTCCTTGAAGAAAGAGCATTTAGAGGGTTTGAGCTTTAAGCCTGCCTCCCAAATTTTGATGAATACAGCTTTGAGGTGGTCCAAATGGTTGGTAAAGGTGGAACTGAACACATTAAAATTATCAAGGTATACAAGGACACAGGAGAGTTTTAGATCTTGTAGGATGGAGTTCTTAGCCCGTTGAAACGTAGCCAGGGTGTTGCAGAGTCCTTGGGGCATTTGAGTGGGTTTGTAAAGACCTTCTGAATTGATAAGCGCAGCCTTCTCTCTATCTTCAGGAGACAAGTAGACCTGACATTATCCTGATGCTAGATCCATAGCAGAGAAAAACTTTGATTTTCCTAATTGTCTGAGAGCATCATCAATTCTGGGCAAAAGATAAGAGTCCTTTTTGGTGAGCAAGTTTAGGTGGTGGTAATCCATCACAATATAATGGCCTCCATCCTTCTTCTTTAGGATCAATAACAGGGAGGCCCAAGGGCTCTGAGACAGAGCTAGAAGCCCTGCATCTAAGAGCTGTTTAAGCTTCTTAGAGACCTGGGCATCTTCTACTCTGCTGCAGCAGTAAAGTTTGGCACAAAAGGGCAGGGCATCACCTGTATCTATCTGGTGGATAGCTCCCTTAGCTAGACCATAGTCAGTGAGTCCAGAGGCAAAGATACCCTTAAACTAGTCTAGCAGTTACAGAACATCCTTTTGTTGAATGGTTGACAGTTATGGGAAGTCTGTGGCAATGAACAGGGAGAGAACCTTAGAGTCTCCTTCAGGCAAGTTAAAAAACTAAACGTCCCAAAGGGATATAGGGACACAACTTGCTCTAAAACTAATATGCAACCATGCCCCACAACCTGGCCCTTGGCCACCTGCATAGACAGGACAGTCAGGTTATCCAACAACAGCTGTACAGGCTCTTTGTGAGTCCGGTCCAAAATCACAGGGCATAACTAAGGCTCTCTACAGCTTAAGGAATCAGGTGAATATAGCTCCAGAAATGATTTTCTGGGTAGTTTGTAGGATATTTGGGAGTCTATAATCACTTGTGAGCCAGTCAGCATGGTGATAGCTGCAGGTTCAAGAAGAGGCACACCTTCTTCTGCAGGGCAGGAAGGAGGAGGGATGCACATGTTGAAGGAGTGAGTCTTATACTTGAGTGAGAAGATACCTGTGGGATATTTGAGCACACAAGTCTTAAGGTGTTTACCTGGGAGACGTGGGGGTTCTTCAAAGATTAGAGGGATCTCATACCCTAAGAGCAATAGTTATCCATCTCAAAGGTTCACAATCCCATTGTACTCTCAAAGGAATTTCATACCAACCAGGAGATTGTAGCTTTTATTTTCTGGGACAACAGCAGGGGACACAATAAGAAGCTTCCCAAACCTCATTGGCAGGGCAGAATAGGCACAAATGGCTCAGGTTTGGGCCATGCCAGCTGTACCATATGATTGAGTGTAGTTGAGGTCAGGGGCCAGCTTAAGCTTATTCATTAGTTTGGATGATACTACATTGACTGGAGAGCACGTGTCCAAGATAGCCTTGATTTTAACCTTTTGAATAGATACATCCACACGGGCAGTATCTTTCCCAAAGGGGGGAAATACAGCTAGAACTTCCTGAGCAGCTTCTAATTCCTTCTCCCATTTAGCTAACATGTATTGTAAGGTAGGAATTTCCTTATACACAGTCTGGAAAGGGAGGGATACAGAGGCAATGCTGAAGAGGACCTTTTCTAGTTCAACATTTTTTTCAGATGTATCAACCAGAACAGGGGGAAGTGAGCCTGAGATAGATAAGGACAAGCTACCATAGCCTTGACTTCAGCTGAAGGTAGACAAGCTGTTGTATTGTAATTCCTAGAATGGAGTTTGTAGGGGACAGAAAAAGTTTCAGTGACAGCTAACACAGAATAGAAATACTATCAATATCATCACTGTCACAATATTTGGGTTAAGAATTGCCCAAAAGATCATGAAAGAGATAGAAGATGGTGGGATCAGACAAAGGAGGTAACTCCTCATCAGAGGGAGGATCAGGGAGAGACAGGGGAGATCAGTCATCTGAGAGCATCTCTTACTCTAAGCTGACATCTCTTTTCCCTCCTTCTCTTTAGGATCACATCCTTCTACAAGAGGGTTGGTACAGGATAAAGAGTGGTGATCTATCTGGCCACAGTTATGAGAGCCCTGTTGTTTCAGTTACCCATTGGGCTCCAAAGTCATGATACAAGAGTTTTAGGAAGTAGTGCCACCATTGTTGGACTTACTTTCATAAACAACAGTCTCTCCATGCTTTAAGTGGATGTCCTGCAAAAGAGCCTTCTACTATTCATGGAGGTAAGAGACGCCTTATGTACCTTGAAGTGTAAGCACATAAGTTGGTTCACTTTGAGGGAATTAGAATAGGTGTTTTAGGTTTCTCAAGGGGTCAGCTGACAGCTACTGATGATCTATTGACCTTCAATGTAGAATTGATCAGCAAACATGGATAAGGTCTCCTTTGGTTTAAAAGCAAAATATATGAATGCATCTTTCTTAACCTCTAGACTTAGATAACATCCAAATTCCTAAGTTATAAGTTGCTTCATAACATCACAAGTGATGATAGACAAGAGTTCAGGGACCACAACTTCATGGCAAGTAAGATATAGACAGATAAGTATGTGTTTCTTCTTGATATCATTAGTGGCTCTTCTCATGGCCATTTTATAAATTTTCAAGAAATTGGCAATTTTTTTGAGGTCTTGGGGTCAAAGATCTGCTTAAAAGTTGGCTTGTAGTAGATATCAATTGAGGAGAACATAGACTGGCTGTTATTGACTGTGTTGGTAATATTAATTTAGGGTGTTATTTTAAGCTCAGACACAGTGACAGGCTTTATAGCCCATAGTAGGTGAAGGCTTTCTTCCAAAGTGTCTAGAGTTGTTGTAATATTTACTATATTGATGTTGATTAGTCTATCAGAAGGATAGCTATTAAGCATAGATAGTTTAGATTATACATTATTTCTTCACAAGTGTTTGGATGTAAAGTATGACAGGTTGATATTGATGATGCATCTAAGCATAGCTATTATAACATATGGCTCAACTGAGAAGATGCTTGAGCCCAATAACTTGAACCCCTTTCCTTAACCCCCCAAACCCCCTCCAGTTCTGCAGTGCTAATTGGCACTAGACATTATTCTGAGTCATTAGCACTGAATGGACTATATAACTCTCTTTATATTTTCAAATAAACAATACTTTACTTTTACACTTAATACTTGATATAAATTGACTACTCTTATTTGTTACCTCCACTGGATAGGTAAAGTCTTAAGTTCATCTTTTAAGTGATAAGCCATTGTGAATCCAGCATTTCCTGTTATTTTTAAGCAAGCAGCCTACCAAGAAGTACCCAGAAGGACTAGAAAGGCCCAATTTACGACAAGAGTGGAGCTATTCTGTCCTCTAATGTCCCTGGCAGTAGTTTTCACAGTTTCAATCTTTTCAACTCATATTTGATGAAAATTCAATGTGTCCATAATTCTTTAACTCTGGTAACCATAGTCATAGCCTGGGATGCCAAGGGGGTCTTCTTATTAATAGTTTCAGTTAGATGGTTAAGACTTTGAGCCTCTCTTTATAAGGTGTCTTGTCTGTCTGCAACATCATTAGTTACTGCAGACAAGTTATCCAGGGCAAGGGCATAGTTAATGTGCAGCTTCCCTTCTAGGCCTGGGCATCACCCATGATCTTCAGGGCCCTATACCTTATCATCTCCATCCTTTCCTTCTCCATCATATTTGGAGGAGGAGTCTTCTTTATCTGAGAGATGTTGACACAGGTGATAAGGAGCACTTGTTTGGGGAAGCTTTGAATATTAAATTAAGAAGGAGAGAAGTAGATTTTATTGGGTAATACTTTAGACTTATATAGCTTTAGCTGTAGCAGAGATTTATTTGGATCAAACCTAGGGGTTGGTCATATGCAGGATGGGTTTGAGTTGCTGAATACTTCGACAGTCATGTGATATTGCTTTGTTGCCATTTCTGGCATGTCAAACTGTATATTAGAAAGGCACCAAATTGGGCAATGACTAGATGTTAAGTGGGTTGGCGGTAGCCAGAATACTTGTACATCCAGATCCTTGACACAGGTAAGCAATCTCACCTTTAAATGTAGCAACATTATTCAGTTAAGATAGTGACACAGGTTTCAGGGTCTAATTAGTAGGTATGTGAGTTGGCAGTAGAATACTGACAAAAAGTGGTAGCCTTTAGCTCAGCAATAGCCTCCCAAATCTTAGCCTCAGATGCAGTTAGGCCCTCAGGGGGAGGCGTAGGTGGCACCACTGCCACAGAAGCCACTTTCTCATCAACATAAATTTAGACCTGGAATATAGTACTGTTCAAGGTGTCCTTGTCCCTCTTGTATTATTGCTGTAACTTATGACCCCAATCATCCACACAAGACCCAATTAACTCCAATTGGGCATTAGTATGTTCCTGGAACTAATTGAGCTCATCTACCAGGGTCTCAAAAACTTGTCAATATCTTAAGAGGGCAGCTTCAATCTATCCTCTCCAGAAATCACAATGATCATCCATTTCACATAGTTTATCTCTAATATATCCGGAGAGAGAAGAAAAAGTGTTCAGTGATGAGTTCATATATTCTTGAGAAGCCAGAGAATCACATTAATTATCAGATATACAAGTAAAAAGACAGTGGATCCACTCTTGATATGCTATATTTTGTGCATGATTGTTGGTTGTTATGAACGCCACTGCATATAGAAGCCGGTTTGGGGATCCCAAAGCTATTTGGTGGTGAACTAAGGTGGGCTGGATAAACTAGTTACCAGCACGCTGTCGGTTTTCATTGATTCCATAAAACTAAGCAGGAGACCAAAGTCTAGCAAGAAGGAGTACAAGTCTTCAGAAGTGTAGCCAGTAAAGAGACCAGGGATAGAATGCATGGCTACCTTACCAGTGTGGAGAAGGGAGCGTGCAGCGGCACAAGCTTGCTCATAGTTGAGAAAGAAAGCTGGAAGGGGGCCCAAGTAGGCCCAGGAGAAAACACCATTACCATAGGGGTTGAGGGGGTATTGGTGATATCTTCTTCTATAGAAGACTAGAAACCTTAGAGGACTTGAGTGCTTCTGTAAAAATAGGAGAAGGACAAGAGAATGTGTGTGGGAACAGGGTAACCAATGGCTTGCAGCCCCTGTAGTGAGCACCATTTAGTTGTGTTTGGCTCCTGGGGACAACATTCAAGAGGACACAATGGGAAACTTTTGTTACAAAAAGTTTGAGGTTTGAAGCTAGCCTTGGGTTAGACTTAAGTGCAAGATTAAAAGGACATACCTTGATTTCCTGAAACAGGTAATAAGAGTTTCCTTTTGGAAAAAAGGAAAGAAAAAAGCTTGAAGATTATACAATCCAACACATTTGTGGATAAACTTGTCTTTATTTAGAGAAAGAATTTTATTTATATAGTAGATTGGGAGTGGGGTTTTTTCAATATATATACAAGGTGGCTGGTTGGGTTTGAAATAATAACAGGATTAGAATAACCAAGTTAGCACAATCAAGAATTTTTGGATGTTGATGTTAACCCATTTTCAGAAAGGGACAACTATTGATTTCAAAAGAAAAACCAACTAAGTTATTGCAAGTATTGAAATTTTGAAGGTCATATTGAAATAAAATTAGCAGTGCAATTTATAACAGATGGCCACTAATCAACTTCAATAGATTCTCTTTAAAAGTTGATGCCAATAGGCTAACAGGTAATCCAAAAATATTGGTGCTTCTTCTGTAGTTGGGTGTGACCGTACAACAGTCACTATTGAGTATTTAGCCAAATAAATGCTCCAAAATATAAAGTTATCTCTGTTTTTCTGATTATTGCATGTAGATAGGTTGGATTGGAAGTCTTAAGGTAAAGATTCCTGCAAAGTGGATATCTAGGCTCAATAAAAGAACAGAAGGCAAGATTGGCCAAGTCAATCTGGGAGACTGGGTGTCTCAAAAACGGTTTAATTAATTAGGTAGATTAATAAATAAATACATGGGAATATAATTAATGAGGATTTAATTATATTGGTTAAATTGTCTTTACTATGTCAAGAAGTTTGGTTAAGGTCAACCATAAGTAAACCCTCAAATTTTGGGTTAAAAGCGCTGCCGCGCCCCCTAATGAATTTGCAAAGCGCTGAGGCGCTGCTATCAAATTTTTTCAGGCGCTGGGGCGCCGCAGTGGCGCCTGGTTTGAGTTTTGAAGTGTTTTAATGGGTTTTAAGGCAAAAAATATTAAATGCAAAGATAACTAAATAAAGGCAAGGATGCCTAGGAATTCAGTGTTGATCAGCTGATTCCCAGTTGGAACATTAATAGCTGGGTTTTGGGATGTTTAATCCACAGGGTTTTGGCGCCAGGAGCTGAGGAAGCTCCATGCTGAAATGGTACATTGGGATGAATGGAGTCAGGTGACTTCTTCCCATTGTAGGTTGATTCTTATAGGTTGAGAACTATTGGTGATCTTTTAGGTAAAGATCTAGGTTTGGATGTCTCAAACGTCATAGATCACGTGAGATAAATCATAGGTTGATTCAGGAACCAGAGGGGTTTTCAGCCAAATATGCCCTGAATGGTATATAAGCAAAAACAGCTATACTTTAATAAAGATATATTGTCAATTTTGACGCTTTACCCTCAACTACCTTTTCAATTATTATGTCTTCTTTGTTAAAATTTAAAAGGGCCAAATTTGGAGTACTTCACGTGGAAAATGCTGCTGCCAGGAAAGAGGTTCCTACAAGTTTGTTGGAGGAAGCTTGGGCAAGCTTGGAGGTCACCAAGACTGTGCCTGAGGAGTCCTTGGTGGAAGTAAAGGCTGTGTTCAAAGAGTTATACTCTGATTACTTTGCAAAAGAAGGGACTCCCGCCAAGGAAACCAAATCTATATGTGGGGTTCCTGGAACCTGTTAGTAGGATGGGACAAAATCTTACAACAAGTGAAAGCAAAGGCAAGTTGTGAAATTGAGGCTTTAAGGGCAAGGGAGGAAAAGAGTGTTGAGATCATGGCCTGTTGGCGGGATGATAACAAAGTGTTTTCCCATAAAATTGCCTCTCTGGAGACAAAGCTCTTTAAAGCTTTGTCAAAGGAAGTTAATAGGAATAAGAGTCAAGGGCAGGATAATGACAGATGGACTGGTTATACCTGGATCCGCCATATTGGGAGAGTGGGATAATTCAGTGTCAGGGATCCACTCATTTGGGAGCTTCTCCCCAATAAAATAGAGAAGTGCTCCTAAGTTGAACTTGACTAAAGTGGTACCTACTAGAATTCCAATCATCAAAATGTTTAATAATTGTCCTAGTAAACTGAATCTCCCCAAAAAATAAATAAGGTGATTTAACAATAAATATATGCTGATGTAGCCCAAGACCAACTATGGTGCCTTGGGATGGATAATAAGAGGGAAGTGGGCTGTTTTGATATAAGCAGCATGGCAGCAATGTGGACCAAAAAATACCAGATAGATTTCTCATATTTTTCAGTTGGAGTGAGATCAGGAGTTTTGAAATTCACATTAGCCTGGCTGCACCCTAGTAACAAACAAAAACCCACACTGGCAGAAGGGGTTTTATGCTTTTGGGAAGGATCACAATAACCTATTAATCAGTTAAAAATTAAAAATATAGAGTTTATTGTGGATGTTTGAAAGAAAAAAAATTGGAGCAATTTTCTCAGGAAAAGGAATTAAGCTTAAATACTGAAGTAGAAGAGGGGAAGGAACATTGTGGCTACCTATGATCCCTGCAAATGTTGGAGGTGAAGGATTGTTTTACAGGACTGCAACAAGCTGTAGCCTGCATAACAGGAAGAAATAAGGCTTGTTTTGCTGGTAGGATGCAGTTGGGTTATTTGATATGTGCTAGTAGTTTGAAATGCATTGGATGACAGGTAGTCTAATGGATGGGTTCATTTTGGAAATACAATTGGCTTCTTGGCTTGCCTAGAAATCAATTGGATTTTTTTGCATTTTATTAAATGCTTATTGGTTAAATGTGCTACATGTTTATTTTCAGATCCATTTATTGCTAATTTAAATATGTTAGCTTCATTATTGTTGTCCAAAGACTCCTGGCTTGGATTCACTATAGTATTTATATTAAAGATCCAATTTTTGCTTTTGATCTCCCCTGTGGTTTGGATTGTAAACCTGTGCTTTTTTATTTTAAACATGTTTTGTCCGGTGTTAAATCAACCAATTTAAAATCTGAGTTCAAATTTGAATCTACATTGATTATTATTAATTTTTCTGTTGTTTTTTAAATTGGTTAAGTTTAAAATTTCCCTTTTCTTGTTTAAAAGAAAAGCATTTTTTTACAGTCAGGGGAGGAGGAATTTGAAAAGGACATGTCATAACAATATTTTGTTAACTGTATACACTAAATCTCTCAGGGAATTTATATGTTTGCCAGGGTTTTGGTAAGACTTTTTGATTAAACAAAGAAGTATTGCTCTATACAAGGCTAAAGGGGGAGAAAATTTATAAAAACCAACTGGCGCAACTCCTATCCAGATTTTAGCCTGTTACCAAGTCTCTTTTCATTGCTTAGCTCAAATATGATTCTGGCAATTAGGGGTGTAAGTACAGTTATGGTTTTTAAAAGTATTCCATTGTCAATGAGACCTTCCTTTAGTGCAACTCAATTACTCCTTCTATCTGCTCCTATATCAATAAGGGTATTATCTCTTAAAATTAATTTAGTAGTTTTATGGGCAGTATTTTTGTTAGCCAGTTTGGCCACTTAGTGTTGGTTACTCTTCCTATTGGTTCAATGATCACTGTGTTTAACTTGGGAGCTTTATTATACAAGATAGTAAGATTATTCACTGTAAAGTGGATCCCTGATAGCAGGAGGATACTTTTTATTTACTGTGACCTTGTTGAGAGTGTGGTAGTCTGTGAAATAACAGAGGAATCTGTTCTTTTTCGCCTCAAAAAAGACAATGGCCCCATACAGAGATAGATACAGCTGAATTAATCCCTTGTCTAGAATATACAAAAGCTTTTATCAAAGGGTCTTGTCTAATTTTTGTGTTAGAAAATAAATTAGATGCTTCCTGGGCAGTGTTGCCTGCAATTGCATGACATTCTAAATGTCTTATGGTAGAGTTTGTGTAAAGTTACTCCCCCTTTAGCCTTATATACAACAATATTTTGCATCAAAGCAACAAAATGCCCCCAAAATCCAGCCAAACCTCTAAATTTCCTAGGAGATTTATTCCACACAGCTGACAAGAAATTTTTTTGGTATAATCCTCTTGAACCCCTCCCTCCCTGCCTCATTCTATTTGCCCAACTATGGAAAAAAACGCTGATTAATTTGAATTGCCTGTTATCCTGATGTGTTCCACGTTAAAGAAAATACATTAAAGCTAATTGGTAGCCACCACATCAGGGCTCCTATTTTGCTCAGAATCACAAGACTTGAATCCAACTACCCACTCTAATATTCCCAACCTATAATTACCAGATCCAGAATTTATTTTAAAAAATTTCAACCCTCCTGACCCAGGGCTGAAAATCTTATCTTCTAGCTAACTAGGAGGCTCCCCTGCTCCTGGTGGCTTTTTAGCTGAGTCCCCAGTTCCTTAAATTAAATTGCAGGCCCACTTTGGGTCCCTTTTTTCTATTCTTACAATAAAGGGACTTCCTAAAAAATTATTTGATTTGGGGTTCTTTAACTTGGAGTCCTGCTATCTAAAAACTTTAGTAAAAAAAGTGTTTTCACTTACCCCCAACTTTAATTTCCTGGCTTCTGGTAGCTTTTTCTATTTCCCTAAGGTTAACATTAGTGTTAAGCAACATATATTACCTGTTTTTGGTTTTGAAAGAAAATTCAAGCCTGAAATTAAGTTAGGAATTCCTATAAATTATTACTTTAAACTTAACTTTTCACTACTTTCCCTAAGTTTCTCTTTGAAATCAAAGTCTTTAACATTAAGAGCTTCCCCCGCGGTCTCCAAGTCTCTCAGTGATTGCTAAAGTTTCTTGAGGATCCAAATTTTTTGTGGCTCCCCTGTTATTATATGTTTTAGCTGATTGGACCTCCCCAATTTATGCTAGAGTCCCCCAAATTTATTGAGAATTTGAAAAATGATATTCCATGCCCTCAAGTTTGTGGTGTTTACCCTGGCCCCTGATCTGTTTTTAATTTAGTCTACTTCTCCTAATCTCTGGCTGTTTTTTTCCTCCTCTGCCCAATTGATGGAAGAAAATCCTGGCCAGCTCCTGTACCTCCTTGATGATCTCCCAGGTAGGGCACACAATCTGCTGTCTACTTGTGAAAGACTTGTCAGGAGTCTCACCTCAGATGATGTGGAAATCTCTTTACCCACCTCTGTTCCTGAAAACTACCATTTTGAATAGAGTCAGGTGTCAATCCCCACAGCTGCAAAAGAGTATTTTCTTCCCAAGTTATTCCTGTGATCTCAGAGTATGGTCCTGTACATACTTCCTGGTTGTTGACTTACATGTCCCTGATGAGGCTAAATCCCTATCTTCCTCAGTTGTCCCCTACCCTGTTCTTGTGGACCCCTATTTGAGAAGTCATTCCAGCATTATACTAGGTGATGTCCTGGTGAGTTTCTTCTCCAGGTGGGAGCTGAGCTTAGTTAGTCTAGCCCATCTCTCTTGCAGGAAGTTGATCCAGAGTTTAATTGAGCACATGTGACTGTACAACAGTCACTTTTAGTATTTATACAAATAAATACTCCAAGATATGAAGTTGTTCTGTTTTTACTTTTTACTTAATATGAATACTTTTGTCTGGAATTCTTTGGGAAAAGATTTCTAGATGGAAGCTGGTAACTATATTTGATAAAAGAATGTAATATGGTTTTGTTTTTTAGGCTGTACTAACTGAGAAAACTAAGGCAAGATTGGCCAAATCAATCTTGGAGACTAGGTGTCTCAAACCAATTGATTAACTTGGAAGGTTAATTAATATATATACCCTGGAATATGATTAACAGGGAGTTAATCATAGGGCCAAAATGGAATTGACTATGTGTTGAGCAGTCCTGGTTATTTGATGATGGTTCAAGTTAAAGATTATATGCTGTATATGTGATGGAAATTGCCAGATAATAAGAAGCTGTCTCCATGTGGTGGGGAATCACCACCCAAATCCACATGGGGTTAATGATTAATCACCAACGCAGCTTCAAATACTGTTTTATGAAATTTCCAAATGAGATACTAGGGTTAATTAAAATGATTATCCCTAACCAAAAGATCCCAAGATAAATAGCCTGCAAGAGAATCAAAGTGTCTTCAGTATAAAATTCAGGATATTGAGATAGAACCAAAGTTTCAGTTTCAAATTTAGGGAATGTAGCGCAGCAGGCCAACTACAGGATGCATTTGAAAATAAATTTAGACTAAGGGATATTTGATTTTATTGAGTAAAAATTTTGGGAGGACTCAACTCTTAAGAGTTGAAACAGTGAAAATTATTCAATATATATCAAATTTTGACTAAGCAATACCACCTGGATCCTGAGCTCCTATTCCTTTCACATTGTCAAGTGAGGATCTAGTCCAGTTTGCAAAGAACCCTTGAGTGATCAACTTCTGATGACCATTCTGATAAATAAGATCATATTGGGTGATCCTCAAGTTACAACAATTTATTAACATAAGCTTATGGGTGGGAATCAGATTCAACTGGCAAACTGGAGCAGCTGTAACCCATTTTTGATCAACTTTTTGATTCAAGTCTGTTAATTTGGTCAATTTCAATAAAGGTTTCTTGGCTTTTCAAGCCCTCCTACTTGGCCAAATAATCCCTGGTATTATGTAATTTACCAGGACATTACCCTCCACTTTAGTCTGGGGCACAATACTGCCATCCAGGAGATGGGACAAGGAGAAGTTTTTTGGGCAGGAGGTAGTTTCATTGCTGCTAAGGTAAGCTTGGGGTGACCAATGGTGGTTGGGTTGCAATCATAAAATTCTTGGATAAGATCTGAGGAATTGGAACAATCATAGTGGGGAACCCAGGAATTTTTGGAATTGGGATAGCCTTTCAAGACACCAAATATTCCCACCGGTGTCAATTCTTACAAGAAGCCAAAATGCAATTTAACTCATACTCAGGTTCTCATTCCACAAGAATGGGTTGGGAAGAAGGAATCTCCTTACTCTTAAAGGGAGTGATTAAGCATTCATGGAAGGTATGAAAAATCTTAAAGGATGGGGATAAATCTAACCAATATGCAGAGGGATCAATTTGACAATCAACTTTGAAGAGACCAACTTGCTTGGGGCCTAACTTGCAGCAGGGAACCTTCAGTTTTATATTACAGGCATCCATCATAACTAGATCACCTGGCCTTTAGGTTGGACCTTCTTGGTGCTTGCAATCTGCATATTTCTTGTAAGTTGTCACAGCAGCAGTAAAAGTAACCTGTAGCTCCTGATAAACCTGCTTCAACACAGCAGCTTGGTCAGTTGCAGCCTCTACGTTGCTAATCAATTGAGGACCCATGTTGGACAAGTGATTGTAACCCACATTAGCATAGAATGGTAAAACCTGAGTTGACGTGTGTGAGGCGTTATTATATGTGAGCTCTGTCATGGGTAGATTAGCACACCAGTCATCTTGTTGCACATTAATGTAGCAATGTAGGTAAGCTCTAAACTTTGGTTTACCCACTCTGTTTGTCCATTATATTGGGGGTGAAAAGCCATGGAGCGGCACAATTTGATACCAAGAATTCCAGTAAAAGCTTCCCAGAACTGAGCAATAAATTGGGGGCCACAGTCACTCACAATCTCCATTAGGATGCCATGTAAGGAGAAGATTATATTCACAAACAACATAGCTGTTTCCACCAAAGTAATTGTGGTTGAGCAGGGTACAAAGTGTGCCATTTTTGTGAAACAATCTACCACCGCCATGATTGTGTTAAACCCATTGGAATATGGAAGTTCACTGATAAAATCCACCAACACCAACGTCCAGGGCCTTGCAGCAGGCTGCAGTGGAACTAAAAAACCAGTAGTCTTTTTCCGGCTTGCCTTGGACCAAACATATACCAGGCAGTCTCAAATGTAAGCCGCTATCTGCACCGTCAAACCTTTATAAGAAAACTGTCGGTAAATTAGTTCCACCATTTTATTTTTCCCTGGGTTGCCTGCTGTAGGACAGGTGTGATAGGCCTCCATGATTTCATTCCAAATTGTTCCCTATGGAACCCACAAGCAACCTTGATGATAAAAAATTGGTCCTATCTTGTGATAATCTTGCAGCTGACCTACCAGATGTGCACATTCTAGTTCTAGTAACCTATCTTAACCCTTGGACAGAGGCTGAAAGAACTTAAATTTGGAATATAAGCCTAATTCTGTGCCCACAGTTAAAGACATGGTAGCAAGCGTAGCGGGCAGAGTTAATACAAAGGGAACCACAGCCTCATCTGGAATCAAAGTATGTGTGTTAAACTTGACGTCCATACTATCATCTGGGAGATGAGAAGGGTTTCTGATCAATGCATTCATCAAGTGATTATTGATTACTTTAATAAACTGATGCAGAACTTGTATCTTGTCAGATTCCATGCCATCTGGATTGGCAACCCAACAAAACCCTGGGTTGACAATAGTACAGGAGAGCTTTATGGTTAATTCTTACCACAAAAAGATGACACACTGACATGAGGTGGTGATGCCAATGCTTCAGAGACTCCATGACCACCAACAATTCCTTGTTGTAGATCATTTAATTGTGTTCCTGAGTCTCCATCTTCTGAGAGAAGTACCCTACCAGTCTCTCAATCCTGTCACTAGAGGTTTGCAACAGCACACCAGCCACAGCGTATTTAGATGCATCAGTGGAAACAACAAAAGGAAGCTCAGGATCCACATGTCTTAACATTGGGGAGGACAACAAAAGAGCCTTGACTGCTGAGAAGGCACTTGCACACTCAGGCGTCCAGACTAAAGTTGTTTTACCACTAGCCAAATACAAGGGGGCCACTACTTTAGACAGATGAGTGGTAAAATTTTTCAAGAAATTACAGGTACCCAGGAAACTGCAAAGTTGGGATACTATCACAGGAGTAGCATACTTGCAAACCGCTGCTTACTTGTCAGGGGCAATGGTGTGACCATCCTCAAAGATAATAATACCCAGGAAGGTAACCTTACATTTAAAGAATTCACACTTACTCCTTTGATAATCAAATTAGCCTGGAGAATATGCTCTACAACTGCTGACAGATGGGCCTTATGCAACTCCTCATCTGGAGAGAACACCAAGATTTTGTCCATGTACACAATGACACATACACCCAGGAGATCTCCAAAAACTGAGTCAATCAACCGCTGGAAGCAAGCCACAACATTTTTTAATCCAAAAGGCATAACACAGAGCTGGAAGATACCTTTCTTAGTTCTGAACGCCAACAACCATTACATTCTTTCTGAGATCCTAATCTGGTTGTATTCATTCAAAAGATCAAGTTTTGAGAATAACTTTGCCTTCTCAACACACCAAGAAATTTGTGCTTTGAGAGGCAAAGGGTAGGGGTCAGGGATTGTTATGTTGTTCAAATTTCTGTAGTCAACACAAGGTCTAAGAGGCCCATTGGATTTTTGGACAAACAACAACAGAGAGCAAATTGACAAAGCCTTTTTAAAAATATAGCCCTTTGCCAACATGTCCTGAGTCCATTCTTCCAAACATGTGTCTTCCTTCAGGGTTAAAGGATAAATAGGAGACACAATACAAATCAGATCAACAGTAACTTTAAAGTCAAAGTCAAACTAAGTGTGCTTGGGGAGAGCCTTGCCTCTAGTGGCGGCAAATGCTGCAGACCAGGGCTAGAGACATGCTGGTAAATATAAAATAACAGGTGCAGGAACAGGGACAGACTGGATTGTCTTGGAAGACTGCTCTAATTCTGACATTTCCAGCAATGGTATACAAACAGTGATACCAAAAGAATGATCCACCTGCAATTTGTTTTCCTTTAGGAGAGTTGACACATTATGATACTGCCACCAAACTACCCCCAAGATAATAGGGTACATAAGAGTAGAGCATATAGAGAACCTTGCGGTAAAAGATTGACCTGCAACAAAAAATGTCACTGGTTTCTTAAGTTGGAAAGATTGAAATGTTTGACAGTTTCATCCCCTGACCAGCATTCCAGGATGATACTTGATTTGTAACAAATTGGCAGTCTTGACACTCATGAAATTCTCAGAAGCACCAGTATCCAACAGAATGGCCAGCTGGAAGATAGTTTGACCCTTATCAATGCTACCATAAAACAAGAAGTAACCAGAAGTAAATTTATTTGCTGTCAACAATGCAGCCTCAGCAGGATCTTGCTTCTCCTTGGTGGTACAGACAGCAGCTAAGGAGGCAGGGTGCTCCTGAAAATAATGCTCAATCATTTCTTGGACAGCTTAAGGAAGGACATGATAATCACAATCAATAGGGATAAGAGGTAACTCTTTGGACTCAACTGCCAAAGACTTTGCAGGTGTCAAAACAGCAGGCTTGACCTGTCAGCAAGGTTCCAAGTAAGCAGGTTTGTGACCCGCAATCTGATTATCTAGTCACCCGCAGCAAAGTTAGGAAGTTGAATCAAATTTTCAAAGACAACATGAACAAATAATGATCCCTTACAGTGGATACCTTATTTTGGCGCTTGACTCATTACCAGGATCAAGCCATCCCCTTTACTGTCCCACTGTGTGATCAACACTATCATGCTCCTGTTATCCACAATTCATAGTGACTATATAATACATATCTCTCAATAAAGAATATTATCTAGTTTCCAAATATTTCCCCCTTGTAACTCTGCTAGGACAGCACAGTTACAGCATTGGTAGCAAAAGTAGGTTTTCCATCCTACTTTATTCCCCAAAATTCCACCTTCTGCCTGGCAACAGCGCCCATGTTGACATTAAAAGTGTCAACATGACCACTGTCAACATTTTTAATGTTGACACTATAGTAAAGTGACAACCCGGTTTTACTTAATGTTGTTTCCTGGATGTTGACACTTTTTTAATTAACAAAACTTTTTACCCTGAACATTTTTAATATAAAAAAAATTAAAAACATTATTATACTAAAATGGCTCCATAGATTTCAAAACTGCAATAAAAAATTACCATAAGTAATAAGAATAAGGAGATATAAGCAACTCATTTTCAGTTTACTATGTAAATTATACTTTTTATTATAAAATTATTTTTATTCCCATAAAAATTAAAATTCCAATGAACCAAAAATAAAGATATTTTATATCATAATAACTACAAAATATAAGAAAATTCTAATTTAAATTTATTATACTTCATATAAGCATAACTTAAAATATCTCATAGCTTAAAGATAAATTAACAAAATATATAATATTTCTTACTAAACCACATTGAAACTATATCTGAAACTTACCATTTATACCTAAAAAGATTAGTACTATATAAATAAATTAAAAAATTAAAACTTTAAAAGTAAAAAATATATAGGTAAAGCAAAGCAAAGTTTATTTGGCTAATTAAAGCCACCAGCAAGAGCAGTGGCAACATCTTCAAGGTACTTCTTAATCTCTGCCACCTTATAATTTTTCTTTACCACCTTCTGCATGTCCTCCTGGTAGTCCTGCTCCTTGGACTTTTGCTTCTTGGGGGCCACCCAGTTGGCCAGGTTGCAGAACTTGGAGACAGTCTGGGCCTGCTGCTTTTGTAGCTTAGAGAAGAACTTGTTATATTTGGGGTTGGTCCCAAACTTCACCTTCAGGTGCTTATGCCAAACTTCAAGGCTAGAGGTGGTCCTCATTTCCCCCTTAAGTCAGGCACCTTGACAGTTCCAAGGGGCAGTGGCCTTGCTCTTACCTCTCTGGGCAGTCACCTTCTTGCCCACCCTTTGGCGCTCAAAGTAATCCAGGTAGCCTTTGAAGATGGTGGAGTGCTTCTTGATGTAAGCATCCTCCAGGAGGGCCTCAAAGCCAAGCCCAGTATGCTCTGGGTGTACAAAAGCCAAGGCAGTAAACTGAGTCAGTGCAAAGCAGCACTTCCCCTTACTATTGTTAAGATACTTCTCAAAAAGGTACTTCTCACTCTTGAGATTCTTGACAAGGGCCTGCCTAAAATGGAAGAAGCAGCCCTGGACTTCTCCATCAAAGGTGGCCTTGAAGGCTCTTAAATGAGCCTGCTCAAAGTCCATTATGATAACCTTTGGCCCAAGTGAGCGCGCATGAGCTAGCTGCTCAGCGGCTATGGTGGACTCATCCTTCTCAGCGGAGAAGGGATTTGCCCTTGTGGCGTGAGTGAGAGGGGGGAGCTGGTTGGTGGGAAGGGAGCTCAAAGCATCCCGGACAATCTTAAAGGCTCTAGTGTAGACTTCAGTCTTGGCACCAGGAAGGAGAAAGAACACAAGGGGGATGACCTGGTCATTGAACTGCTCATGCAGGACCAAAAGCTGCTTGAATAGGGAGGGGCAAGTAGTAAATGTGCCGTCACACAGCCATGTGGTAGCAGTGTTCAGCTGGTCCAGGTTTTGGGTTGTGGCGTAGGCTGCAATCCTATCCTGCATTTCCTGCCCATTGTCATGGAGCAGGAACATCTCACCATCCTCTGTCTTCTTGAGGGCATCTATGAGGATAAGGTCTTCAATTTTAGTGGCGCTCTTGGCCATGGGGTTTGAGGCTTGCCACCTATCACTTACAAACTTGATCAACTGATTGTGAGTTGGAACCCTCTTCAAGTTGGTTGGGGAGAGGTACTTGCAAGCAAGCACAGCCAGCTGGGTGGCAGAAAGATCTTTGGAGGTGGGCATCACCTGCACTAGATACCACTTGAGAAGGTGGGCTATGGTGGTGTTGGGCATGATGCAGGTATGCTTGCCCTTGATGGTTTGGACCAGGTCCCAGCGCTCAGGGTTGAGCTGCACTGGGCAGGAGAGGTCCTCACAGGTGTAATGACTGTGACTGATCCAGGCCTAACCAGTCCATCCTGCCATTATCCTGCCCTTGACTCTTATTGCTGTTACCTTCCTGGGACAAAGCTTTGAGGAGCTTTGCCTCCAGGGAGGCAATTTTCTCAGATAACACTTTATTGTCATCCCACCAACAAGCCATGATTTCAACGCTTTTTTCCTCTTGTGCTCTCAATGCCTCAATTTCACAATTTGCCATCTCTTTTACTTGTTGCAAGATTTCATCACATCCTACCAACAATTTCCAAGAATCCCAAGCATAAATTCAGTTCCCTTGGACAGGAGCCCCTTCCTTTGCAAAGTAATTGGAATACAGCTCTTCAAACGCAGCCTTAACTTCTACTAAAGATTCAGCAGGAACAGTCTTAGTGACTTCCAGACTGGTCCAGGCTTCTTCCAATGTACTTGTAGGAACCTCATTTCTTGCTGCAGCAGTTTCCACACAAAGGACACCAAACTTGGCTCTCTCAAATTTTAACAAAGAAGGCATGACAATTGAAAAATAGGTGAGGGGAAAGCATCAAAACCAACAATGGGTATATTTTAATGTTTAACTGTTTTTGCTTATATACCATTTGGGTCATACACAGCTGAAAACCCCTCCAGTTCTTGAATCAATCAATGATTTGCATCACGTGGCCTATGACATTCAAGTCATCCAACATAGATCTTTACCTGAAAGACCACCAACAATTCTCAACCTATGAGAATTGACCTACAATGGGCAGAAGTCACCTGACTCCATTCAACCCAATGTACCAATTTGGCATGGAGCTCCCCCAGCTCCCAGCACCAAAACCCTGTGGATTGCACATCCTAAACTCAGCTATCAGTGTTCTGACTGGGAACCAGCTGATCAAACCTGAATTCCTAGACATCCTTGCCTTTATTTAGTTATTTTTGCATTTAATGGTTTTTCGCCTTTAAAACCCATTAAACTGCTTTGAAACTTGAACCAGGCGCAGGCGCCCCAGCGCCTGAGAAAATTTGATAGTGGCGCCTCTCAAATTCATTAGGCGGCGCGGTGGCGCCTCTAACCCAATAAATTTGCCAACACAGCGCTTTTAACCCAAATTCCAGGGGGTTTTCCCATGGTTAACCTTAACCAAACTTCTTGACAAAGTCAAGGCCATTTTAATATAAAAAAACCTCACTAATTATATCCTGTATTTAGTAATTAATCTTCTTGATTAACTAACCCATTTTGAGACGCCTAGTCTCCAAGATTGATTTGGCCAATCTTGCCTCAATTCTTTTAGTTAGCCTAACCTAACTAAACATCCATATTCTGTTCTTTTATTAAACATAGATATCCAGTTTCTAGGAAAATTTCCCTCAAGAATTCCAAAAAAACCTATCTATATGTAATAAACAGCAAAAACAGAACAACTTTATATTTTGGAGCATTTATTTGGCTAAACGCTCAGCAGTGACTGTAGTACAGTCACAAGGCCCCTTCCTTCCCTTTGGGGGAATCAGCCTCATCTTCTTGGATCTTTATAAGCTCCAATCCCCATGGAATAGCTTAAGGAATTGAGGATGAACACGGGACCATTCTTCTCCCAAGGCAGCTTCAACTCCCCAAATTAGGTAGTTTGGCCCTGGACTAACCAAAATAATCTTCATAGGCCCTACCCATTGCTGAAGACCTCTTCTTGGGTGCTTTTCTTGGCGCCTTTAATCAAACCACACCAGATCTCTAACCTGGAAATAATCACAAGGAAGTACTCCAGGCTTTGAGTTCCACTTGGCGGCACGCTTTTCTTGAACCCACTCTCCTTTACTCCTTGCCTTGGCAAATAACTTCTGCATCTTGGCTTATGTTTCTCTACAGCAGCTTCATAGGAATTCTTTTTCACAAACTCCTATTGGCCAAATTCAGTGCAGGTTGTAGTCTCCCGGCCATACATCATCTGAAATGGTGAAAACCCCATAGAATCATGGGGCATTGTCCAGTATGCCATGACACTCATTGCTAGGTGATCCTTCCAATGGGTTGTAGCTCCATCAGCTAATTTTTCCATAATGTGTTTTAAAGTTCCAATGGTTCTCTCGGCTAACCCATTGGTCTCAGGATGGTAGGGAGCTGCGGTTAACTTAGAAATACCCCATTTTAAGCATTCTTTAGTTAAGGCTGGTCCTAAGTGTGTGGTCCATTTTCAGTGAGAACCTTCTCAGGACAACCATTTTGTGCTATGATTTCTTCTCGGGGAAACTTAGCAGGTGCAACGCTTGTTTCTTTAGCCATTGCTCAAACCTCTACCCATTTTATGAAAGAATCAATGGCAACCACAAAGTATTCTTTCCAACCACTTGGTAATGTGATATGACCTGTATCCATTGAGACCAACTCAAAAGGATGATGTGACATCACTGACTTGAGCTGTACCTTAGATTTTGACGCTGAGAACTTAGAGCACACTTCACATTCTCGTAAAATCTGGAGGACCGTAGCTTTCATCTCTGACCACCAGTACTGGGCTTTTACTGCTTGCCAGAGCTTTTTGTATTTGAGGTGACCTCCCCATTGAACATGAATATCTCTCACCACTTGGCAACGTTTGGATTTTTCTACGTAAATCCTATTCCTCAATAAAGCTTCCCGGGCTTCCTGCGTCTCAACTTCACAGGCCAACAGCGCTTGGGATAATAAGTCAGGAATCTGATTTTCCAAACCAGGTCAGTAAATAATATCATAGTCATATCCAGAGAGTTTTTCAGCATACAACTGCATACGGCCTTGTAAGTCTTCCTTAGTCTGAAGCGCTCTCAATGCTGCGTGATCAGTGACTATAATGAATGGCATTCCTAGGATATACATCCTAAAATGCTCCACCGCCCATACTATTGCCAATCCCTCACATTCAGTAGCAGAGTATTTCCTTTGAGTGGTCCCAAATGTTTTGGAACCATACACCACCGTATGCTGGGACAACTTTGACTCTCCTTCTGGAGTAAGAACGGCACTCAGACCAGTTGAACTTGTATCTGTTTCAATGTAGAACAACTTTGATCAATTGGGGAATCTTAGGATGGGGGCCTCAGAGAGTCTCTTTTTCAGCTCTAAGAAACTTGACTCTTGTTCCTGTCCCCAAACAAACCTGGCATTCTTCCTTGTTAAAGCAAACAACAGCTCTCCAAGCGCAGAAAAATTAGGAATGAATCTCCGATAGAAATTCACCAATCCCATAAATCCCTGCACCTCTTGGACCAACTGTAGTGATCTCATGGTTAACAACTGAGTAACTCTCTCAGGACTTGGCTTAATCCCCTGAGAATTCACAATATTTCCTAACACTTTGACCTCTTGACAGGCAAGCTTAGTTTTAGATACACTAATCTTTAACTTTGCTTTCTCAATTTGGCGGAATACTTCATCAAGATCCTTCAGGTGTTGTTCCCAGAAGGGGCTATACACAGTAATGTCATCTATATACACCAAGACACACTTAGGCTGCAATCCCGTCATAATTTGGTCCATCACTTGCTGAAACACAGCACCAGCTGTCTTCATTCCCAATGGCAAGACTTTCCATTGATAAAGACCATCAGGTGTAGAGAATGCTGTAACCTCCTTAGACTTCTCATCAATCAACAGTTAGTGATATCCCTTAGTCAGATCCAAAGTGGTGAACCAAGAAGATCCAGCCATGGCATCCAGCTGATCCTCAATTTGGTGCACTGGGTAGGCATCATTTACAATATCCTTGTTTACCATTTGGAAATTAATACAAACATGAATATTCCCATCTGGCTTTGGAACACAAACCATTGGAGCAGAATAAGGACTGATTCTCTCCTCAATCAGGTTGGCTCTTTGCATCTTCTCCACCTCTTCTCTGATTGCAGCAACTGCAGCAGGACTACAATGGGGTACATACCCTTTGTATGGCTTCCCAGTAAGCGTTTTTATGATATAAGGTGGACCAGTTCTCCCTACATCATATTTGTCCAACAAGAAACAACTACTCCATTTCCACACCAGAGTATACAATGGGGTACCTGGTGCTTCACTTGGACATAGTATACGGGTTAAATTGTTGAAGGGCACACAAACATAAGAGACAATAGGTTTATTTGTTGTGACTTCTCCAACTACGGGCATCCAAACTCCAATACGCTGACCTTGCTGAATGTCTACAGGAACCGCACAAGTGTTGAATAACTTCCAGGTCTTGAGGGATTCACCATTTGAACCATCCTCAAATATTGCCACATTTGAGGATATATGACGGGGCAATTCTGGGATAACCTGTCCTCCTTGTGTTCCGCAATTGAAAGCTACTGGTTTTAACCAAGTGGTTCCCTTTGGTGGAATTGAACAATATTCCTTGGCATAGATGACAACTGACTGGACGTCTTCTGGTGCTGGCAGAATTTTTAGTTGTTGATAAGCGTATTCACCTCCTTCATGAACCAAGACATTCTTGACGGCGTCCAGGCTCACCTTGGCCTCAACAATCCAAGTCATACCAAGCAGAACATCAAATCCTGCCCCGGGTAAAACTATGGCGGAAGTCTTGACCTTGGTATTTTTCCATTTTATTACCACCTCATCAAACATGTCTTTTTTGATGGTGGTAACCCCATCTGCGGAAGATAAGGTCAAAGTGACCAATCTTGATGGGTCTATTCCATGTCTACAAACAAAGTTCTTTGATACCGCCACTCCAGCACACCCTGGATTATAGACTGCCTTTGCAGAGATACCATCAAGCAAAATATCCAAAAGGATAACCCCTTGTAATGCCCACACAAAAGGTTTTGCAATCAAAAGTGTAGGCATACTCTGGGCCACCTTTTTACGCCATTCAACTTCCTTGAGCCAATCCACGCTCAACTAAACTCGCACAGGCTGTCATGTAATCTCCCTGTCTTCCTTCATCCCTAAGCGCACATCCAATATCCACTCATCTGGAGAGGCGTCTGGACTTCCCTCAGGCAGAGTTGGACAAGAGACATCAATTTCCTGTATGGGTGGTTCCACTGGTTGACTGGCGCTTTTCCTGTATTCCTTCAAAGCCTTCCCAGATCAAAGTCTCATTCTCCCATTATTCTCCAAATTACCAGACTCAGGTTGAGAGACACCTAAGCCTGCCTTTCTTTTCCCAAATCCTTAAACATAAGGTCAGGGTGCTCCTTGGCAAAATCTGCACGGTTGGGAAACTTTCCAGCAAAATGGCCATCTTTCCCACAGATCCAGCATCCCTTGGCCATGGGGAACTTACATGCCCGCTTAAATCTAGACATGTGGTCCTTATCAGAGGGACTTCTTGGACGTCTGGTTCTCTTGGAAGATTCTTCCCCTGCCGCAACATGAGCTCCTGCTCTGAAACAAGGAGCACTGTGTGGAGGGCCTCCAAGATCCCATTCCATCTGGATAACCTTCTGAACGAGTTTTGACCATGACAACTTCTCACAGCGTAACATAGAGGCCTGAGTTTGCAACCCGGGCCACATTCCAGTGAAGAAAGCATCCTCCACTAGATCCTGATTACATTCCACATCAACAAAGGCTAAGAACTCCTCCATTCTGGAAAGATACATTGTCACTGTCTCATGACCAGCTTGAGTAACATCTTGAGCTTTTTGAAGAGCATCACCAAGTCTAAGGGTTACAGTGTAACTGGCTCAAAATTCCTCTAACAAGGTGGTCCAATTGTTGCTTTTACGTCTTTCAAACCACTTGAAACAGGCAGGTCCTGCAAGAACTTCCGATCAATGACGCTTCTCATCATCCCCTAAACCAGAGGCTTGTATAAGGAAACCCTCCAGGAAAGTGTTTCCTTCCTTGGGATTTCCAGAGAACGGTGACATCTTGGCAAGCATAGACTGGACTCCTTTCACCATGGGTTTGTTCTGCCCCCGCGTTGGGCTCTGTGACAGATCCAGGCCTAACCAGTCCATCCTTCCATTATTCTTCCCTTGGCTCTTATTGCTGTTACCTTCCTGGGACAAAGCTTTGAGGAGCTTTGCCTCCAGGGAGGCAATTTTCTCAGATAACACTTTATTTTCATCCCACCAACAAGCCATGATTTCAACGCTTTTTTCCTCTCGTGCTCTCAATGCCTCAATTTCACAATTTGCCATCTCTTTTACTTGTTGCAAGATTTCATCCCATCCTACCAACAATTTCCAAGAATCCCAAGCATAAATTCAGTTCCCTTGGACAGGAGTCCCTTCCTTTGCAAAGTAATTGGAATACAGCTCTTCAAACGCAGCATTAACTTCTACTAAAGATTCAGCAGGAACAGTCTTAGTGACTTCCAGACTGGTCCAGGCTTCTTCCAATGTACTTGTAAGAACCTCATTTCTTGCTGCAGCAGTTTCCACACAAAGGACACCAAACTTGGCTCTCTCAAATTTTAACAAAGAAGGCATGACAATTGAAAAATAGGTGAGGGGAAAGCATCAAAACCAACAATGGGTATATTTTAATGTTTAACTGTTTTTGCTTATATACCATTTGGGTCATACACAGCTGAAAACCCCTCCAGTTCTTGAATCAATCAATGATTTGCATCACGTGGCCTATGACATTCAAGTCATCCAACATAGATCTTTACCTGAAAGACCACCAACAATTCTCAACCTATGAGAATTGACCTACAATGGGCAGAAGTCACCTGACTCCATTCAACCCAATGTACCAATTTGGCATGGAGCTCCCCCAGCTCCCAGCACCAAAACCCTGTGGATTGCACATCCTAAACTCAGCTATCAGTGTTCTGACTGGGAACCAGCTGATCAAACCTGAATTCCTAGACATCCTTGCCTTTATTTAGTTATTTTTGCATTTAATGGTTTTTTGCCTTTAAAACCCATTAAACTGCTTTGAAACTTGAACCAGGCGCCACCGCGGCGCCCAGCAATTTTCCCAGGCGGCGCCCCAGCGCCTGAGAAAATTTGATAGTGGCGCCTCTCAAATTCATTAGGCGGCGCGGTGGCGCCTCTAACCCAATAAATTTGCCAACACAACGCTTTTAACCCAAATTCCAGGGGTTTTCACATGGTTAACCTTAACCAAACTTCTTGACAAAGTCAAGGCCATTTTAATATAAAAAACCTCATTAATTATATCCTGTATTTATTAATTAATCTTCTTGATTAACTAACCCATTTTGAGACGCCTAGTCTCCAAGATTGATTTGGCCAATCTTGCCTCAATTCTTTTAGTTAGCCTAACCTAACTAAACATCCATATTCTGTTCTTTTATTAAACATAGATATCCAGTTTCTAGGAACCTTTCCCTCAAGAATTCCAAAAAAACCTATCTATATGTAATAAACAGCAAAAATTAACATCTTTTTATTTTGGAGCATTTATTTGGCTAAACGCTCAGCAGTGACTGTAGTACGGTCACAATGGTGGCTCTTGAAGCCCCGGTTGGCATTGTTGCAGCTGAAGATATACCCATTAGCCACCATGGCTGGCCCACCTTTAACACTCATGATGGGGGAAAACTTGGGTAGGGTGGAAGGAACCTTGAACTTGCCATCAACGTTGCAGATGTTGTGGGCCACAAGAGATTCCCAAGGGCCAGCAGGAGCATGGTGGAAGCCAGGGAAGTAATCAGGGCAGGGCTTTGAATCATCCCCAGATGAGCTTGAAGGGGGGAGCTTGATGAGGGTGGGGAAGCAGAAGGGGGCTTATTGTGGTGCTCCTCATGTGCAGGAGACTTATCTTTGGGTGGGGTCTTTTTGCCTTGCCGCTTCTTCTTGTTTGGTTCCTCATCAGAAGCCAAGTTATAGAAACTATGATCTGTAAGAGAGCCATCAGATTCCTCTCCCCCAGTAGAGTGAGCAGGGCTCTTCTCAGGAGAGGGATCAGGGGAGGGCTTTGGGGATGGTTTGAGGGATAGCTTGGGGTGGCCTTCTTTGATGAGACAGGCTTCTTGTTGGGTTTGGTTGGTTTTGAAGGACAATTGGTTCCTTTGGGCTGTTTGGAAGTGTTTTTGTCCTAAAATAATAAGTAAAAGGGTTTAAAATAAAACAGTGTATGTAAAAAACAAAAAAAAACTTAAAAAGCATAATATATAAAAAGCAAATCTTAGATGGCTTTTTGGCATTTAAAAGGTAAACAATACTTGTATAGGTTTTATTTTATTATAGTTTTAAATAAAAAATTAAAAGTTAAGATATTTATGTGAAATTATTATATTTATATATAGATTTTATTTTAAAAATTTAGAAAATATTAAAGAGAAAAGTCAAAAATACAACAACTCAAAAAATGAGAAGTTTTTATTATGTAAAACATAAAGTTTTATATGTGAGAACTGAAAAGCGTCGGCATTATGAGTGACAATTAGTAAAAAAGCAGAATTCTCACTGTCAATTACAAAAAATTTTAGACATTATTTTGACAACATTGTCACTGTTGACATTTTTTTAAAAATTTACTATGTTTTTTCATAGTACATTTAATTAAAGTTACGTGGGCTAGCAAAAATTAACCATTTTCTGTGTGTTTTTGTTCACATATAAAAATTAAAAAAATATGAAAATAAGTTTAAAAAGTATCAAGGTTCTTTATTTCTTTATTGAAAATTGTATTTTGGGAGTGGGAATATGATATTTTACCATTGCACTTATATGAAGTTGTTAAGAAGTTGTATTCAAGTATTGAAAAGGGTAAAGTGTCAACAACGTCACTTACGACATACTTTATATGAGGTGGCATATTAATCTAGGCTTAATTGTGCCACTCTAATTTGCTTAACTCCACCCCAGGGGATGATCATGAGCAAATAAACAACATTTATGAGTGTCAACATTATTTTTAATAATAAATTCTATAGTAACTTATATAGTAACTCACACTTAAATTATTGGATCACTGTTAGCCACCAATCCACTTAATATATTAAATCCGTAATAAGTGCCACATAAATATTTATAACATGAACATTTCAACAATCAAATGTATGCGCACTGTCTTTTTCAATATAAAAATCCAATAATTTTTTTAAATGCGCACTTATTTTTTTACTGTAGATGTTTCAGTTTTGTTATTAAAATAAGTTCAGCTTAAAGAGTGTCAACATTGACACTTTTCACGTCGTGAAAACAAATAAAAAATAAACTAATTTTTATTAGTAAACATAAATAAAAATCTGGTTAAATCAAGTTTTTTATTAAGCTTAATATTAAATTGTGTTGAGATGGCCACAATTTCATTGTGTTTTCTGGGTTTTCACCCCTGAACGCTTTTTTTAAAAAAAATAATTAAGCTAGCACAACTAGCAAAAAACATAGGAGATTTAGAGTTTTGAGTCAACAGTGGCCATGTCAACAAAGTGTCAACATGGGCGCTGTTGCCTATTGCCTGTACTTGCCGCAGCCAACAAATCCTTGATAGAATCATGTCTGGCCTCCTGCTAGACTGGACGTTGTACACACCAGGTGCCAAAATACCTGATGGCTTTGTACTGTACCAGAGGCAACTGCCAGAATTAACTCATTCCGCAAGTTGACTTACTGAATGTTGACAATTTGTTGACATTCAGCAAGTTGACATTATTTTGGTATTTATCTGCCGGAACTGGGCATTTCCAAAAATAAGCTAATTTTTCATAGTGAATTATTAAGTCAGAATTGCAAAATTAAAAAGGAACAGACATAATGTTGACATCATTTAAACAAAGGCTTAATTTTAAGCCAAAAAACTAATATAATTTACTATGAGAATGTAATTTCTTTGTACTTTTACATTAAGGTCAACTACAGTAAGTAATATCTGGATGTTGACCCCAAATAAGAATCCATAAATTTCTTAATAAAATACACAATATTCTAAAATAAATACTCTTTATATTTTATACTACTGTTTTCATTAAAAATAAATTAAGATAAGCATTAAACAAAGACATATGCCAACTTTCAGAGCATTATTTGTATTATTTAGATATTTACTGTTATTTTAAACTCACTGTAAACTATAGCTTATTTCTGGAAGTCCACTTAAGCCAACACACATATGTTAAAACTAGAATTTATATATGTAATTATAATGTCAACTTTGTGTCAAATTGACGTGTTGCCTAAATTGCAACAAAGGGGTTTGGCTAAGCAAACAAAGTGGCATAATTTAAGCGAGATTTAATAGAAGAGTTGCTATAAAAGAACGCTGACTGCCTGAATGTTGACACCTTTTTTGTTTATTAGTAAAACACTGCTGCTTAACAAAAAGCACACATACAATGGTATGGTAATTCAGGCCAAAGTACCCAGGGCTGTACTTCAGACTTCCCTCTACAATCCCAAATATTTAGTTTTCATAAGTTACATATGCAACTCTTTAATTTTTTTAAAAATTTAAAAATAATCAATTTTGGCCTTAAAAACCAACTCTGGAAAATATTAACCAAGCTTTATAAGTGATTTACATAGTGTTTTTTCACTTTAATGCTGACTGTCAGTATGTTGACGTCAAAATTAAAGCGTTTTTTTATGCTGACAAACTAAATTAAATATTTTTGACTATTGTGACTACCAGAATGCTGACTTTTTATTTAAACATGGGTTTTTTCTATTCTTTAATAGTAAACTAGCTCTAAAAGCACTTTTCATACTTCTATAAACTATTTACTTAATAATAAAATTTAAAACAAGTGATTATTATTTAATTTTATTCATGTCTCACATGATTATTCTTACTTTATGAACTCTACTCTAATTATTGTAGGACAAATCTTCCAAGAAGCCACAAAATAACCCCAAGTCAACCAAGAAAGTACCCAAAGCCTCTGGAAAGGCCCAAAGTCCCTACCCCAACAAAAAATCAGCCAAAGAGCCCTCAACAAAACAGAAGATAAAGGAGAAGACCCCAGACCCTGAAAGCAAAGAGCCCTCCCCTGCCCCCTCCTCTTCTCCAAGCTGGTACCAATCAGAAGGAGATGAGGTTCCACTAAACAAGCAAGGAAGAAAGAAGATACCCAAGAGTCCAGAATCCCAGCCAAGCCCAGATGAATCAAGCTCAAAGGAATCAAGTCCCAAGGAATCAAGCTCATCCCAGTCCAGAAAGCGCAAGAATTCAACTCCAGATAATTCCCCTCCACCGCCCAAAAAATCTGCACCTCCATCCTCCTCATAAAGCATCAATTAAGAAGATCCTGATGATTACCTTTCTGGCTATCATCAAGCACCAATTGGCCCATGGGATCCCCTAAAGGTTCACAATATATGTAACATCAAAGGAGAGTTTAAGCTCCCAAAGAAGTTCCCTTGGTTTTTCCCTCTAATGTCTGTCAAAGGAGGTGCAAGTTTAGTCTGTGATGGCTATGTTTTTAATTGCAACAATCAAAAGAGAGCAGGAAGAAGCAAGCATTATGTATGTGAAGATAGAAGCTGTGCTGCCAGAATCAATACAGAAGGATGTGATAAAGTCATTAGTGAAAAAGGAGAGCACACATGCAATGCTCTAATAAATCTTATTGAAAAGTTTCTAAAGTGGTACCTCTACCAAATGGTCCCAGTCTCCAAAGATGTCAAGGCTTCTGATCTGGCAGTTAAGGCCACCACACACCTAAGTAATGAGAACCTGAAGCTCATCCCTGACTGCAACCAGTTAGTGAAGTACATATGTGACAAACGCCGTGACCTAGTCCCCCATAAGAAATCAGCCATGGTTCAAGGAGAGTTAGTCTTGACAGAGGAGTTAAAGATGTTCAATGGTGATGAGGTATTCCTTTTACATGATAATAGTCCTACAGCAGAGGCAAGAATTATATACTATGCTACACAACAGAACATGGAGCAGTTAAGAGATTCAGAGACCTGGTTATGTGATGGTACCTTTGCAGTATGCCCCCGCCTTTTTTACCAACTATGGGTTGCACATTCCCTTATCAAAGGCAAGGTGCTCCCATTTGCCTACTTTCTTCTTCCTGGGACAAAAGAAGAGATCTACACAAGGGCCTTTAAAATCCTTCAGGAGGGCATCAAAGCCCTACCCAGTAATAGAAAGAGTCCCCCTGGCCATAACACTAGAGCCAATCCAAATGATGATGAAAAGGATGAAGCCACCCTTGCTGCAGAAAACGAAGCTCAAGATAAAGCACTTGGCCCCTCAACTATAATCATGGACTATGAAACTGCCCAGTATAACGCTTTTTTAAATACCTTTAATGGAGAGGTACAGGGGTGTTTTTTCTATTATTGACAGGCTGTCAACAGGCAACTAAAGGGTCTACCTGAGCTCAGCAAGCTCCACCATCTAGATACATCAGGAAAGTGCAAGTTCTTAATTCAGCAGCTTGTAGCACTAGCCTTTGTAAAGCCAGAGCATGCTGGACAAGCCTTTGAGCTCCTATGCCAGGGTCCATATGCCAAGAAACATGATGGTGCCTTCTACCCTTTCATTGAATATTATGAACCACAGTGGATTGGACGTAAGGTCACTAAGCCCAGAGCCAAAGCCAACTAGAACTGCTACCAGGCAGTTCTTAAGGATGAGATGAAAACTACTTCATTTTTGGAGGGCTGGCATAAGCATATCAAATCCTCCTTTGGAATCAAGCCCAGATACAACACCTTTTACGAGCACCTCAAAGCCCAACAGGGGAAGACTGCTGCATCCATCAGAGATATTGAGAACCGCCCATCTAAGAAGAAGAGAACCACCAAAGAGAAACAGTATCAAGAGAAGATCAAGGACGCTGTCAAAGCCAAATATAAGCTTTCAGAGATTGGAGAATACATCAAGAAGATTGCCACAGTTCTTAATGGCAACCAGGTTATTACAGTCTAGCTTTTCATTAAATTTATTGAGTATTGCCTAATTTTTTATATAGTTCTTATATATTAAGTATAATTTTTTTAAATAAATAGTTATTCTAAATAACTCATTAATAATTTATGGTACTTTTTTTATAAAATCATTGATTTTCTATTGATAGTTTGATGCTTTAGACTGTTTTACATGGCCTATATTGGTATTTTACTAGTAAATTATATGTTTTTTGTAGTTTTCAATATAGAAAAAACTTTATATTCCTGTTTATGATTGCTATATTTTGCTATAATACGTGAAATTTTATGTAGTACCTTTTTGTATTTTAGATTTATTTTGTTTTTATAAGTAGGAAAAAATTTATTATAGTAAAGATAGCTAATTTCATAGTAAAATAAAATAAAAAGTGTATTTTTATGAAATTTTTTTAACATTCATGTATAAATTTTATGGACTTTTTAAAATCTATGTTGTCACATTACCCTAAAAAGTTTCTTGAAGCTTAATTTTTATTAAGTAAAATGTTCAGGAATCAGGTTTCTGCTTATTAAAAAAGTGTCAACAATTAGTAGTCTGCATGAGTTAAAACTTAATTCTGACTTTTCAATGCTGTCAACATTAAATTATTTTTAATTCTGATTATCAACATATAGTAAGTCAACTTGCGGAATGAGTTAATTCTGGCGGTTGCTGTACCAGAACACGGTGATCCTGCTCCCTGCCTTCAACGCCTTGTCAGTGCAAGGGTTATTCCAGGCACCCGCTGCCATGCCCCAAGCAACCAATGAGAGCACCATGCCAGCCTACATAGCTCATAGACTTCAAAGCGCTGCATTAGAGCCTTTTGCTGGAGCCAACAACAATAACGCCGCAGCATGGATTCAATCTGCTCAAAGCAAGCTGGCCCAAATTAAATGCCTGCAACAATTCTGGATTACAGAGATCTCCATCCAACTACCTCATGATGCTGGCATCTGGTGCAACAAGTGGCATTAAGAACACACTAAGAAGGATTGGGACACTTCCAAACAAGACTTCTTGGCAAGATTTATGCTGACAGACACCACACTCATGATCATACACCAAGTGAAGAATCTAACTCAAACGGGCACAGTGAAGGAGCTCACCTGTGCTTATGAGGAACACCAACTATGTGCTCTCTCAGATATGGCTTTTGAAACTCCAGTTACCCACCTCATGTACTAAGACACTCTTAAGTTGCATGTAATGAGACACGTAAACCTGGATCAAGTAGCCAACCTGAAAAGTTTGTACCATGAGGCAGAAAAAAGCGGAACAAATGTCCAACACTCTCCACAAGGCGCAAACTGGAAAAGAGAGAGACCCAAAGACTCTCACTCAGCCAGGTGCTCTAACTGACCACCCCCTGGGAACAACAACAATAGTGCAAACCATAAGCCTGTGGGCTCAAATAGACATGGAAGTGGGAACAATGGCCAGTAAATTTTACCCATTTCCATATCACTGCCACGCAAGGCAGTCAAGACAAGGGAAAAGCCCAGGGAGAGCACTAAGCAAGGAAAGCTCTCCCCACTCAACTTCTGACTTGCCCAACAATTAATACCAACCCAAGGACGTGGACCAATGACCAATGCTCCAAGTACCCTCAGAGGACCTGGTACTGTATACATTGCCAGACATCCTAATAAACTGATGACCTATCATTTCTGTTTTTGCAGTTACACAGGCTCAGCCCTCCTGGACTAGGGCGCGGATCAAACCCTAGTCAACAGCAGCTTTGTAGATAAGTTCAAGCTAACTGCTAATTCTTTGCGGATTAAAAACGTGGTTTTAGCTGATGAACATTACATTGCTGTGACAAGGGAAACTGCCCCCTTCTCTGTCATTCTTGAGAACCTGCATTCTACTATCCAATGTCCTGTCTTCAAATTTCCCAAGTTTGATATTGTGCTGGGACTGGACTGGTTTCAAAGAAAAAAACCCCACATAGACTGGGCAACCTCGGTACTAACCATCAAGTGTGAAGGCGTCAATCACCAGATCTACCCTAACTCAGTGGATCAACTTCTACGCAACCACATCTTTGTACTCATTATGGAAACTGTGAATAAAAAGGAGAACCTCAAGGCAATTGACTGGGACTCCTGCCAGTACAAGATCATACACTTCAAGGATCACCAGGATACTGCTATGCCTCAGGACTTCAAAATTGTAGCCCACCATCCAGAAATCTTCAAAGAGGCTCTACCTGGGTTGCCACCAGAGAAACACATCCAACACTCCATCCACTCAAGGGAGCTGTACCTAAGGCGCAACTCATCTACCGCCTGACCCCAAACAAAGATGATGCCCTACGTGCTTACCTCAAGGAAGCATTAGAGAAAGGACTTATTGGCCCCTCACAGTCTCCTTTTGGTGTTGCCATATTCTTTGTGGCAAAATAAGATGGTACCCTACACCTAGTCACAGACTACTGAGCCCTAAACAAAGTTACTATCAAGAATTGTTACCCACTATCACTCATTGACAACCTCTTTGATGCCTTGGGTGGCGCCACAGTCTTCTCCAAGATTGACCTAACCGCCAGCTACAATCAGATCCACATTAAGGAAGAAGATATCTCAAAAAAAGCATTTTGTACTAAATACAGATCATACAAGTTTGTGGTACTTAACTTTGGAATGACAAACACCCTGTCAACCTTTGTGACTTTCATGAACGAGGTGTTTGCCCCCTACATTGGCAAGCATGCCCTAGTGTACCTGGACAACATCATTGTTTACAGCCCCTAAGTAGAACAACATCACAAAGACCTGGAGGCAGTCTTTGCTACCCTGGTGTGACACAAGCTGCTAGTCAAGCCTTCCAAATGTCAGTTCTTCCGTGAGCAGTTACCCTTCTTGGTACACATAGTTTTGAAGGGTGGCATTAAACCCGATAACCAGAAAAATCAAGCTATCTGTAAAATGCCCCCTCTAAAAGACAAGTCAGAGCTCTGCACATTCTTGGGAATGGTTGCCCATGTGCAATGCTTCATACCTGACTGTGGTGCCCTGACTGCACCCCTATCCGCCATAACTGGTGCCAAATCTAAGTTTGTATGGACCCCCCAACATGACCTTTGCTTCAGACGTCTCAAAGAGAAACTTACAACAGCACCCATTCTTCAATACCCCATACGTGATGGGGAATATCAAATGGAGACAGACGCCTCTAACTCATCTATTGGGGGAGTGCTACAAATCAAAAACAATGATGGTGACTTCCTGCCTGTGGCCTAAAAATCAAGCAAACTGACAGACGGAAAGTGCCAATACCCTATGCACAACAAAGAGTTGTTGGCAATTGTACACTGCCTGGTCAAATGGCGTTGCTACCTAGAAAAACAGGAGGAGTTTGCAGCATTGACTGACCACAAGTCAATTATAATCTTCAACCCCCAAGCAAACCTATCCCGCTGCCAAGCCCACTGGATGAAACCGCTGGAGAGGTTTAATATGCTCATACAATATAAGCCTGGCCCAGAGCTTGCCATGGAAGACACACTCTTGCACCTGTACATCAGGGCTACAAGGGGTGAGAATGGGCTCAACCCAGACTGGCCTCTTCTGGTACTCCAAAAAAGAGACAAATATTTCCCCCTGGGACCACCAGCATTACAAAAGAGACAGTAATCAATAATAAGTACTTATTTGCAGACGTGTACAGAACCTTACACCACAAAATGACTGATGAAACCACCATTCCTTATATCCCTACGCATCAGTGAGTGGACACCATCCTACGTTATAATAGGGACCTAGGACATACCAAGAGCTACAACCTCTAAAAATTCCTTAACCACAAAGCATGGTGTCCAACCCTATACTGAGATGTCCAGGAAGTCCCAGACCAATGCAAAGTATGTGAGAAATTTGCAAAATGTGCCACCCCTCCTAAATAGGTAGTTTCTATCTGCTCACAGCTGCCCTTCAAGGTAAGGGCCCTAGACATTGTGGGACCCATGCCAGGGAAACATAACAAAAAGAAGTACATCATTACCGGGATAGACTTTGCCATGTGATGGCCAGTGGCACAAGCAGTTAAAACACATACAGGTAATAGTGTGTGGTGATTCATAGGGAAAAATCATCAGCAAGCTTGGAAAGCCAGAACTCCTGATAACTGACAGAGGCAAAGGATTGACCTTGGAAGATACCCACGTTTACCTCACTAAGAATGGGGTCCAGCACACAGTGGCAACACCTTACCATCCCCAGGCCAATGACGCGTGGAGCGGCTGAATTATAGCCTTGGGCAAGCCCTGGCCAAGCTCACTGCCGGGAGACCTGAGTAATTGTTAGAGTGAAATGGTACACAGCGTGATTCAAGGAAATATGATCAGGATATAATAAACCAATCATGAGCTGCTTGACAAACAGGAGACCAAATTGGGAGGATGGCTTCAACATCTTAGATCCAATGGTAGTGTAGCAGAAGATGGAGGTCAAAATTGTCAATAAACAAATGACTTGCAAGGGTACATCCGAGAAAGAATCTGAAGGGATCAGCATGTAAAGGGCAGGCCAGGTTGTGGCCATGGAATCAACAGCAACCTTGACTGCCACAACAGCTAAGCTTTCAAGGGCAGGGGCAAACAGCCCCAGATACGCCATCATTTTGGGATAAGCTTTCTTTTATTTTGAGAGAAAATAAGCTATCTAGAAACAAGCTTCTAGAGGGAAATGAGGAAGTCTTAAGAGAGTTCAGGATGGGAGAGGAGGGGGTTCTATGACATCTGATTGGCTGGCAAGGATATTTTCAGCAGTTGAAGGTCCTGCACTGGAATTTGAGTCGATGTCATCATAATTTGAAAAATTCTGGTGACCAGCGGGTCAAGCGCTGCCATCCCCAAATAAAGTATAATGCGTGATTTTCTTGTCATAATTATTCGGGAAAAAATAAGGCAGGTCCAGATTTTCCTGGGCTATTTGGGTGACCCCAGGTTTGACCCATTTTTTGTCCATGACAGCATTTAAGTTGTCTATTTTTTTCAAGGGTTTGGCTGCAGTTCTTTGCTGGTTTCTGGTTTACAAGGACACACTATCCCTTCCATTTGATTTTCTACCGTAACAGGAATGGTACAAGCAGCTACCAACTGCCTTACTTGTATGTGGAACCCGTTTGAACAGATCCACTGGGAAAAGCCCCTTTGAGCTAGTTTATGGCACACAACCCAACATCATCCAATCACTATCAGGGCCTAAGCTGAAAATGCCAAGCAAGGTTCCACCCCACTCAGACCCCCAGGTCATACAGGCAAATAGCAATCAATCAGAAAGGGAAGAAAAGCCTCTATAAAAGACCTTTGTCCCCATCCAAGACAGACATCAGATCGGCAATGAAGTCTGGGTTATGAACACCGACAAGAGTAAACAACAACCAGAAAAGCTGGGCCTGGCCATCATCCTAAAGGTAAACAAAACCAACACTTACCCTGGGCAAGGGCTCAGAAGCGTAAACAAGACAAAGTTCTCCATCATGATTGCCTGAGACCCTGCAAGGCAAGACAGAAACAATGTGATACTGTTCTTACGCCACTGAACAGCAGTTGGTAAAGTATGGTGCTGGGGCTCCTGACGACCTCCCTGATGACCTACCCCAGAGAGGCTGACCTTCAGTTGGGGGTGTTGAAACAGCAGGCTCAACCCACCAGCAAGGTTCTGAGTAAGCGGGGGTGACCTGTGATCTGATTATCCAGTCACCTGCAGCTGAGTTAGGAAATCAACTCAAATGTCCAAAAACAACAGTATGAACAAAAGTTGAGCCCCCATGGGGGATACCTCACTTTGGCGCTTGGCTCATTACCAGGATCAAGCTGCCCCCTCCACTGTCCCATTGTGTGATAAATGCTATCATGTTCCGGTTATCCACAATTCACAGTGACTATACAATACATATCTCTCATTAAAGAATATTATCTAGTTTCCAGATATTTTCCCCTCGTAACTCTGCTAGGACAGCGCAGTTGCGACACTTTATTGGGAGCTTAATGCTATTCTACTATGGATGGGGGCCACCAAACCATATGGGGGTGGTGCTATGGCATGATTATGTATGATGTGAATGGTGAATGACTTATTGAGGGATCAGCGTTGGTGATTGGCTATGGTCCTAATTTGGGGATATTGTCTGCATTTTGACATTGGAGGTGGAGGGTCCTATACTGTTAGATACGTCAAGGGGAGGCTCTAAAAGCGACTCAGCGTGCTGTGAGGTATGTTGGCAGGGGAGGTGTTGATCTTGGTAGCAATAATTGAAGGTACCGTTGCAAGGGAGGAGGAGCTTTCTATAACTGACTTGTGTACTGTAAACTAAACATGTGGATATGAAGTATCGATAAGCTTTAAATGAAGCTGGGGGTTCGTTATGCTAGACTCGGATCAGATTTATTAAGCCTTTCATTTAGCAGTCACGGTGGCGATTATTGAGGGAATGATTCCCTGGGAGAGCAATTGGAATTGGTTAGAGTTGAAATCATCAAAGATGCTGTTGGATGAAAAGCGTTTAAGGGGTGGATTGTGGGAAGGAATTAAGGGGTTGAAGAGCGTTTATCATGTATTGATTTATATTGATTGGATATGAAAGTGGGGGTTAAAATAAAGAGATTTATTTTTACAATTTAGGTTCAGTGAGCGGGGGTTACTTTTGGCAGGGGTAGAGGTGTGGTTGCATGTTTGATATCAGGCTGGCTGATGCAAAAGGCAGGAGTGATGGATGTCAGTTTCGAGTAAGCGGGGTGATCTTTTGCAAAGGCTTGGTCTTAGGTGGTTTGGTCTTAAATGCAGCCAATTGGTTACTGCGCTGCTGGTTTAAACAGAAGGTGGAAAACCTTTTCTTCACCTGCTGTTCCCCACAGTCACCCATTCCTATGATAACCTTTGGTTTGTGGAACTTGGTTTGCAATGTGCTTTCATCAAAGGAATTAATCGGAAACTTTCGTTTATCGGTTCGGGGTTTAGGAAATAAACCCCAGTTTATTACATCACGGTTCAGCGAGCGCGAATTTAGCCGGGAGATTTGCGACTTGCTTGGGTTTTGTGAAGCCGAAATGGGGGTTTGGATGATATCAATGGTTGATAAACAGTGGATTCACTAAAGGACTTGAATACAAGTAATGCGGCATAGATAAGGGCTGTTTGGAGGGGCGTTGAGGGTTAAGGAAATCTGCCATGAAGCAAATCACAAGGTAGTTGATGTTGCAGAGTTCGGTTGTGGAAATGGAAAAGGAGTGTGTCATAGGGGTTCCTTTATGGTAAAAGGCAAAGCGCGACGCGTTCAGCGCAGACGCGAATCTTAGACAGACTCGGGTTGTGAGCCGAGTCTACTGCTTTAGACAATGGAATGAATTAAGCCGAAACTTGAACATCCCCCACTTGGCAATGCTATTCTTTTATTATTCGACTGGGGAAGCTACATGGGAATCCCGCTTTCCAGACAGGCTGGCCAATCAAATGCAAGATTAAACGTGACAAGCCAAAGGATGATTTAAGCAGATTTGTTTCAAACCACGGAGTTCGTTTAGAATTTTAATTGGAATCGATTTAATTAGTTATACAAGCCTTTGCATGTGTCCGGAACCAATGAAAATGCTAGGTCAGGGGATACTTGATGGCTCAACCTGGAGTCCGAATCAGAGTCAAGCTGGTTTTGGGGAGTGGCTTAATCCAAATGCAATATAAGATTCGAGGGAGAGAGACGTTGGTGAATAGGTATAAACAGGGCCTGTGCAAGCTTCATGGGTATGGCACTTGTGATGGATATTTCAAGCAGCAGTATTTTTAAAAGCCACGCGTTTACTATGACTGACATGTCACGTAAGCCTACCACGCCACTGGCAAGATTATCCTCCCTTGATAAACGCGAACTTACCATCAACCCACCCCTGCCACGCTTTGGCCACTCACCTTCCCACAGCAAGCCTCCCCCTCGCACCCTCCGTGCACCTATTGCTCCTAGCAGCCATGACTTATCCAAAGAACGCATAGCCCGGTGCCGCACCAGAAAAATGTTACTTAACCCACCTAATTTCTTAACTATCCACAACACCGCCGAGATCGAATTAAAGTTTGTTAAAACCAAGCCGCTGGTTTCGGGGAAGCGTGCCCTGATCCGACAGGGCGAGATGTGCAAGATTACCAACCGGGGCGCTGCCCGTCGCAGGTTTTTTCTCTTTTCAGATGTCTTGGTTTATGGTGCTATCCTTCCAGAGACCAAGGCTAGAGCCTATGGTAAAGAGTTGGATCGTCAGATCACTGTTTCTGTTGGGAATTTATTCGTAGATGAACTTCCAAGCCAACCTTGCTCCTTGTGGATTACTACCGAGAAGGAGCAGTTTAGAGTTAGTTGCTCCTCTCCTGAAGTTCGTGCCGCTTGGTTCAAGGACATTTCTCTTGCCATTGATGCCTATCGTCGTCGGCCTACTTCTTCCCCAAAGCCTTTGACTCTATCCTCTTTCTTCTCTTTATCTCTGCCTGCTTCACCCGTTGTCTGGAATTTACAACGTAAGAACAGCGCTGCATCTGTAGCCAGTAGCAACTCTTCTTCTTCTTCCTGGGTTCCTGACAATGACGCCCCTATATGCATGGCTTGTAACGTTACCCGCTTCTCTCTTCTTGTACGCCGCCACCACTGTCGTTCCTGTGGCATCGTCATCTGTAGCCGCTGCTCTCGTGGCCATTCCTTGTTCAATGTTGGCAATCGCATCTGTGTCAACTGCCACGAAAACCATATCCCTAAACCCGAGACTAGCCCAACCTTAGCCAGTGCGAACGGCAACCTATCTGATTCCTGCTCAGATAACACTCTCAATTCCATAGCTTCCACTCCTCCTGCTTACTCAATCCACAAGCCGCTCGCCTCCTCACCTCTTAAGCCGACTATCCCTGCCTCAAACGTATGCTAATTTCCCTTCCCCAAGCTATACCTGTACGCCTAGCCGTATCCCGGCAAAGAGCAAATCCCAAAAACTTAAGACATGGCCGTTTCAACTACGAGTAGAACCTAGTAAAGGCTTATGCAAACTTTATTTATTTAATAAACTAGATCATTCCCCAAAAGTATATCTATTCCTCTCGCAAATCGTTCACGTATTCCTTCTTTTAAATACCTAATATTCATCTAACTTTATTTATTCTCATGTTTTTTAAAGCTTCGCAATCATCTTTTGGGCGATGCTTCGTAGCGTAACACCGTTGACTCTTTTTCTTTCCAAAGCACACTTGGCCCCGAGATTAGAACAAGGCTTCCAAGAGGCAGTTGTCCAGGTGAGCTTTTCCAGGGAATCCAGCCTCAAGTATAAAAACATCTATCTAAATCGGCAAACTACCAAATCTGAAACATCGCACGGCAACTTTATTGGGGACCAAGGTATATGGGCCCTACCGCCCTCGACTTAGCTCAGCAGGCTAAACCAAACCAGATTATACCCCATCACTACGCGAGTGGTAACCCATTTCAGCGGCAAGTAGCCAGCTACAAGCAGCCCCATACGATAATGGGTTGAGGGAATTTACTGGATTGGTTAGATCCATTTAGATTCACCAGAGGGGGAGGCTAGAGCTGCTTCGGCCAAGCAGCCACGGCCAATTTCTAGCTCTGGGTCACCAATTTAAATATTTATTTTGAAATGTTCAAATATAAAACAATTCCGGTCTGGCTATAGCGGTCCAGAGCTAGAAGCTAGTCGGGGAGGAGCCGAAGCATCCCTAGGAGAAGCAAACATCGCCTGTACGAAACTCCCGAGTGGCTAATCTGGAACCGCAAAGCAAAGCTGATGGATACTTGGGTGCCACACAACTGAAACCTCTCCCAACCCAGCCGCCCAAGCCCCACCCCCAAAGGAACATCACCTTAACATCGGTACATACCTTGGCCAAGAGTTGATCCTTGTCACGCCCAATTGTCAGGGTTAACCCTGACATGATCAATATCGTTCATCAATCTGCCAATAACACCCCCAGAAAACTTGGGACAAGAAGACACAAGCATCCCAGAAAACCCAGACCCATGTGAACTGCATCTACTCCAACCCAGGCAACTCAACCTGGGACAGTTGTCAATTTTAAAATAACTTACGAGACTGCACAACCAGCCCTCGTATTGAAACATTGTTCCAGGCCGCAGATGAAACTTATTCCGAGGATCTGCATGTGCACTGAATCCAAACAACTTACCTTCAGGGCACATGGCCCCGGGTGACTCAGGCCATTTGGGTTCAACTGCGTTCGGCATACTAAATCAAGCAGGAGCTAAAATTAACCACTTGAACTGGATTTTACCCACAGAAACTTCTTCCCAAAGCTTTCCCCCGCCCACTCAGGGCCTCAAGACAAGGATTTCAACCCCAAAATCAGGTCCAATTAAGGTTGCACCCGACAACTATATACTCCAATTATGATATTTTCCTAATTTAAGGTATCCAAATTTTCCATAAATGAGCTGGGAGGGCCTCTTCCTCCAGCCCCACACGCCTGGTATCTGGTAGATTTCCCACCAGTGAAACCAATCATGTGTGGCTATCGGGGTTGTCATCTCTGAAGAAAATATAGGGAAGTTGTCCTTTCAGGGATCAACCTCTGGACCCTCCACCCATGCTTCCTTTCAGCCAGAGGACCAGTTGGCAGCTGGCCAGTTGTTTTTGCAACTAGCTCCCGTGGATATGATCCCCAGTAGTCTATCCAATGACAATTGCCCCAGGGATCAACCCCCTGAACTTTTAGCTGGGTTCTGAATACTGTAGCCCAAACCCCAGGTGCCGACCCATTATTTCTGGGGCTGGCTCCTGGTTTTATCCAGCCATACAGTTCCCCCCCAAAAATTCTCAGCCTCAAGGAGGTTGCTCTTGAGTTTTGAAGCCTTAAGCAGATAAAGAAATGATGACAACCAGCAGTACATCCAGATCTTTGGCCCACCAGGATCTAAGCAGAGAGAGAGGCTACCCCGCCAACCCCTGACCAGGGACTGAGCATCCCAGCTTCCTACCCTCAGACAAAGATATTATTTTTTCTGGCGTTTCAAAAGATTGGATTTGAAATCAGGTTTAAATATATCACCTTGCACATTTTCAGAAACTTTGGGCATACTCCAGGTTTTGTCTGGGGGTGAGACGCCCCACCCTACCTAGGACTAAGCATCCAAGCTCCCTGGAATAACCGGTCTGAAACACTTGCCATCACTGGGCCTTCTCAGGGAACCCCAGGGATGAGACTAGCTGACCCACGGGAACTTGGGCCCAAGCCCAAGCTTTGCTTAAAAGCCAGAGTGCCCTGCTCGGGAAGCTGGTTGATCAGGAGATTGGTTGGTAAAGCTGCATCAAAAGCTATAAAGTTTCTCTATAGGGGCAAGGGATCCATCACCACTTTTAATCTAAGAATATGAACCTTTGGCTCTCTCATTCCACCCTTATCTGGTCCAAGTATCCCTGCCGTATAGTACAGCCTATTCTGGCCAGCCAACCATGGCCCAGCAGGCCTGCAGCCAGCAGTTTCCTGCCCACCAGGTGTACTACCTGAGCTGGTTCATTTCAGCGGATACCCGCCCAACCCAGCCTATACGTGTGATGGTAAGTTCCATAATTGTCAGAGATCCAGTCTTGGCCGGCCGGCCCGTTGTTTTCAGGGGTAACTCGGGCCGGGTTTCTGGCGGGCAATGTCCACCACAAGAGGGGAGCTAACTTTAAGAGGTATGAGGCCGACATCCCCACCCAAGACCACGGGCCGGCGGCCGGGATTATAGTGTCGATTGCCCCTGTGAGGGTGATGTACACAATCCCAAACAGCTTGCCAGTATGGTCAACTGGGAGGTCAGGTGCAGAAGCAGGCATGGGTTTTGGGGTCATTGGCGGCTTCATGGGCAGGTCGTAAGCCGGGGGGGGGGGTAATTGAATTTCTGTCTGAACAACTTGGGTGTTGAGAATATCCACAGGCCTTGTCGGTTGTATCTAATAGCGGATTGTATGCGGGCCAGGGGATCGAGTTCAAGTACCTTTTCTGGGGTTTATTCCTTGTATTCAGACTTCAGAAGGTAGTTGGTAAAGCGGACAGGTCCAAAGGGTACACCAGGAGGGCGGAAACCAGCGGGCAGTGGGGCAGGCGGGCCAGAAGATCTCGAACTGAATTGGTAGATGGCAAATACAAAATAAGGTAATAGCTGTATGACCCAAATCAACATAACCTTTATTCAAAAATGGCAATAAGTTTGGAGCGCGGGGTCCTTGGGTCTATATAGTACCCCCCTCCAAACTTAACATTTTCTATGGGGGGTTCATCAAGGCATTGGGAAGGCCAGGGCCAGGGGAACTGGATGCTTGGGTCAAAAGGCGGCAAAATGGCACTCAGCCCAGGAGTTCTTTCATTGGCCCAGAATCTCAAATTGGCTGCTTGATTGTCCCGCTCTGGTGTCAAGGTCATGGGACCGGGTTGCAGGCCCGTGCCTCTTTCTTGGGTTTGCTCTTGATTGGTTGTTGGCATAGACTTCAAGTTCATGAGGCTAATAGTTGCCAAATCAGTACCTTCATTAGGTGCAGTGATTAATCATCCATTTGGTGTGATGATTTCTTTGGTTTGGCTCTTTCTACTGCATGGGTCAATATGCTTAGTGTCAGCTTGCGGGGGCTCAATCCCAAGAAAAGGCGGGCGGGTGGTCCTGCAGTCCACAGGCCCAGCGGCTCGGGGGGATCCAGGTTCTGGGTTCAATTCCCGCTCTTGGGCCTGGGGTTCCAGAGGAGGAGAATTGTCAATTCTGACATCATCCCCTTCTTCCCCCAAGCTCCCTCCCTCCCGCTTCTTCAAGTTCAGGTAGTGTTGAACAGCTTCTTGGGCATTGGTCAGGTTGCTCAGCAGTTCCCAAGTACTTTCTTCTAGTGGGTATCCTCTCCACTTGACGTAATACTGGGGTTTTTGGTAGTGAGTTTGGTCACCGTGTATGTATTCAACTTCATATTTCTCACTGCGGTTTGTTTGGATGGGTGGAGGGGCTGTCTTAATCCGTTGGTGAGAAAGAAAATTCTCATCCTTTTTGAACAACAGGGAGCGATAAAACATATCATGAATCTTCCAGGAGGGGAGTAGGTCTAGCTTGAAGGCAACCTCACCAACTAGTTTGGTGATTTTGTGGGGCCACTTCTTTTGTGAGCTAATTTCCTGCAGGGCACGTACAGGGGTACGTTCTGGGAGTCTAAGTATACCTTGTCTCCCACTTGCAAGGGTTGGCCCAGGGTTTGTTTGCGGTCAGCAAAGGCTTTGTAGGTCTGCATAGCACAATTCAGGTTGGTCAAGCATGTTTTTTGTGTATCGTGGATTTGCTCGACCCAGGAACAACCAGTGGTGTTAGTTTCCTTCTTGCCAATATTGGGATCCCAGGTGGGGTCAAACCCGTAGTTGGCTTTGAACGGAGACATCCTGGTGGAGGCGTGGTCCTTACTATTATATGCAAACTTGGCCATGGGAAGCATGTTGGCCCAATTTTCCTGGTCAGTGTTGGCATAGCATCAGAGGTATTGTTATAGGATCTAGTTTACTCTTTTGGTTTGGCCGTCAGTCTGTGGGTGGTAGAAGGTAGATACACACCTCTTGATTCCCAAGTCTTTCATCACTTGTGTCCAGTAGTTTGACGTGAATTGGGGGCCTCTGTCTGTGATGATTTCCTCCAGCGTCCTGCGTTGGGTGAGAGTGCGGTCGTGGAAATGTTGGGCTATCTCCGCTGCTGTGCAATGAGTGGTGGTCAGTACAAAGTATGCCATCTTGGTGAAGCAGTCTACCATGACCAGGATTGCGTTGAAGGAGAGGGACAGGGGCAATTTGACAATGTAGTCCATGGAAACAGATATCCAGGGTCCAGCGGGTATATTCAAGGGTCTTAGTAGTCCTTCAGGTTTGTTTCTGCGAGGTTTGGTTTGTCCACAGGTCTCGCATTCTTTCAGGTACGCGCTTACTTCTTGGTCCATCTTTGGCCAGGCAAAGTTCCTTCTAATGCTCCGGAGAGTCTTGAGTCTCCCTGGATGTCCAGCCATCTCAGAATTGTGATACTCTCTCAAGATGTTGGTCCTGATGCTTCCTTCTGGCACAAAGATTCTGTTGTGCAGCATTAGTGTTGTTCCCTTCAATGAGTAGCCTTTGTAGTAATGAGGGCTATCCAAGGATTTTGAAAGGTTGGCAATCATGTTTTTAGTGAATTTATTGAGTGATTGGGCCTTCAGTACTTCTGGTTTGTTGGCTCTGATCTTCATCAATCCCAGATGGATGCCTAGGCTAGCTGGGTCCAAGAGTGCTTGGGTGTTGTGGTTACAAGTTTCTATGTGGGTGGGTGCCAGGTAAGTTCTTCTACTCAGGGCGTTGGGTACTACGTTCACCTTTCCTGGCTTGTAGTCTATGGTCAGGGTGTAGTCGCCAGTTCTAAAGCCCATCTAGCTTGTTGTTGGTTTAGCTGCTGTGGTTTAAAGGAATAGACCAAGTTCTTGTGGTCTGTCAGGACCTTCACTGGGAATTCAGCGCCACAGAGGTACCGGCGCCAATGTTTCAGAGTCTTCATAATGGCTAGCATCTCTTTGTTGTAAATTGGATAGTTCCCTTTCTCAGGCAGCATCTTCTTGGAGTAATATGCTACAGGATGTAGCATACTAATTCCTCCTTCCTGAAGAAGGACCCCTCCCACCGCGAAGTTGGACATGCCGGTTTCCAGCACAAAAGGCTTGGAGGGGTTGGGCATGGCCAGGATGGGGGCAGAGGTGAAGGCAAGTTTCAGGGTTTCAAAGGTGGTGGTGCATTCCGGAGTCCAGGCAAAGGCTACCTTGTCAGAGCACAGGCGGGTCAGGGGCAGAGTGATGAGGGAATTTTTTGGATGAAATCCCTGCAATAATTTGCCAGGCCCAGAAAACTTCTCACGTCTTTTCTGCATTTGGGGGTCAGCCAGGAGGTCACAGCGTCCACTTTATCTTGGGCCATGGCAAATCCACCAGTTTTTACTATGTAACCCAGGAATTCCACTTTGGGTTGGAAGAACTCACACTTCTTGAGCTTTGCGTGTAAGTTGGCTTGGGAGAGTTTGCTCAGGATTAGATCCAGGTGGAGTAAATGCTCTTTGTGGGACTTGCTGTAAATGAGGATATTGTTGAGGTAGGTCACACAGAACTGGTTGAGATATTCACCTAATACTGTGTTTATCATGTGCTAGAAAGTGCTAGGGGCATTGCATAATCCAAATGACATCACCAAGTATTTGTAGAGTCCATATTGGGTCTTGAAGGCTGTCTTGTACTCGTCTCCATCTTTGATTCAGATTTGGTTGAAAACATCTTGGAGGTCAATTTTTGAGTACACCTGAGCCCCAGTCAGTACATCACAGAGGTTGTCAGCATTGGGGATGGGGTAGCGGCTCTTCACAGTAATGTCATTCAGTTTTTGGTAATTCACACATGGACACATCCCACCATCTTCTTTCCTAAAAACAGCATGGGAGATAAGCAGGGGGCCTTTGACACCCAGATGAACCCTTTTTTTGTCATATCCTCAAGGTATGCTTTCAAGGCCACTTGTTTGCAGTGGTTACAGCTGTAGATGAGGCCATGGTGTGGTTGCATCCCTGGCAGTAGAGCTATGGTGTGATTGTAGATTGAATGGCTGGGTAGTTTGGTGGCTGCCTCTTCACTAAACACATAGTTCCATCTCTGTAGGGGATAGGCAGCGTTCCAACACTAGGTTCTATCTTCATAGCCAAGAGTTTGTTGGTAGGGGATTGGTCATGGCTCATGCAAAAGGGAACAGTGTTGCAGGATTCCGGTTGGCCTAATGTGGCAGTTTGCTTGCGGTAGTTCAGGATCAGACCATGTTTGTCAGACCAGGAGTCACCCAGTATAAGGGGGTGGGGTAGTCCTGGCAAGAGGATCAGGGACAATGGGTATACATTGTGTCCAATGGTCAACAGGAGTTCCTGTTCACACTCATAGCAAGTATCCAAGGAGCTGTTTCCCATGATTACTTGTAGACTGCGCTCTGAGGCTGTCAAGCCTAATTCTTCTTCTAGGCTGGCGTCAATAAAACTTTTGTCCGCTCCTGTATCAATAAAGGCTTCAATCTTGCGCTTAATTCCTGCTACTTCTATGATCACTTGGATGAACTTGTAAGACTGGGAATAAGTGTTTATTTGCGCCAGTGAGATTAGGGCAGTGTTCTTCTTAGGGCAGACTCTGGTCAAGTGGCCTGCTTTGTGGCAGTGGAAACAGAGTCCTTCACGGTAGTATCGTTGGAGCTCATCAGGGGTCATCCCGGTTCTGTTGGGGGTCAGTGTTTGGGGTTGGCGGCCCTGGGAGGAGCCAGCGTTCTCTTGGTTCATGCTGAGACCCTTGCATAAGGGGACCAGGTCTTCCAAACCAAGGTTGGGCGGGTGGTACTTCAACAAGTCCTTCATGGCTGGATTCACTCCCTTTTGGAAGATTATGGCTGACAATTTGTCCTCAAGTTGAGTGCAGGTCTTCAGTTTAAGGAATTTGTCAATGTATGCCTGGATGGGTTGGGAGCCTTGGTGTATTTCTAGCAAGGAGTTCAGGGCGTAGTATCTTGTGTTGCAGTCTTCACCTGTGGCCATTAACTTGGCCTCAAACTTGGCATAGTCTAAGCAGAATTCTATGTCCTCAGTTGTGGCCTTACCAAACCAATCCAAAGTGTCACCCAATAGCATTGAGCAACCCCAAGGATCTTCTCAGTATCACTGGTATGGGAGGGGGCATTGGTAAAGAAATTCAGGCAAAGGACCGGCATGGCACGTCTAGCTTCTTCAAGTGTGAGTTTTCCCATATGAGGCATCTCCACCTTGGTGAGGGATTGGTTCACAATCACGTTTTGCACTTGGGAGGAGGGGGCCTTGTTGGCATCAGTAGTGGCGGTGTCAATTTTTTGGGTCAATCAGGTTCATTCTCTTTCCCATGGAGGAGATCAGGTTTGTGGTCATCTTATAAGTGTAATAGTGATTATCAATAGCAAAAGCATCCAAGATGCCCCAAGAAATAACAAAATTTTGGGGCTCAGGATACCAGGTTTTATAAAGATTGCCATAATGTCAGGGATCCAGTCTTGGGCGGCCGGCCCGTTGTTTTCAGGGGTAACTTGGGCCGGGTTTCTGGCAGGCAATGCCCACCACAAGAGGGGAGCTAACTTTAAGAGGTATGAAGCCAACTGCCCCACCCAAGACCATGGGCCGGCAGCCGGGATTATAGTGTCAATTGCCCCTGTGAGGGTGATGTACACAATCCCTAACAACTTGCCAGTATGGTTGGTTGAGAGGTCAGGTGCGGAAGCAGGCATGGGTTTTGGGTTCATTGGCGGCTCCATGGGCAGGTCGTAAGCAGGGAGGTAATTGAATTTCCCTCTGAACAACTTGGGTGTTGAGAATATCCACAGGCCTTGTCGGTTGTATCTAATAGCGGATTGTATGCGGGCCAGGGGATCAAGTTCAAGTATCTTTTCCGGGGTGTATTCCTTGTATTCAGACTTCAGAGGGTAGTCTGTAAAGTGGACGGGTCCAAAGGGTACACCAGGAGGGTGGGAACCAGAGGGCGGTGGAGCAGGCGGGCCAGAAGATCTCAAACTGAATTGGTAGATGGCAAATAAAAAATAAGGTAATAGCTGTATGAACCAAATTAACATAACCTTTATTCAAAAATGGCAATAAATTTGGAGCGCAGGGTCCTTGGGTCTATATAGTACCCCCCTCCAAACTTAACATTTTCCATGGGGGGTTCATCAAGGCATTGGGAAGGCCAGGGCCAGGGGAACTGGATGCTTGGGTCAAAAGACGGCAAAATGGCACTCAGCCCAGGAGTTCTTTCATTGGTCCAGAATCTCAAATTGGCTGCTTGATTGTCCCGCTCTGGTGTCAAGGTCATGGGACCGGGTTGCAGGCCCGTGCCTCTTTCTTGGGTTTGCTCTTGATTGGTTGTTGGTAAAGACTTCAAGTTCATGAGGCTAATAGTTGCCAAATCAGTACCTCCATTAGGTGCAGTGATTAATCCTCCATTTGGTGTGATGATTCCTTTGGTTTGGCTCTTTCTACTGCATGGGTCAATATGCTTAGTGTCAGCTTGCAGGGGCTCAATCCCAGGAAAAGGCGGGGGCGGTCCTGCAGTCCACAAGCCCGGAGGCCCAGGGGGATCCAGGTTCCGGGTTCAATTTCCGCTCTTGGGCCTGGGGTTCCAGAGGAGGAGAATTGTCAATTCTGACAATAATGCAGAAAATTATTCAGCCGAGTAACAAAGCTCAGAAAGCCAGAAACCCTTTAACAAAACTGACTGATTTAACGGACTTGGATCAAACAGTTGATCACAAATGGGTTACAGCTGCTCCAGTTTACCAGTTGAATTGGACCCCCCCCCCTGTAAGCTGACATTATAAATCAACGTAACTTAGGGGTCATCAGATATGAACTTATTTATCAGCATGGCCATCAGAAATTGGTCACCCAAGGGTTCTTTGCAACCTGGACCAGATACTCACTTGATGATGCGGAAGGGATAAGGAGCTCAGGATCCAGGTGGTATTGCTTAGTCAATTTTTGATATATATTGTCGCAATATCTTTGATTACTCCCTCTTGGGGAATTAACACCCTGAGTAAATCACCAAGCAGCTCACCAAGTGGTTCACTGCCCAGTCAGTAAACCAGTGGCACCTTTATCAGTTAACCACCTATGACGGGGATCCCTCAATCTAGGTCCTAAGTGAAACACAACTTGATTAAGCCTTGTGACTCAAGAGGAACATTACTCAGATAAGCCCCATGATCTCCATGACGTACATGGATGGCATGTGGCTTGTCATAATACTATATAACATTCTATATTCATATTCAATAAAGTATCAGTCTTTTCTTAATATTCCCCTTTATTTCAATTATTATACTTCCCAGAAGTATAAAATTGACAGTGGTAGCACAGGTGTGTTATCCATACCTGCCCAGCTCAAAGGAAAAATTCCTCCCAAGAAAAGAACCTAGACAATGTCACTCCCTAATGGCTGGAGAGATTACAAAGTAGAATAATACATTCCCCCAGGCCTTGTCATCTACAATAACGTCCTTGTACCCATTGACCGGTACAACGCTCTCAAAGCCCGCAGACTGTTCCCTATCATGCCAACCACAACAGCGCCTACTCAACCTGAGATACCCAATATCATGTTTCAACGCTTACATACTGCTGAAATTGGCGCCTTTGCAGGACTACACCATGAAAACGCCTCTCTTTGGATCAACAGCACTGAGAGTAAGTTCAAACAAGTGGAGTACCCCCAAAGACTCTGGGTCAGCGAGATTGCCCTCCGCATCACAGGGACTGCTTCATGCTTTGTAACCAAATGGCTAGCCCAACACCCTGACCAAAAGGAAAATTGGGAAGTGTTCAAGGTCGCATTCCTTGAAAAGTTCTCCAAGAAGGACTCAGAAATGATGATCATGACTTAACTTTGAACCTTCAAAATGACAGGGACCATTAAAGAATACATTGCTGCATATGAAGGACTACGTGACCGTGCACCCAACACCATCAACTTTGATGAACCTGGGCCACGTCTGGACTTCTACAATGGCCTTCCCGCACATATCAGACGTCAGTTCAACATGAGTTGCTGCAAGAACCTCAAGGATGTATTCCTAGAGGGAAAACGCGCAGCTCAGAAGTCCAACAATCTACACGCCACCAACAAGCGCAAGGAAACCTCTGCAGCTAAGAGAGAACCTCAACCCAATAAGCAACACAACCAAGCCCACAGTACCCAGCCTTGAAACAGGAATTGCACTGCACAAATCAACCAGGCTAGCACTGAAGATACCAATGAGGAGGGAAAAGCTCAGGGGAGTGCTTTGGCAAGCCGCCTCCCTCACTTCACAAGAATTGCACAGAGAATAGGATGCGGACTCAATCACCATGATCCAAGTTCCCTCCAGCAATCCTCTACTGTTTGCCGCCCAAACTGGAAATAAACTCCTTACCTATTCTTTCTGTTTTTGCAGATACCAGAGCACAGCATTATTCGACACTAGAGCTAATCAATTGCTCATCAACAAGAGTTTCACAGACCTCATAAAGCTACCTACCACTCAAAGTAGCATCAAAAAAGTCATCATGGCGGACAACCACAGCACACCAGTTACCCATGAGACAAAACCTTTCCAAGCCCAAATTGGAGATGTACAAACAACAATTAGCGGCCCCATCATACCAATCCCCAAATACAATGTCACACTTGAATTAGATTGGATGAGAAAGACAAAGCCTCACATTGACTGGGACAGTGCCACCCTCACCATTCAGCAAGGAGAAGTCCACCATCACGTGTACCCAACACAGATTGACACCCTCATGAGGGATCACATATTTGTAAAGATCATGGAAACAGAGAAAGAAACAGACATCAGCAAAATTAATTGAAGCACATGTATGTATGAGGTCATACACTTCAAAAACACAGAAACTCAACACAAAGAGAACTCAATTAGAGACCAACTAGTCAATGAATTTTTCTCTGTATTTCAAGAAACACTGCCCAGACTGCCCCCTGATTGGGGTATACAACACGAGATTGACCTAAAAGGTAGCGTGCCAAAAGCACAACCCATCTACTGCCTCACACCACAAAAAGACAACTCCCCAAAAGCTTACCTTCACAAGACACTCAAGAAAGGCCTCATCAGACCCTCAAAATAACCCTTTGGTGCCGCTATCTTCTTTGTGGCTAAGAAAGATGGAGGCCTCTGCCTGGTCACAGACTACAGGGCCCTCAACGAGGTCACAATTGTCAAAACCGCAGGCTCAACCCGCCAGCAAGGTTCCAACCAAGCAGGTTTGTGACCCGCAATCCAATATCCGGACACTTGAAGCCAGACTGGGAAGTCAACTCAAATTACCAAATCCAACAACATGAACAGATGATGATCCTCCACAGTGAATACCTCAATTTAGCGCTTGACTTGTTATCAGGATCAAGCCACCCCCTTCTTCCATCCAGCCGTGTGATCACCAATCTTGTTCCTGCTATCAATGGATTCACCATGACTATATAATCACTATCTCACAATAAAGATTATTATCTAGTTTCCAAATATTTTTCCCCTTGTAACTTTGCTAAAAAGCACAGTTACAACATTGTAGCACAGGTAGGCTCTCCATCCTACCTTATCTTGAAAAATTCCGCCTGTTGCCTGCACACGCTGCGGCCAACAAATCCTCAACAGAATTATGTCTGGCCTCCCGCCTGACTGGACTCTGTACACTCCTGGTGCCAATATACCCGATGGTTTTGTCCTATACCAAAACACGGTGATCCCGCTACCCGCCTTTAATGCCATATCTGCACAAGGTTTCTTTCAGGCTCCCTCATTGATGCCGCGACCAGCTGACAAAACTACCATGCCTGCCTATGTAGCACAAAGGCTTGCAGCGCCGCCTTGGAACCCTTTGTCAGAGCCAACAACAACAACGCCGCCGCATGGATCCAGTCCGCCCAGAGAAAGCTGACTCAGATGGAATGCCCACAGCAATTCTGGATTGCAGAGATTTCCATTTGCCTGACCCATGACGCTGGCACCTGGTGCAACAAGTGGCATGAAGAGCACACTGACAAGAACTGGGATACCTTTAAGCAAGACTTCCTGGCAAGATTTGTGCTTAAGGATACAGTGCTCATGATCATACACCAAGTAAAGAACCTGACCCAGACAGGCACCGTCAAAGAACTCACCCACGCCTACAAGGAACTCCGTCTTTGTGTCCCATTCAACATGGCTTCTGACACCCCAGCTACACACCTCATGTACTACAACGCTCTCAAGTTGCACATGATGAGACATGTGAACCTGGACCAGGTAACCAACCTGCAAATCCTGTACTGTGAAGCAGAAAAAGTGGAACAAACGTCAAACGCTCTACACAAGGCACAGACTGGGAAACAAGAAAGGCCCAAGGACTCTCATCAAAGCAAGCGCTCTACTCAACCACCTCCCAGAGGCAACAGAAACAACACCAACCACAACCCCACAGGTTTGAATGGGCACGTAAATGGAAAATATGGCCAGTCAAATCACACCCATTTCCGTGTCACTGTCACCCAAGGCAACCAAGATGAGGGAAAAGCCCGGGGAGAGCACTAAGCAAGCCAAGCTCTCCCCACACAACTCCTGACTTGCTCAACAACAAATACCAACCTATAGATGTGGACTAATGCCCAATGATCCAAGTGCCCTTGGAAGACCCGGTACTATACACCATTACCAGACATCCCAATAAATTGATGTCCTACCTTTTCCATTTTTGCAGTTACACAGGCTCAGCACTCCTGGAATTGGGCGCAGATTGAACCCTAGTCAACAGTAGCTTTGTGGATAAGTTCAAGCTGGCCACTAATCCTTTGTGGATTAAAAATGTGATCCTGGCTGATGAACACCACATTGCCGTGACAAAGGAAGCTGCCCCCTTCTCTGTCATGCTTGAGAAACTCCACTTCACTATCCAAGGTCCTGTCATTGACTTCCCTAAGTTTGACATTGTACTGGGACTAGACTGGTTACAAAAGAACAACCCTCACATGGACTGGGCGACCTCTGTGTTGACCATCAAGCGCAAAGGCGTCAACCACCAGATCTACCCCAACTCTGTGGACCAACTCCTACATGACCACGTCTTTGTACGCATCACTGAGACCTTGGACAAGAAGAAAAACCTGAAGGCAATTGACTGGGACTCCTGTCAGTATGAAATCATACACTTCAAGGACCACCAGGACACCTCCACGCCTCAAGACCGCAACATTGTGGCCCGCCATCCAGAAATCTTTAAGGAAGCATTACCAGGACTACCCCCTGAGAAACACATTCAACACTCTATCCAACTCAAGGGAGCTGTACCCAAGGCATGCTCTATCTACAGGCTGACTCCAAAAGAGGACAATGCCCTGCGCGCTTATCTCAAGGAGGCACTAGAAAAAGGACTTATCTGCCCTTCACAGTCTCCCTTTGGGGCCGCCGTATTCTTTGTGGGTAAAAAGAACAGTACCTTACGTCTGGTCACAGACTACCGCGCCCTAAACAAAGTCACCATTAAGAATTATTTACCCACTGTTACTGATTGACAAACTTTTCAATGCCTGGGAGGAGCCACAGTCTTCTCCAAGATTGATCTAACTGCAGGCTACAATCAGATTTGTATCAAGGAAGAAGACATCCCCAAGACAGCCTTCTGCACAAAGTATGGTTCCTACAAATGCGTGGTACTAAACTTTGGCATGACCAATGCACCGTACACTTTTGTAACCTTCATGAACAAAGTATTTGCGCCACACATAGGCAAACATGCCCTAGTGTACCTGGACAATATTATTGTCTATAGTCCCTCAGTGGAACAGCACCACAAAGACCTGGAGGAAGTCTTCGCAACCTTGGCACAACACAAACTGTTGGCCAAACCCTCCAAATGCCAGTTCTTCCAAGAACAACTACCCTTCCTGGAACATGTAGTCTCCAAAGACGGCATCAAACCCAACAGTCAAAAGATACAAGCCATCTGCAAGATGCCACCCCCAAGGACAAGTCAGAACTACACACCTTTTTGGGAATGGTGGCCTATGTACAGCGCTTCATACCCAACTGTGGCGTCCTGACCGCCTCCTTGTCCGCCATAACAGGCGCCAAAGCCAAGTTTGTATGGACCCCCCAACGTGACCTCTGTTTCAGACGCCTCAAAGAAAAACTCACAACAGCTCCCATCCTGCAATACCCCAAACAAGACAGGGAATACCAGATGGAAACTGACGCCTCAGATGCATCCATTGGGGGAGTACTACAAATTAAGAATAGTGATGGTGACTTCCTGCCTGTAGCCTAAAAATTGCGCAAACTGACAGATGGCAAGTGCCAATACCCTATCCACAACAAGGAGCTGCTGGTCATTGTATACTGCCTGGTCAAATGGCGCTGTTACCTAGAACGGCAGGAAGAATTCACAGCACTAACAGATCAAAAGTCGCTCATCTACTTCAAAACACAAGCAAACCTGTCACACCGCCAAGTGTGGTGGATAGAAATATTAGAAAGGTTTAACATGCTCATCCAATACAAGCCCAGGGCTGAGCTCGCCATGGCAGATGCCCTGCCTGCCTGTATGTCCGTGCTTCAAGAGGAGAGAGCGGGCTAGACCCAGACAGGCCTCTCTTGGTGCTACAGACAAAGGACAAAGGATTCCCTGCAGGCACAACCAACATCACCAAAGAAAAGGTCATCAAGAATGAACACCTCTTTGCTGACGTATATGGGACTCTCCACAGAAAAATGACAGATGGCACAACCATTCCCTACATTCCACACATCAGAGAGTCAATACCATTCTCCGTTACCACAGAGATCTTGGGCATACTAAGAGTCAAAATCTATACAAGTTCCTAAAGCATAAGGCCTGGTGGCCAACCCTATACTGCGATGTCCAGGAAGTGTTAGAACAGTGTGAGGTTTGCAAAAGTTAGCTAAAAGCAAAACCCTGTCTAATTCTGTACTCCCCATTTGGACCCAACTGTCAGGAAGCCAGTTGTAAGTAGAGGCCTTAGGCGGCTTGGGGTGAGGTACAGCCGAGCCGGCGGGTAGGGCCCACCATAGAATGGGTGCTAACTTGATAATATAAGATACAGATTGCCCGAGTAAGGACCAAGGTCTGGAGTTGGGGACCATGTAATCTACCAATTCTGTCAAAGTAATGTAGATTACTCCAAACATTTGGGTAGAGGTGGTCTCAGCTGCGGTGGTGGGTTCCAATGGGCGGTCTGGTTGTGGTGTTAAAGGGGGAGTCATAGGAACAAAGTAGGCAGGCAGGCAGGCAGACAGGCAGGTAATTGTACTTGTCTTTGAACAGTAAGGGCGGGATCTTGACCCTCTTTCCTTTGTTTCCTATGTACTTGGTACTTCTAGTCCTTGCCAAAGGGTTGGCAATGAGGATGATTTCTAAGTTGTACTCTGAATAGGCCGGGTTGGGGGTATTCAGTAAAATGCACAGGTCCAAAGGGGGCTCCCAGGGGACGGTATAATGCCTGGGACAATTTGGCAGGTTGGTCTTGGGGAAGGGCAGCAGCCTGGTGGTCTACTTGACTGGAATTAAGATAGAAGATCACTAAGAATAGATAGGGTAAGATTTGTTTGAACCAAAGGTTCATAAAGCTTTATTATCAAAAATGACAATGGGGGTTTTGCCGTACTGCCAGGGTTTTTATACCCTGGGACTTTGCTTCTTTGATTTTTGCAGGGTTCAGGTTTGCAGACAAGGCACTTGCGGGACGTGGGTCTTGGCTTGAGGTCTCAAGGGCGGCAGATCCAGGTTGTGCCTGTTCTGGCAAATTGGAAAGGCGACGCTTTGTTTTGCCGCCACTGTTCACTGTCACCTGAGTAGTCCAATTGCACTACCCCTTCTGGGCAGGAGACTGGCAGTTGCTGGTGGCCATTGGCAAGGTTAAAAATAGGTTTTGTCTTAACCTCCTTAAGGAAAGCTGCAACCTCTGCAAAAGTTAGGGTCTTTGGTGGCTCAAGGTTGGCATCAATCTGATGACCATTTGGGGAATTGTCTCTGGGGGCTGGCAGGTCTCAGAGTAACTTGGGTTTGCACTCTAAAAAGCAGGCGGTCCCCCATCCACTTTGTGTGACTCAAGTAATCTTTGGAGGGTCCTCTGTAGTAGGCCAGCAGAACGTGGAGTAATTTACCAATTTGAGCCTGTCTTTTAACGGATTGACGGGTTCTGGACTGGTCTGGTGGGTTGGATCCGCCTCCTGGGAACCGGGTTTAACTCTTGGGTTTTCAATACAAGGATTGAAATGTCATTAATGACATCATCCCCTTCCTTCCCAGGGGTCCCTTCTTTCCTGGCCTTCTTCTCAAGGTATTGTTGGATTGCTAGTTGGGCATTGGGTAGGTTGCTTAATGGTTCCCAGGTGCTTTCCTTGGGTGGGTATCCCTTCCACTTGACGTAGTACTGGAGGGTTTTATAGTGGGTACAGTCTCCATGAACATATTCAACTTTGTATTCTTCAGAGCGTCCTACTTGGATGGGAGGGGGTTCAGTCTTGAGTTTCTGGTGGGGGAGTGAGTTCCCCTCTTTCTTGAATAGAAGCGCGTGGTGGAAGACGTTGTGTATTTTCCACAAGGGGGTAGTTCTAGTTCAAATGCCACTTCACCCACTAGTTTGGTGATCTTGTAGGGGCTGCTTCTTCTGTGGGCTAACTTCTGACAGGGAACAGTCAGAGGCACGTTACAAGAGTCCTGATAGACTTTGTCCCCTACCTTCAATGGTTTCCCAGGAATTCTCTTTTTGTTGGCAAAAGCCTTATAAGTCTGGACAGCGCGGGTCAGATTCTTCAAACAGGTTTGTTGGGTGTTGTGTATCTGTTCAATCCAGGTTTGTCCTGACGGGTTTATTTCCTTACTGCCAATACTGGGATCCCAGGATTGGTCAAATCCATAATTGGCCTTGAAGGGGGACATTCCCGTGGAGGCGTGGTCTTTACTGTTGTAGGCATACTGTGCCATGGGTAGCATCTCGGCCCAGTTATCTTGGTTGGCGTTGGCATAGCATTGTAGGTATTGTTCAAGTATTTGGTTCACACGTTCAGTCTGGCCGTTGGTCTGCGGGTGGTAGGAGGTTGATACGCTGTGTTTTACCCCCAAGTCCTTCATCATCTGAGTCCAGTATTTGGAGGTGAATTGTGGTCCTCTATCAGTGATGATTTCTGATGGAGTGCTGTGTTGAGTTAGGATGCGGTTGTGGAAATGTCTAGCTGTCTCCGTGGCGGTGCAGTGAGTGGTAGTAGGGACAAAATAGGCCATCTTATTAAACCTATCTACCATGACCAGGATGGTGTTAAACACATTGGAGAGGGGCAGTTTTACAATATAATCCATTGAAACGGACTGCCAGGGCCCCACAGGTATGTCTAGCGGTCTCAGCAGGCCTTCAGGTTTGGATCTACGGGTTTTGGTTCTTCTGCATGTCTCACAGCCTTTGATGTAGGCAGCCACATCTTTGTCCAGTTGGGGCCAAGCGTAATTCTTCTTGATTCCTTGGAGTGTCTTGAGTCTGCCAGGGTGGCTGGCCATCTCTGAGTTGTGATAATCAATGAGTACTTTGGTCCTTGTTTCACCTTCTGGTACATAGATCTGGTTGTGTAATAGCAGGGTGGATCCTTTCAGCAAGAATCCTTTCTTGTGGTGGCGGCTCTCTGGGTCTGAGGTCAAGTCAGCAACAAGGTCTGCTGAGTATTTGTCTTGTTTCTGCAACTCAATTACGTCAGGTTTGCGGGCCATGATTTTCATGTACATCAGTTGGATGCCTAAGTTGGCCGGGTTGAGGAGTACATGTGTGTTGTGGTCCTTAGTTTCTGTAGAGGAAGGAGTCAGATCAGCTCTTCTACTCAGGGCGTCAGGTATCACGTTCACCTTTCCAGGCTTGTAGTCAATGGTCAAGGTATAATCAGCCAGTTACAAGGCCCATCTGGCCTGTCTCTGGTTTAGTTGTCTGGGTTTAAAGAAGTAAACCAAGTTCTTGTGGTCAGTAAAGACTTTTACTGGAAATTTGGCACCACATAGGTACCAGCGCCAGTGCTTCAATGTCTTCATTATAGCTAACATCTCCTTGTTGTATATCAGGTAGTTCCCTTCAGCTGGTGGCATCTTCTTGGAGTAATATGCTACAGGATGTAGCATACCATTCCCTCCATCATGAAAAAGGACCCCACTCACCGCAAATTTGGACACATTGGTTTCCAGTACAAATGGTTTGGATGGGTCAGGCATGATCAGGACGGGGGCAGAGGTGAAAGCAAGCTTCAGTGCCTCAAATGCTGATGTGCACTTGTCAGTCCAAGTAAAGGTAACCTTGCCAGAGCAAAGGCGGGTCAGGGGCAAGGTAATCAGAGAAATTTTTTGGATGAAATCCCTGCAATAATTTGCCAGGCCCAAAAAACTTCTCACATCTTTCCTGCATTTGGGCACTGGCCAAGATGTTACTGCTTCTACTTTGTCCTGTGCCATGGCAAAACTGCTGGTCTTCACAACATATCCCAAGAACTCAACTTCAGACTGGAAGAATTCACACTTTTTAAGCTTAGCATGTAAGTTTGCTTGGGAGAGTTTTTCTAGTATAAGGTCCAGGTGGCGCAGGTGTTCCTCATGGGTCTTGCTGTAGATGAGGATGTTGTCAAGGTAGGTCATACAGAACTGGTTGAGGTATTCACCCAATACTGTGTTTATCATGCGCTGGAAGGTGCTGGGGGCGTTGTATAGTCCAAATGGCATCACCAGGTATTTGTAGAGTCCATACCTGGTCTTGAACACCGTTTTTATTTGTTGCCCTCTTTGATTCAGATTTGGTTGAACACATCTCTTAGGTCAATTTTTGAGTACACCTGGGCTCCAGTTAGTACGTCGCAAAGGTCATTGGCATTGGGGATGGGATAGCAGTTCTTCACAGCGATATCATTCAGCTTCTGGTAGCCCACGCAGGGACGCATTCCACTGTCTTTCTTCCCTACAAACAGCATCAGTGACAAGCATGGGGCCTTCAATACTCGGATGAAACCCTTTTTTGTCATATCCTCCAGGTAAGCTTTCAAGGCCACCTGTTCTCAGTGGTTGCAACTATAGATGGGGCCATGGTGTGATTGGGTACCTGGTAGTAGGTCTATAGCGTGGTTGTATATTAAGTGGCTGGGTAGTTTTGTGGCTTCTTCTTCTCTAAATACGTGGTTTCACTTTTGCAGGGGAATAGGCAGTGTCCCAACGCTGGATTCCATCCTTATGGTTAGGAGTCTGTTGGTCGGGGTTCTGCCGGGGCTCATACAGAACGGAACGGTATCACAAGATTCAGGTCATCCTAAGGTGGTGGTCTGCTCACAATAATTTAGAATCAGACCATGTCTGTTGGACCATAGGTCCCCCAGTACTATAGGATGGGGCAATCTGGTAAAAGGATCAAGGGAGTTTGGTATACGTTCTGTCCAATTGTCAAGGGAAGTTCCTGTTTGCACTTGTAGCCAGTGTCCAGGGAACTGTTTCCCATGGTTACTTGTAGGCTGCGCTCTGAAGCTGTTAGTCCTAGTTCCTTTGCCAGGTTGGCGTCAATGAAGCTTTCATTAGCTCCTGTGTCAATAAAGGCCTCTATCTGACGCTTGATTCCCATACAGTCTATGGTCACTTGGATGAATTTATAAGATTGCGCAGAGGTGTTTATTTGCGCCAAGGATACAGAAGGTGTATTCTTCTTAGGGAATGCTCTGGTTAGATGCCTGGCCTTGTGGCAGTAAAAACATAACCCATCTTGATAGTGGCGTTGTAACTCATCAGGGGACATTCCAGGTCAATTGGGCGTCATGGCTCTGCCAGCTTGGGTAGGGTTCATGTTCTGTCCTTCTTGGTTTAGACTCAGGCCTTTGCATAGGGGCAGTAATTCCTCTAGGCTCAATGTAGGCAGGTGGTGCTTTAACAAGTCTTTCATGGCTGCATTAACTCCCTTTCAGAAGATAATGGCAGATAATTCATCTTCAAGTTGGGTGCGCGTTTTCAGTTTAAGGAACTTGTCAATATAGGCTTGGATAGGGCGGTTTGCTTGTTGGATCTCTAACATAGAGTTCAGCGCATAGTATCTGGTGTCTTGGTCATTGCCGGTGCTCATGAGTTCAGCTTCAAATTTCGAATAGTCAAGGCAAAATTCAACATCTTCAGTGGTGGCCTTCCCAAACCAATCCAGTGCGTCTCCTGATAGCATGGCAGCCACCCCCAAGACTTTTGCAGTGTCACTGGTGTAGGCGTTGGCGTTGGTTTGGAAGTGGAGGCAGAGGACTGGCATGGCTTGGCGGACTTCTTCCAAGGTGAGTTTGCCCATCTGGGGAATATCCACCTTGGTTGTGATCTGGTTCACTATCACATTTTGCACTTGTGATGTGGCTGGGTTCTGGGGTTCTGCACCAGGTGCAGGGACTTTCAATTCTTTGGTGGGTTGGTTCTTCATCCATGGGAGTATCAGGGAGGTAAGTGCCTTATGGGTGTAATAAGTGATTATCAAAAAAGAGCATACAAGTTGCCCCAAGTGCTAATAACATCTTGGGGCCCAGGTTACCATGTTTGTAAAAGATTGTCATAATGTCAAGAAGCCAGTCATAAGAAGAAGGCCTTGGGCGGCTTGGGGTGAGGTACGGCCGAGCCGGCGGGTAGGGCCCACCATAGAATGGGTGCTAACTTGATAATATAAGATACATATTGCCCGAGTAAGGACCAAGGTCTGGAGTTGGGGACCATGTAATCTACCAATTCTGTCAAAGTAATGTAGATTACTCCAAACATTTGGGTAGAGGTGGTCTCGGCTGCGGCAGTGGGTTCCAACAGACGGTCTGGTTGTGGTGTTAAAGGGGGAGTCATAGGAACAAAGTAGGCAGGCAGGCAGGTAATTGTACTTGTCTTTGAACAGTAAGGGCGGGATCTTGACCCTCTTTCCTTTGTTTCCTATGTACTTGGTACTTCTAGTCCTTGCCAAAGGGTTGGCAATGAGGATGATTTCTAAGTTGTACTCTGAATAGGCCGGGTTGGGGGTATTCAGTAAAATGCACAGGTCCAAAGGGGGCTCCCAGGGGACGGTATAATGCCTGGGACAATTTGGCAGGTTGGTCTTGGGGAAGGGCAGCAGCCTGGTGGTCTACTTGACTGGAATTAAGATGGAAGATCACTAAGACTAGATAGGGTAAGATTTGTTTGAACCAAAGGTTCATAAAACTTTATTATCAGAAATGACAATGGGGGTTTTGCCGTACCGCCTGGGTTTTTATACCCTGGGACTTTGCTTCTTTGATTTTTGCAGGGTTCAGGTTTTCAGACAAGGCACTGGCGGGACATGGGTCTTGGCTTGGGGTCTCAAGGGCGGCAGATCCAGGTTGTGCCTGTTCTGGCAAATTGGAAAGGCAACACTTTGTTTTTCTGCCACTGTTCACTATGTCACCTGAGTAGTCCAATTGCACTACCCCTTCTGGGCAGGAGACTGGCAGTTGCTAGTGGCCATTGGCAAGGTTAAAAATAGGTTTTTTCTTAACCTCCTTAAGGCAAGCTGCAACCTCTGCATAGGTTTGGGTCTTTGGAGGCTCAAGGTTGGCATTAATCTGATGACCATTTGGGGAATTGTCTCTGGGGGGCTGGCAGATCTTGGAGTAACTTGGGTTTGCACTCTAAAAAGCAGGCGGTCCCCCATCCACTTTGTGTGAATCAAGTAATCTTTGGAGGGTCCTCTGTAGTAGGCCAACAGAACGTGGAGTGATTTACCAATTTGAGCCTGTCTTTTAACGGATTGGCGGGTTCTGGACTGGTCTGGCGGGTTGGATCTGCCTCCTGGGAACCAGGGTTTAACTCTTGGGTTTTCAATACAAGTATTGAAATGTCATTCATGACACCAACTGCCATTTAAAGTATGGGCTCTTGACATTGTGGGCCCCATGCCAGGAAAGCACAACAACAAAAGATACATCATCACAGCCATTGACTTTGCAACAAGGTGGCCAGTAGCCCAAGTGGTGAAGGCACACACCAGCAATGACGTCCAACAATTTATTGGCAAAGAAATAATCAGCAGGTTCGGAAAGCCAGAACTCCTGATAACCAATGGGGGCAAGGAATTGACCTCCAAAGACACCAATGTGTACCTCACCAAGAATGGGGTCAAACACACTGTCACAACACCATAACACCCACAAGTCAATGGTTGCGTAGAGCGGCTTAATGGTAGCCTTGTGCAAGCCCTAGCCAAGCTCACTGCTGGGAGACCTGAAGACTGGTATAAGCAGCTACTGACTGCATTACTTGTGTGCCAACCCTGAGTGAACAGATCCACCGGAAAAAGCCCGTTTGAACTGGAGTACAGCACCCAGCCTAATATCATTCAAGTATTGACAGGACCAAAACTGGAAATTCCAAGTCAAGTTCCCCCTTGCTTGGATCCTCAAGTAGTAGAGGCCAACAGCAAGCAAACAGCCAAATAAAAGGAACACCTACAAAAGACATTCATCCCCATCTGCCAGAGACATGAAGTCAGGGACAAAGTCTGGGTCATGAATGTTGACAAGAGCAAACTACAACCCAAGAAAGTGGGGTCTGCAATCATTCTAAAGGTAAACAACAATAACACTTACCTTGTGCAAGGGCTTGGGAAGCGTAAGAAAGACAAGACCTTACACCGCAATTGCCTATGACCCTGCAAGACAAGACAGAAACAATGAGAAACCGCCCTACCTGCCACCAAACAGCAACTGATTCAATACAACGCCCGAGCTCCTGACAACCTCCTCAACAATCTGCCCCCAGAGGAGGCCGACCTTCAGCCGGGGGGGGGAGGTGTCAAAACCGCAGGCTCAACCCGCCAGCAAGGTTCCAACCAAGCAGGTTCATGACCTGCAATCCAATTATCTGGTCACCTGAAGCCAGACTAGGAAGTCAACTCAAATTACCAAATCTAACAATATGAGCAGAAGATGATACTTCACAGAAGGATACCTCAAGTTAGCGCTTGACTTGTTATCAGGATCAAGCCACCCCCTTCTTCCATCCAGCCATGTGATCACCAATCTTGTTCCTGCTATCCATGGATTCACCATGACTATATAATCACTATCTCACAATAAAGATTATTATCTAGTTTCCAAATATTTTTCCCCTTGTAACTTTGCTAAAACAGCACAGTTACAACACAATAAAGAACAGGTATCCCCTGCCCCCAATTGATGACCTTTTTTATGCCCTGGGGGGGGGGGTTCCAAATCTTCACAAAAATTGATTTGACAGCAGGATATCACCAAATTTGCGTGAAACCTGAAGACATTTCAAAGATCACATTTTAAACTAAATACAGATCCTTTTAATGTGTTGTTTTCAATTTTGGCATGACAAATGCCCCCAGTACCTTTGTAACCTTCATGAATGAAGTATTCAAGGAACACATTGGGAAAAGAGCAATTATCTACCTGGACAACATCATCATTTATAGTCCCAACCTGCAACAACACTGGGATAACGTCCGTGCAGTCCTCTGTACCCTGGAAGAAAAACAATTGATTACCAACCCGTCCAAATGTGAGTTTTTCTTGACTGAACTTCTATTCCTTGGCCATATCATCAGCAAGAACAGTATCAAACTGGATCAAGATAAAATACACGCTATAAAAGAGATGCCATCCTCAAGGAATAAGAGCAGACTCTGCACTTTCCTTGGAATAGTAGCCTATGTACGCAGGTTCATCCCTGACTGGGGCGCCCTAACAGCCCCCTTGTCAGCCATCACCGGGAAAACAACCAAATTTTTCTGGACACCCTTACAAGACCAACATTTCCACCAGCTGAAGGAACATATGGTTACTGCCCCCATCCTAAAATACCCAAACCATGAGGGTATCTGCAAGCTAGAAACCAACGCCTCTGATTATGCCATAGGGGGAGTCCTCTATATAGAAACTGCCCAAAAAAACTTTCTTCCCGTGGCATATGAATCAAGGAAGCTGTTGGACGGCAAACAAAGATACCCCATACACAATAAGGAATTGGTCGCCATTATACACTGCCTCATGAAATGGCAATGCTATCTGGAAGGAGCCCAGACGTTCAAAGTACTCACTGACCACAAGTTGTTGATATTCTTCAAAACACAACAACACCTGTCAAGAAGACAAACCAAATGGATGAGTCTCATACAGAGATACCCCATGCAAATTGAATATAATCCAGGCAAGGAGATGTTTACTGCAGACGTCCTATCAAGGCTATACAATAAACACATCCTTTGCACTGATGGCAACCCTAACTGGCCTATGTTAATCATGGGGAATCTCCAGGAAAGGTTTCCACCTGGCACACCAATAGACATCCAAGAGAAAGTCCTCAAAAACAAACATCTGTTCAAAAACATATATGGTACCCTCCACCAAATCCTTCCAAATGGTGACACTGTACCCTACGTCCTGTCAACACAAAAGATTGACACAATCCTCCAATATCACAGAGACTTGGGACACACCCATAGCAGAAACTTGCATGAATACCTCAAGACACGCTAATGGTAGCCCAGCATGCTAGATGGTATCAGAGAGGTACTGGAACAATGCAAGGTCTGTGAGAAGTACACACAAACCAAAGCTCCACTCAAGTCAGTAGTACCTGTGTCCATCACACAACCCTTCAAGGTATGGTCGTTGGATATTGTGGGACCTATGCCTAGTGAGAGCAAAGGCAAGAAGTACATCATCACAGCCATCAACTATACAACCAGATGGCCTGTAGCACAAGCCACAAAAGAGCAAAAAGGCAACAATGTGAGACAATTCATTGGCAAGAAGATCATAGCAAAGTTTGGAAAGCCTGACCTCTTAATCACAGATGGAGGAACTGAACTCAAAGCTATTGACACCAACATCTATCTTTCCAAAAATGGAATAAAACAGTTCACAGCCAGCCCATATCACCCACAAGAAAATGGATGCATAGAACAACTAAACAGCTCTCTAGTGGAAGCTATCAGTAAGTTATCTGCCAACAATCCAAAAGCCTGGGTTGACATGCTACCAACCTCCCTTATGGTATGAAGAACACAAGTCAACTGCAATACAGGCAAAAGCCCTTATGACTTTTCTATGGTCAGAAACCTGCACTTATCAGTACAACCACGGGACCACAACTGCCACTTCCAAAGAAGATACCAGGCAGTAATGACCCAAAAGTACTACAAGCCCAGAAGGACCAAGAAGTGATGGAACACTAAAGAGTCCAGCAAGAGGCAATACCATTGCAACAAGAAAGGTTCCAAGTTGGAGACAAGATCTGGGTTGTCAATCACAACCAACACAAACTAGACCCAGGGTTACGCGGACCAGGCATTGTCATGGAAGTTAAGCCCAATAACACCTACCTCATCAAAGGGATTGTAGCTCAAACTGAACTGAAACGTATGCATCACAACCAACTCTGTTTGTGTAAGGCAAGTGTGATGATCCACATGTTTGATGGTTTTCAGGCGGGGCTTATGTTGGCCAAGTGAAAGTTTAGTGACTGTTGTTAAAGAGAGCTGGCTGGAGGACCAGAAGATGATGGTGAAGAACTAGTGGTCTGGAGAAATGAGCCAAGATTTTTCCAAATTGATTTGCCAAAGTGAGAAGATGTGGAATATTTTGCCTTAGTTTAGTATGAAAATCAAGAAGGAATGTGGATAAAAATGTGGGTAAGATATTTATTTATTAAGTTCCTAGGATAGATGAAGGTATGTTGCCATGAGAGCGGGATACAAGGTTGTTTTGGTGGGACGTTTTCCTTGGATTTTACTATATTTGTAAATATATGGGGAAAACGTTGAAGAGGTCCAGAAAAAACAATTTAAATAATATTATAATACTTAAATGGGTTTGGGTTGAATGCAGGAAGAAATGGTGCCAGAATAATGGACTGGTTAACTCTTTGGTGCGCAAAGAGTTGTTGATTTGAACAGTTTGAGCTGTGGAAATGATTTTCATAGTTGGATCCCAGTGGAACTTTAGAAATGATCTATTTCAGCGCTCTGCATTTATTGGTTGAGTTCTGGCAGGTTTTCTGATGAAAATGATTGGTTGGAAGTCAAAAGCTTAAAGTATAAGCAAGGAAATAGTATATTAATACTTTAAGCTTTTGAGAAAGTAAGTATGTAAGCTTAAGTTATTATAGGAAAAAGTGAGCGGCAATGGTTTAAGCTTATGAAGAAAGCCATTTTAAAGGCGGAACCGTTGGGAAAAGGACACTATAAGAAGGTGGCTGGCTGGAAAGTTACGGGGTCTTTTGATGGTCTTTTTGGAGGTTGTTCCAGGTCTTTGAGAGGACACTTCTGGGTCTCTTGAGTTTCTGCCAAGAGGTTTTGGAAGCCTTTTGATCACCAGCAGGAGCTTTGTTAGAGCTGAAGCCCAAGATAACGGAGCAGGAGCCCAAGAATAAGGAGCTGGTTCCTAAGCGCAGCGCAGAAGTTTGATTCCAAGGAGCCGGAGTCCACATTTGAGGAGCAGGAGTTCAAGTCTAAGGGGAAGACATCCAAGACTTAGGTGCAGGAGTCAAAGACCAAGTACAAGAAGTCCAAGATGTTGTTGGAGGACTCCAAGTATTGACAAATCCATATTGTTTCCTTAACCCCCGGGCCATATACCAGAAGGTTTCTAAGGGGATCTTCCTTCTGAGAGTGAATAAAAGCCCATTTTGACCCCTATACATATTTCTGAGATACATTTCCCCTTACTAGAGAATGACACCCTCTTCCAGCTGGTTGCTGGCTACAATCCAGGACACACTTGGGGACTGCTGGACAGGAACCCCACAGCAAGAGCAGCCCAACAAAATTCAAGGCTCCCTGTACCCAACACCAAACTGGATTAATACCAAGCCCATATACCAGATACTCTTAAGAAAATTCCCAAGACTCTGCCTTCCAGAACCCCAGGGGAAGATATTGCAACATATTTGATTACTCCCTCTTGGGGAATTAACGCCCCAAGTAAATCACCAAGCAGCTCACCAAACGGTTCACTGCCCAGTCAATAAACTAGTGGCACCATTATCAGTTAACCATCTATGATGGGAGTCACTCAATTCAGGTCCTAAATGGAACACAACTTGATTAAGCCTTGTGACTCAAGAGGAACATTACTCAGATAAGCCCCATGATCTCCATGACGTACATGGGCAACATGTGGCTTTTCATGATACTATATAATATTCTATATTCATATTCAATAAAGTATCATTCTCTTCTTAATCTTCCCCTTTTTTTTGTTTATTATACTTCTCAGAAGTATAAAATTGACAATATTAAATAATTTTCACTGTTTCAACTCTAAGAGCTGAGTCCTCCCAAAAATTTACTCAATAAAAACCATATATCCCTTGGTCTAGTTTAAATTTTTAAAATGCACCCTGTAGCTGAATTGTTGCGCTATATTCCCTACAATCTGATTCTAAGCCGGATCATTACTGGAAGATGGGGCCTTGCAGTTGGATCTTTGTCAGCAGCAACTCCCAAAGTGAATTCCACGCCTGCTGATCTTGGAGTTGTCCCCCTGTCTTTGAAACTAAAATTGTGTTGCATCCCAATGCCCTGAATTTTATTCTGAAGACACTTTGATGCTCTCACAGGCTATTTATCTTGGGCTACTTTGGTTAGGATTAATTGTTTTACTTAATCCCAGTATCTCAATTGGAAATTTTACAAAACAATATCTGAAGCCATGTTGGTGGTTAATCATTAACTCTATGTGAATTTGGGTGGTAATCCACCACCACATGGAAACGGCTTCTTACTATCCTGCTATTTCTGTCACATTAATCACCTCTTCTACATCTGAGTTTTTGGAAGCAGTTTGTCATGAATTTGTGTTTTTTTCTCCTGTTCTGTTGAGATATCTGCGTTTACCATGTTTATTTGTATCAGTTATTTTCTAAGGTTTTGGTTTGTACTTTTTTAATTTGTGGTTTCCATCTCCAGTTGCATTTGTTGCAACCAGATATTCTGTTTTCTATTTCTGCCGCGCCATGTCATTTTGGTGTCCGGATTATTTTCCTGCTCCACCCACTGATAAAATTTCCTGTGAAGTTTTGCCAGCTTAATCATTCTATTCCAGTTCAAGCCTTAGTCACAAATCCCAAGTTTACCATGTGATGACAAAGATTTCTGAGGATGCTTGTGAATGTTTGTTGTTTGCAGTGGAGCGCAATACACTTGTTTTAACTGAAAGTACATCTCTGTACCCTTTTTTAAAAAATTTGTGTGTATCTATTGAGGAGCTCAAAGTATATTGTAAGTTGTACGCCTTCCATCAGGATACAACTCCGCTTTTGGTATTCCTTCCTCAGTTCCTTACCTACTGTTGTACAATTAATGTCCCCGAGGTGAATAAACTCTCAGCGTTGTGGTTAGCAGTTGATCAGACTGCCCCGGATCTAGAGGTTTGGGATTCCCCATTAATCACAACTGAGGCCCTGGTAAGCCAAATTCTTTCTCTAGTATCAAATATGTTGACTTTCAAACAAGGTGTTATGGAAATAGAAGCCAAACCTGCTGCTTGCTCCTGGCTTTCTGGTAATTGTTTTACAGTGGCTTTGTCTAGTCAGAGTTTTGACTGAACCCCTCATGTTTCTTCTCAGTTGCAATTGGCTATCTTAAACAAGCCTGCCAAGGTAGAAAAAATGCTAGTGGTGTCACCCACCAAGAGTTTGTTGGTTATTCTCTAGAACATCATGCCCACAAAGTCTTTGGTAGTTGAGCCCAAGGAGTTGCCTCTTGTTCCTATTGATTGTGATCATCCTGTCCTTCCTGTTGCTGTCCAAGAAATGATTGAGTGTTATTTTCAGGAGCACCCTGCCTCCTTAGCTGTTGTCTGCACCACCAAGGAGAAGAAAGATCCTGCTGAGGTTGCAACATTTGCTGCAAATAAATCTACTTCTAGTTACTTCTTGTTTTATGGTAGCATTGATAACGGTCAAACTATCTATTGGCCAGCCATTATGTTAGATACAGGTGCTTCTGAGAACTTCATGAGTGTTGAGACCACAGACTTGTTGTAACTCAAGTATCACCCTGGAATGCTTGATAGGGGTGGAAACTGTCAAACATTTCACTCTTTCCAACTTAAGAAACCAGTGGCATTTTTAGTCTCAGGACAATCTTTTACCGCCAGGTTTTCCATATGCTCTACTCTTATGTATCCTATTATCTTAGGAGTAGACTGGTGGCGGGCCCATAATGTATTGACCCTGTTAAAAGAAAATGAGTTGCAAGTGGACCACTCTACAGGCATATCCATCTGTATTCCGTTGTTGGGTATGTCAGAATTAGAGAATTCTTCCCAGATAATCCAGTCCGTCCCTGTTCCTGCACCTGTTAGTTCAGATTTACCAGCATGCCTTCAACCCTGGTCTGCGGCATTTGATGCCACTAGGGGCAAGGTCTTTCCTAAGCATACTCCGTTTGGCTTTGACTTTAAAGTTACTGTTGATCTGATTTGTATTGTGTCTCCTATTTACCCTTTGACCTTGAAGGAAGATGCATGTTTGGAGAAGTGGACTTGGGACATGTTGGCAAAAGGTTACATTTTTAAGAAGGCTTTGTCAATCTGCTCTCCATTGCTATTTGTTCAAAAAATCTAATGGTTCTCTTTGACCTTGGTCAACTACAGAAATTTAAATAACATTACTATTCCTGAACCCTACCCTTTATCCCTTGAGGCACAAATTTCTCGGTGTGTTGAAAAGGCAAAGGTGTTCTCAAAGCTTGATCTGCTGAATGTGTTCAGCCATTTTAGGATTGCAGAAGGAATGGAATGATTGATGGCATTTAGGACTAAGAAAGGTATCTTCCAGTTCTGCATTGTGCTTTTTGGATTGAAGAACACTCCAGCTTGCTTTCAGAAGTTGATGACTCAGTTTTAGGAGATCTCCTGGGTATATATGACATTGTGTATAGGGACAACATCTTGGTGTTCTCTCTGGATGAGGAGACTCACAAGGCTCGTTTTTCAGCAGTTGTAGAGTGTATCCTCCAGGGTAACTTGATTATCAAGAGAAGTAAATGTGAATTCTTTAAGCGTAAGGTTACCTTTTTGGGTAATATTATCTTTGAAAATGGTCACACTATTGCTCCTGACAAGAAAGAAGTGGTTTGAGAGTATGCTACGCCTATGAAATTATCTCAACTTTGTATTTTTTTGAGTACCTGTACTTTCTTGAAGAAATTCACTCCCCACTTATCTGAGGTGGCCGCCCCTTTATATTTGGCTAGTGGAAAGACAACTTTAGTCTGGACGCCTAAGTGTACAAGTGCCTTCTCAGCAGTCAAGGCTATTTTGTTGTCCTCCCCAGTGTTAAGACATGTGGATCCTGAGCTTCCTTTTGTTGTTTCCACTGATGCATCTAAATACGCTGTGGCTGGTGTGCTGTTGCAAACAGCTAGTGACGGGATTGAGAGACCTGTAGGGTATTTCTCTCGGAAGATGGAGGCTCATGAAAGCAACTACATGATTTATGACAAGGAATTGTTGGCTGTTGTGGAATTATTAAAGCATTGGCATCACCATCTCATGTTGGCACGTCATCTATTTGTAGTAAGAGCTGACCACAAAGCTCTTCTATATTATTGATAACCCAGGGTTTTGTTGGGTTGCCAATCCAGATGGCATAGTGATCTGATAAGATATAAGTTCCGCTACAAGTTCATTAAGGGTGCTGATAATCACTTGGCAGATGAGCTGAGCAGAAACCCTTCCCATCTTCTGGATGTTGATATGGACACTGAGTTTAATACACACTATGATTCCAGAAAAAGCTGTGATTCCTTTTGTATTACCACCACCTGTTTTGCTGGCCACCATGTCCTTAACTGAGGGCGCAGACCTAGACTTATATTCCAAAGTTAAGTTTCTGCAGCCCCTGTCCAAAGGTTATGATAGGCTATTGTAACTAGAATGTACAAACCCAGTTGGCCAGCCACAGGGCTATCACAAGATAGGACTAATTATTTATCATCAAGGTTGCTTGTGGGTTCCAGAAGGAACCATTTGGGACAAAATCATAGAGGCTCATCAATCCTGTCTGGCAGCAGGCCAACCAGGGAAAAACAAAATGATGGAACTAATTTGCTGACAGTTTTCTTATAAAGGGTTGACAGTGCAGATAGCGGCTTACATTTGAGACTGCCTGGTATGTGTTTGGTCCAAGGCAAGCCAGAAAAAGACTACTGGTTTACTTGTTCCACTGCAGCCTGCTGCAGGACCCTAGACGTCTGTGTCAGTGGATTTCATTGGTGAACTTCCTGATTCCAATGGGTTTAAAAAAATCATGGTGGTGGTAGATTGTTTAACAAAAATGGCACATTTTGTACCTTACTAAACCAGAATTACTTTGGTGGAAACAGCTAGGTTGTTTATAAATAGAATCTTTTCCTTACATGGCATCCCAATGCAGATTGTGATTGATTGTGGACCCCAATTTATTGCTTGGTTCTGTGAAGCCTTTACTGAAATTCTGGGTATCGAATTGTGTTGTTCCATGGCTTTCCATCCCCAATCTGATAGAAAAACAGAGATGTTAAATCAAAGTTTGGAGGTCTACCTACATTGCTACACTAATGCGCAACAAGATGATTGATGTGCTAACCTACCCATGGCAGAGTTCACATATAATAACGCCCCACACACGTCAACTCAAGTATTGCCATTTTATGTCAATGTGGGTTAAAACCCTTCTTCTAATATGGGCTCTTGTTTGGTTAGCAACGTGGAAGCTGCAACTGATTAGGCTGCTACATTGAAGCAGGTTCATCAGGAGCTCCAGGTTACTCTTGCCGCTGCGGTGACAACTTACAAGGAATATGAAGATTGCAGGTGCCAAGAAGGTCCTACATATAGGCCAGGAGATCTGGTTATGATGGATGCTTGCAATATGAAATTGAAGGTCCCTTGCCGCAAATCAGGCCCCAAGCAAGTTGATCCCTTCAAAGTTGAATGTCAAATTGGTCTCTCTGCCTATCAAATAGATTTACCCCCAGGCTTTTAAGATTTTCCACACCTTTCACATATGCTTACTTACTCCTTTTAAGGGTACTGAAATCCTTTATTGCAAATGAACCAATGAGGATTCAGTATTTGGAATTGGGGAAGACATCAGTCCAATAGAAAGGACAGAATAATAAGAATAAGGTCTTGTTTATTGTGGAATATTGTGATTAATATATCACATGGGGAAAGCCATAAGGCCACAAGGGGGTGGTATAGTGGGAGCGTCCATGTAAGGTTCAAAGCCAAGGAATAACTTGTGCAGGGATCAGCAAGTCAAATTGGTAGTGCTCCTAATTAGGATGAAGTATGCACCATTTGATATTGCCATCAGATTAATCCATGTCAAAAGATACGTCAAGGGGCGACTCATCAAGCACCCCCTGTGTATTGTAAAATACATTAGTAGGCAAGTCTGGAAGCTCATTTGCAACACCCTCCTTGCCCCCTGCTTGTTGTCAGACACCAAGACCAGAGTCTGTGGAAGGTCTGGGAAGGTCTGCATGAACAGCCTTTGTGTGGGGATGGCGCAGCAGGGGCACAAGCAATCATGGTAAAGCTTCTTGGTATTTCCTTGGGCGTCTTTGAGTTGATAGGTATGATTGTCATAGAAAGTGGCTATCTTGAAGGGCCCTAGGTGGTTGGGGTTCCAACATGGCAGAATTGGGATTGAGGGTGTAGACGGGGTCACCTACGGCGTATCTAGCTTCAAGGTGCTTTGTCCCTCCTTCAATCTGCTTGTGTTTGATTTCCCAGGATTTGGAACGCCATTGACCTAGGGATGAGATTGTTACTAGGGGAGGCTTGTTGGGAACCTTGGACTGTAGCTTTCCCTGTTCAACTCCTGCAAGACTGTCAGGCGTCCCAAAGGCCAGGGTGCTGGGGCTGAACTCTGTGCCCCTGTTGATTCTTGCTTGCAGGATAAGCAGTGTGGTGGCTAGTTTTCGGGCCATACAGTTTTGGGATGCTCTTGTGAGAGCTTGGCAATCAGTTGAACCAGTGAGCCATTTAGCTGTTCCACACGTCCATTAGCTTGAGGATGGTAGGGGGTTGTAACTATACATTGGAGTGCATTCTTGACACAGTATGCTTTCATGACATGCCCAACAAGTTCAGGACCGCCATCTGTGATAAGACGTTTGGGTTGCCCAAAGCAGGCCACAATTTCCTTGCCAATAAAGCAGGTGATGGTGATGGTGGTAGCAGTGTGGTTAGTTATTGTCCAGGCCACTGGCCAGCAAGTGAAGTAGTTGATGGCAGTGATAATGTACTTCTTTCTCAGTCTGTCTTCAGGGAGTGGCCCCACAATGTCAAGGGCCCACTGCTCAAAGGGTTCCATGGCCTTGATGGGCAGGACATACTTGGGGGGTGCAGGTTTGGACGTGTTCTTTTTGCACAGCACACACGTTTTGAGGTGGTCCAAGATGCCTTGATGCATGTGCACCACCAAACCTTTTGTTTCATGATCTCAAAGATGTTACACCCTCTGATGTGTCCCAGGGTTTTGTGGTAGTGCAATATTGTGCCACCTTGTTGTGTGGTGGCAATGTAAGTTGTCCTTTCACCTGTATCTGCCTGATGGCAGATGTATCAGCATTGGTGGTGAACTGACTTTTGTTGTCCTTAAGCTTGGAGATGGTTACCAAGTTAAGGCCCTTGTAGCAAGTTGCCTCAGGGCAAAAGTAGAGCATGGGTCAATCTGGGTCCAAACCATTGTCCCCAATGATGAACACTACACAGAGTTGCAAAAGGGCGTCAGCTGTGACCAGTTCCTTCCCAGGCTTGTATTTAATGCGCAACTGGTAAGGGGATAGACACTTGACCCATCCTGCTTGGCAGCGTGTTAAGTGGGACTGCATGTTGAAGTACTGAAGTAACTTGTGGTCCATCAGAACACAGGGTGGGAAGGTAGCATATTCCAAGTAATAGCACCACTTCCCAACACAGTGAACAATTGCTGCCAACTCTTTATCATGAATGGGATAGCGTTGTACCAAATTGGTAAGTTTCCTGGACTAATACACCACGGGGAGAAAGACACCATCATCAGTTTCTACCCTTAGCACACCCCCTATGGCCCTATCAGAGGCATTGGTCTCTAGTTTGTACTGACAGTTTCAATTGGGAAACTACAGTACTGGTGCTGTTGTGAGTCTTTGTTTCAACATTTCAAAGGCTTGATCTCTGACAGGGGTCCAATGGAAGCACTGCTTGGTGTTTAGGAGTTCAGTGAGAGGTGCAATTAGTTCCCCACAATTGGGAATGAACTTGCACACATAGGCAACCATGCCTAGGAAGGTCTGCACCTGGCCCACATCAGTGGGGGCAGCATGCTGGTGATTGCCTTAATTTTGGCAGGGTTTGGCTTTATCTCTTGGGCAGAGATGGTGTTCCCAAGGAATAACAACTCTTACTTGAGGAACTTGCATTTTGAGGGTTTAGCTTTTAGCTGGTTTTTCCAAAGGGTGTTGAGGACAGCACAGAGGTGTTGGAGGTGCATGATCTTATCTTGACTGAAGACAATAATGTTGTCAAGGTACACCATCACACATTTTCCAATCAGGTCCTCAAATGCTTTGTTCATCAACATGGAAAAGGTGGAGAGAGCGTTGGTCATTCCAAAGTTCATGACATAACACTCAAACTCCTGTAGCGCGTGCAGAAGGCAGGTTTTGCCTCATCCCCAGGTGCAATGCAGACCTGGTTGTACCCCACAGCGAGATCAATCTTGCTAAAGATCTTCACACCTGTAAGTGTATCAAACAGGTTGTCAATCAGCAGCAGGGGGTACTTATTCTTAACCTTCACCTCATTTAGGGCGCAGTAGTCTGTGACCAGGCAAAGGGACCCGTTCTTCTTGGCTACAAAGAAGACAATCACCCCTTATGGAGAGAGCAAGGGGCAAATGAAGCCCTTATCAAGCGCGTCTACAAGGTGCTGGCAGAGGGTCTCATCTTCCTTTGGTGTAAGACGGTATAATGATTGTACTTTAGGTAACAATCCTTGAAGTTGTACAGCTGCTGAATCTCCCAGGGAGGAGGTAGTTGTTCAAGTGTCTCACTGAATACGTCCTTGTACTCCTCAAGGAGTGCAGCAAGTGCTGGTGGTGGTGAAGTAGTCAAGGGAGGGACTGCAGATGGTTCAGCGCGGATAACTTTGACTGAGCATTGGTTAAAGTCTAGTCTTCCCTTGAAATTGTATGAGCCTGTCTCCGTTATTCTGACAAACACAGTATCATGGAGTAACTTGCTCATTTCCACAGGGTAAATCTGGAATCACACCCCATTTCTGTTGAGGGTGATGACAGAGGTGTCCCAGTCAATGTAGGGACGGTTGTTCTGAAGCCAGTTGAGGCCCTCATTAAGCTGTGGCTGAGCCCTGCCATAATTGGCCCAGAGAGTTAACCTGGATGTTCCCCATTCTCACAGAGAAGGGTACTGTCTTGTGGGTGATTGCAACTCTGTGGGAGTCAGCCACCTGTACTGCCTTGAATATGCTTGACACGCGGTCTAATTGTTGAGAGTCAGCAAACGCCTGGTCCACCATAGTGTGGTTGGCCCCAGTATCTACCAGTAATTTGTGGGTGTTCCCACGGAAGCAGAAAGGATAGGATAAGTGTGTTACTTTATTTGAGGAGTGACTTGCTTGCAGTACAGGGTTGTCACTGTGTACTTGAAAGACTTCTAGGGTTTCAACTTCATGAATGTTGTAGTCACAGGGGTTCTTTGTGAGCAAGGATTGAGAGGAGGGGTCTGGTGGGGTTGCAGGGCCTCTTGTTGCTACAACCCCCAGGCTTTTCCTGGATCCTCAATCTGTGCAAGCTGGAGCTCCCCCTTGCAGGGGTGTTTAGTCCCACTATCCTGCTGACAGGGCTGGCGGTGGCCCACTTGGTTGTGGCCATTGCCAGGTGTTGTACGTGGTTGGGATGGAGCGTCACTGGTACGGCAGAAGCCCATTGAGGCCTGGTTGTTAGCCTCCAAAATGGCCTTGTAGCAGTCATTGATGGAGGTGAAGCAAACTATGGGGACCCACTTGCAGATATGGGGTTTTAACCCATTGATGATGAGAGTGAGTAGCATTGCATTTCTGTCAGTCACAGCCTTGGGGGCGGCAGCAAGAGCTTGTTGCCAGGCAGCAAGGTACTCAGGAACAGAAACAGTTTGTTTGATTGCTAGAAGAGGAGTACCCCACAACAGTGGGGGAGTAGATTTCTCTGTAGCAGGACTTAGTGGCGTCTTGGATTGCCGTCCAGGTAACGTCAAGTTCCTGGCTGGCCCAGCTGGTGAACCATACAGCAGCGGGCCCTGTGAGGCGCCCAGACGCAGTGGCACCCACATGGGCTCAGAAACCTGACAGATATGGAGGCGGGTTTCAGTAGATTGGAGCCAACTGACAATGTTGGCCCCCTCAATACCCCCCACAAAGGATTCTAGCTGAAGGTTGAGCATGCATTGGGACAGATCCAACTGGGGCGGGGTGACGTTGGCATCACGCTGCCTGAGGTTGAGCCAATTGTACATGCTTGTGAGAACTAACTGGTCTTGATAGATGACATACCCATTGGGGATGTCCCCCTTGGGGATTGGCAGGAATGTTTCTTGTTGGGGAGTAGCCATACAGCCCGTACTCTGTCCTTTCTTAGGGGGGATTTTGTTTTAGGTAGGTGGTTAATCTACTTCTGCTACCACTGTTGCAACTGAACCAATGAGGATTCAGTATTTGGAATTGGGGAAGACAACAGTCCAATAGAAAGGAAAGAATAATAAGAATAAGATCTTGTTTATTGTGGAATATTGTGATTAATATATCATATGGGGAAAGCCATAAGGCCACAAGGGGGTGGTATAGTGGGAGCGTCCATGTAAGGTTCAAAGCCAAGGAATAACTTGTGCAGGGATCAGCAAGTCAAATTGGTAGTGCTCCTAATTAGGATGAAGTATGCATCATTTGATATTGCCATCAGATTAATCCATGTCAAAAGATACGTCAAGGGGCGACTCATCAAGCACCCCCTGTGTATTGTAAGATATGTTAGCAGGCAAGTCTGAAAGCTTATTTGTAACACTTTCATCCCAACCTGTCAGGGATCTAGTCTTGGACGTCTGGCCCGTTGTTTTCAGGGGTAACTCAGGCCGGGTTTTTTGCGGGCAATGCCCACCACAAGAGGGGAGCTAACTTTAAAAAGTATGGGGCAGACTTCCTCACCCAAGACCACAGGCTGGCGGCCAGGATTATAGTGTCAATCACCCCTGTGAGGGTAATGTACACAATCCCAAACAGCTTGCCAGGATTGTTGGTTGAGAGGTCAGGTGCAGAAGCAGGCATGGGTTTTGGGATCACAGGTGGTTCCATGGATAGGTCGTAAGCAGGGAGATAGTTGAATTTCCCTCTGAACAACTTGGGTGTTGAAAATATCCACGGGCCTTGTTGGTTATATCTAACTGTGAATTATATGTGGGCCAGGGGATCAAGTTTTAGTATCTTTTCTGGGGTGTATTCTTTGTATTCAGACTTCAGAGGGTAGTCAGTAAAGTGGTTGGGTACAAAGGATACTCCAGGAGGGCAGGAACCAGCAGGCGGTGGGGCAGGCAGCCAGAAGATCTCAAACTGAATTGGTAGACAGCAAATACAAAATAAGGCAATATCTGTATGAGCCAAATTAACATAACCTTTATTCAAAAATGGCCATAAGTTTGGATTGCGGGGTCCTTGGGTCTATATAGTAACCCCTCTCCAAATTTAACATCTTTCATGGGGGGTTCATCAGGGCATTGAGAAGGCCAGGGCTGGGGGAACTGGATGCTTGGGTCCAAAGGCAGCAAAATGGCACTCAGCCCAAGAGTTCTTTCATTGGTCAGAAATCTCAATTTGGCTGCCTGATTATCTTGCTTTAGTGTCAAGTTCATGGGACCAGAATTTGCGGGGCCGTACCTCTTTCCTGGGTTGGCTCTTGATTGGTTGCTGGTGTAGACTTCAGGTTTATGAAGCTAATAGTTGCCAAATCAGTACCTTCATTAGGCGCAGTGATTAATCCTCCGTTTGGCACAATGATTTCTTTGGTTTGTCTCTTTTTACCGCATGGTTCAATACGCTTGGTATCAGCTTGTGGGAGCTTGATCCCAGAAAAACGCAGGCAGGCAGTCCCGTGGTTCACAGGCCCGGCGGCCCAAAGGAATCCAGGTTTGAGGTTCAATTCCTGCTCCTGTGCCCAGGATTCTAGAGAGGAAGATTTGTCAATCCTGACACAGACCATTCTTGTGGGAGGAGAACCTGAGTATGAGTTAAATTGCAATTTAGCTTCTTGTAAGAATTGATACCGTCTAGAGTATTTGGTGTCATGGAAGGGTGATCCTGATTCTTAAAACTCATGGGTTCCCCACTATGATTGCTCCAATTTTCCAGTACTTATCTAAGAGATCTACATTTGCCACCTAACCGCCATTGGTCATACCAAGCTTACCTTAGCAGCAATAAAACTTCCCCCTGCCCACAAAAACTTTTCCTTATCCCATCTTCCAGATGGTGGTATTGTGCCTCAGGCTAAAGTGAAGGGTAATGTCACAGTAGGTTCCATAATGCCGGAGATTATTTGGCCAAGTAAGAAAGCTCAAAAAACCAGAAACCCTTTAACAAAACTGACTGATTTAACAGACTTGAATCAAACAGTTGATTGCAAATGGGTTACAGCTGCTGCATTTTGCCAGTTGAATCTGATCCCCCCTGTAAGCTGACATTGATAAATCAACGTAACTTAAGGGTCACCAGATATGAACTTATTTATCAGCATGGTCATCAGAAATTGGTCACCCAAGGGTTCTTTGCAACCTGGACAATATTGTTGTGTTTGGCTCCAGGGAACAACATCCTGGAGGACACGGCGGGAAATCTTTATTACAAAAGATTTGAGGTTCAAAGCTAGCCTTGGGTTAGCCTTCAGGGCAAAATTAAGGGCACATACCTTAATTTACTGGAAAACAAGATGTAAAAGTCCTTTTGGCAGAAAGGACAGGAAAAGCTTGAAGATTATAAAAGCCAACACAAATGTGGATAAACTTGTCTTTATTAGGAGAAATGATTCTACTTTAAATAGTAGACAAGGGACGGTGATCACTCATTAGGAAGACAGAGTGGCTGAGGGGGTCAAGTTGGGATGAGGTCATACCAGGATCAACCACAGACAGGTACAATAATCTGGAATGGGTGAATATTGAACCAGACCCATTTGCGGAAGGCAAGGAATATCCAAACTCAAATGAGAAACCAGATAAATCTTTGCAACTATCAAGATTTGAAGGGCAAATTGAAATAGCATTAATAGCACAATTTATACATCTCCACCTCAAGATTGGACAGAGGGAGTTGATAATTGCAAAGCGTTTGGAGTGGACACAGGCAAAGGGACGGCCAGACAATAATAGCTTTACAGTGTAATCAAAGCCCTTCTTGAAGGTAACCTCACAGGGCCCAACCCAGAGGGAATCCAGCTTTTGGGCTCTATCACCTGTGCAATTCTGGTAGTAGAGAACTAGATTGTCTATCTGGTATTTGGGGAGGGGGGCTCTAGCAGCATTGGACAGAGAGAGCTCCAAAGCCTTAACCTTATAAGTAGTGGAGTAGGCAGTTGCCTGGATGTCAATGATACGGGTGGTTAGGTCTTTCACGCGGGTCTCAGGATTTGCAGATGTATCATACTCAATCAGAGGAGGTCCCAAGATTGAGGGGGTAGTGGCCTCACGTCCATAAAGCATGGCAAAAGGGGATTAACTACTCACCTGATGTCTACTAAGGCAGTAGGCAAATAGGGCGGCAGGGAGGAGCAAGTCCCAATTGGCAGCGTCAGAGAGCTTGAGTTTTCTCATAATGGATACTAGGGTGGAGTTGGCTTGTTTGACAGTTCCGTTGGTGAAGGGATTATATGGCGCAGAGAACAGCTGATGAGTCCCCATAGCTTTGACAATAGAGGTGATGAGGCAAGCATTAAAGTTGGTACCATTGTCTGAGAGCAGGACTTGAGGGCAGCCATGTCAATAGAAGATGTCTTGCAGCAAGAAAGTAGCCGTGGTCCTAGCTGTTATATCTTTTGTTGCTCTGGCTTCAACTCATTTGCTAAAGTGATCTATAGCAACCAAAATAAACCAAAATCCCAACCTAGAACAGGGAAGGGCCCAACAGCATCAATAATCACCGTATGGAAGGCATGCTTTGGAGGGATGAGTTGGAACTGGTGTTGGGAGGGACAAGGACGTTGGAGTTGACAGGAATGGCAGGAGGCAAGGATATCAGGGATCAAGAGGCGCATGTTTTCCCAGTAGAAGTTTTTGCACAACCAGTCATGAGTCTTGGCTATACCTCCATGGCCAGTATTAATGTGAGCCTGAAGGATGATGGCTATCCTCATACTAGGGCAAAATTAAGGTAGGTAGGCATTGTTAACCTTCTTGAAGAGTTGTCTATCACAAATTATGGTGTCCTTGGATAGGGTCTTTAGAGCTAGGTAGATATCTTTGGGCTCTGTGGTCCAAGAATCAGGATACCCTATTAGCTCATATAGTTGATCAGCATCAGCGGGATGGATAGCCAGGATTGGCTTCCTTGACAGGTCATCAGCATTCTGATGTTGAGCCCTGGGACAGTGTACCACAGTGAAATCATACCCTTGCAGACGTAGAGCCCAACATGCTAACCGACCTTCAGGTTCCTTTAGTTGTTGTAACCATTTGAGGGAGGAGTGATTAGTGACTACCATGAAATGGGTTCCATAGATTTAATGCCAAAACTGCTTCACTGCATGTAACACAGCCAAACATTCCTTCTTAGTAACACTGTAGTTCTTTTTGTGCTTATTAAGGACTCTTGATGAGTAGGCTACAGGTCAATCTACACCTTTATTGTCAAGTTGGGCAAGGATAGCACCCAAAGCTACTCCACTAGTGTTGGTATACAAGATGAACTCTTTATCATAATCAGGATAGACTAAGATAGGAGCCTCCTTGAGCTTGGCCTTCAGAACTTTGAATGCTTGTTGTTGGCTGTCAGTCCACTCAAAGGGGACGTTGCAAAGCAGTTGGACGAGTGGTTCACTCAGTTCAGAAAAGTCAGGGATGAATTGTCAGTAGTAGCCCATCATACCAAGAAATACTTGTACCTCTCAAAGATTTGTGGGAGGTAGCATCTTGTCAATGGCTTCCACCTTGTTATTCATGGGGCGGATTCCAGTCTGAGTGACTTTGTGTCCTAGAAACTCAAGACGTTCCTTGAAGAAAGAGCATTTAGAGGGTTTGAGTTTCAGGCCAGCTTCACGGATCTTGAAAAAAACAGCCTTGAGATGCTCCAAGTGATCAGTAAAGTTAGTGCTGAATACAGTAATATCATCCAGATACACGAGGACACAAGAGAGTTTTAGATCTTGTAAGATGGAGTCCATAGCCCGCTGAAATGTGGCAGGGGCATTGCATAGTCCCTGAGGCATACAAGTGGGTTCAAAGAAACCCGCTGACGTGATGAGCGCAGCCTTTTCTCAATCTTCAGGTGATAGGTCAACCTGCCAGTACCCTGAAGCCAGATCCATGGCAGAGAAAAACTTGGAACCGCCCAGCCGTCTGTGAGCATTGTCAATTCTGGGTAAGGGGTATGAATCTTTCTTAGTGAGAGAGTTCAGGCGGCAATAATCCATTACAATGTGGTGTCCCCCATCTTTATTCTTGAGGATCAGTAACAGAGAAGCCCAAGGACTTTGGGAAGGTGCCAGTAACCCAGCATCCAGAAGCTGCTTGAGTTCTTTAGACACCTGAGCATCTTTCACCCTACTACAGCAGTATGGTTTAGCACAAAAAGGAGGCGCATCCCCAGTATCAATCTGATGGATGACTCCTTTAGCTAGGCCATAGTCCGTAGGACCAGAGGCAAAGATGTCACTGAACTAATCAAGTAGTTCCAATACGTTCTTTTGTTGAACAGGAGACAATTGGGGGAAATCAGAAGAAGTGAACAAGGAGAGAACTTGCAGGTCATCTTCAGGTAGGTTGAAATCACCTAAAGTTCCAAAGGGGTAGAGGGAGGATACTTGTTCTGCTCCAAGTACCCAACCATGACCTACAACCTGGTCTCTGGTTACTTGCATGGGAAGGGCCATCAGATTAGCAAGCAGTAATTGCACGGGTTCTTTGTGAGTTTGGTCCAGAATCCCCAGGCATAGGCAGGGCTTGGTACAACTTAAGGATTCAGGTGAGTAAAGCTCCAAGAAGGACTTTTCAGGCAGCTCATAGGAAATCTGGGAGTCAATCACCACTTGAGAGCCCAGGGGATGGTGATAGCGGCTGTTGCTAACAGAGGTATCCCTTCTTCTGCAGAGCAGGAAGGAGGAGGGGTACACATGTTGGAGGAGTGAGTCCTATACTTGAGGGAGAAGATACCCGTAGGGTACTCAAGCACGCAAGTTTTAAGACGTTTGCCTGGGAGGCACAGAGGTTCCTCAAAAATCAAAGGAACTTCATATCCCAAGAGCAAAAGGTATCTATCTTGTAAGTTTACAATTCTGTTATATTTGCAGAGGAACTGAGTACCAACCAAGAGGTCATAGCTTTTGTTCTCTAGGACCACAGCAGGGGAGGCAATAAGGAATTTCCCAAGCCTCATGAGTAGAGCGGAGTAGGCACCAATGGCTTGAGCTTGGGCCATGTCAGCAGTAACATACAACTGTGTGTAGTTGAGGTCAGGGACCAACTTAAGTTTCTTCATTAACTTGGAAGATACCACGTTGACAGGGGAACCCGTGTCCAAGATGGCCTTGAATTCGACCTTTTGGATTGATACTTCCACTTGGGCTGTATCTTTCCCAAAGGGAGGCAAGACTGCCAACACATCTTGCGCAGCCTCTAGCTCATTTTCCCATTTGGCCAGCATACACTGTAACACAGGGATTTCCTTATACACAGTCTGTAGTGGAAGAGATATGGTTACGTTGTGGAAAAGAGCTTTGGCTAACTCTGCTTCTTCTTCCAAGGAATCAATCAAGACGGGAGGTTGATGGGCTTGAGCTAGGTAAGGGCAAGCCACCATGGACTTAGCTTCACTTGGAGGTACCCGGAAAGGGGTGATAGCCTTCCCAGAGCAAAGCTTGTAGGGTACCGGGATAGTTTCTGGAACAGCCAGGACGGAATAGCCATAACTATCAGAATCATCAGGCTCTGAATCACTGGAGAGGTTGTGAAACATATGAAGGATAGTTAGGCCAGAGGAAGAGGGAGCTTCCTCATCAGACGGAGGATCAGGGGGAGAGGGGGGAGATTGGTCAGAGAGCGTCTCTGTTTCTAAGCTGACCTCTCTTTTTCCGCCTGTTACTTGGGATTGCAACTTTCCACTCAAGGATTGGTGCAAGTGCGCAAGTGGTGTCCAATCTGACCACAGTTATGACATCCCTGTCTTTTAGTCTTTCCACTAGTACCCAGAGTCATAATGTGTGGCGTACAAGAGGTAGTCCAAGCATTATTGGTTTTATTCTCACACACTACCGTACCTTCATGTGTCAAATGCATGTCTTGCAAGAGCGTCTTAATACTCTTCATGGAAGTGAGTGAAGGCTTGTGTGCCTTAAAGTGTAGGCATAGAAGCTGGTTCACCTTTTAGCATTTGAACAAGCTGTGTAGGCTTCCTGGGGAGTTAACTGTTGACTAGTAATTAACTGTTGGCCTTCAATGTAGAAAGAATCTGCAAACTCATTCAGGGTCTCCTTGGGTTTGAAAGCAATATGCATAAATGCATACTTCTTGACTTCCAAGCTGAGGTCTCCTCCAAACTCTTAAATAAGGAGGCGCTTCATATCCTCCCAGGTGACAATAGAAGAGAGCTCAGGGACTACAACTTCCTGGCAAGTGGGATGGAGGCAGGTAAGGATGTGTTCCTTCTTAAGTTTGTCAGTAGCCCTACGCATTGCAGTTTTGTAAATAGTCAGAAAAGCAGTAATGGTAAAGGTCTTGGGATCAAATATCTGCTTGAAGGTTGGCTTATAATTCAGGTCAATGGACAAAGACAAGGACTGGCTGTTCTCACCAGGGTTGAGGACATTAATGTGAGGATTGTCTTCAAATTTGGACTCAGCAGTAGGTTGTCTAGCCCAGAGAAGTCAAAGGCTTTCCTCTAAAGTGTCCAAGGTAGAGCTAGTCTGCCCACTGATGTCTCAAGCAGTTGTGGCAGCAGTCCCAAATTCATCAATCTTGATTTGTTATACTGCCAAGGTACCAGCTATCCCATTAACACAAGTAGCCAGGAGGTGGCCTGAGTAACTAAGGGGGCGACTTGTCCATTTAGAGTCTCTGTAAAGCGGGAGAGGTTCTGGACCTCTCTTTCTAACGCATCTTGCCTATCAGCTACATCATTTGTCACTTTGGCAAGTTGATCTAGAGCACGCGCACAGTAGACCCAGGGTTGACCTTCTAGACCAGGAAAACAACCATGATTGTCATGAGCGGGAGTATTAACAACTTCACCTTCTTCTTCATCTTCAGATTCAGATGACATACCTTCATAATTAGAGAGGCGCTGTCTTAAGTACTCAAAAAACCTTGTAAGATAGCCACCTGATCAGTGAGGGAGGCAATACAAGGGTCAGACATAGGCTCAAGTGTGGGGGAAGGCTGCACAGAAGCTTGGCGTCTAGTGGTAGCCTTGAGCTTGGTAATGGCCTCCCATACTTTGGTTTCAAAATCAGAAGTGGTCCTGACAGGAGGAGTGGGAGGAGTCACCTCAATAGAAGCCACCCAATTGTCCACATAAGTTTGCACTTGGTATAGAGTGTCTCCTAGTGCAGCCTTATCCAGACCATATTGATGCTGCAGGTGACAGCCCCAAGTATCAACATGAGCTCCTATCAATTTGAGTTGCAAGTTGATATGCTCTCTGAATTGATTTAGTTCACTAACCAGTCTCAAAATCCTGCCAATGGTTAAACAGAAAAGCCTCAATTTGCTTGCGCTGGGCTGCCTGATGTTTGTCCAATTTGCATAGTTGATCCTTTATGTATCCAGGGAGCAAGGAACAAAGGGAATTCAGGGAGGTGGTTAAATACTTCTGTGACACCAACAAGTCGCGCTGGTTGTCAGAAATACAAGCAAAGAGACTATGTGATCATTCTTGGTAGGCCATATTCTGAGTGTGGTTATTTGAGACAGTGGAGGCTACTGCATCTAGCAGTTGATTATGGGATCCCAAGGCAAGTTGGTGGTGGACTAGGGCAGGTTAGATGAACTGGTTAACCAACATGCCAATAGTATCCATGGATTCCATCAATGCAGGGGGGAGACCAAAGTCCCAAAGGAAGGAGTACAGGTCTTTGGAGGCGTACCTGGGACAAAGGCCAGGGATAGAGTGCATGGCTACTGTGCCAGAATGAAGAAGGGAGCGGGTGGCAGCACATGCTTGCTCATAGTTAAGAGAGAAAGCAGGAAGGGGGGGCCCATGAGGGCCCGGGAGACAGAACCAATACCATAGGATTTGCAGGAGCATTGCTAATGTCTTCTTCTAGGGGAGGACTAGAAACTTTGGGTTGCTCTGGTACTTTGGAAACAAAGGGAGAGGAACCAGAGAATGTGCATGGGAACAAGGTAACCAAGGGGCTTGCAGCCCCTGTAGTGAGCAGCATTTTGTCGTGTTTGGCTCCAGGGGACGACATCCTGGAGGACACAGCTGGAAATCTTTATTATGAAAGATTTGAGGTTCAAAGCTAGCCTTGGGTTAGCCTTCAGGGCAAAATTAAGGGTTTATACCTTAATTCCCTGGAAAACAAGATGTAAAAGTCCTTTTGGCAGAAAGGACAGGAAACTCTTGAAGATTATAAAAGCCAACGCAAATGTGGATAAACTTGTCTTTATTAGGAGAAATGATTCTACTTTAAATAGTAGACAAGGGACGGTGATCACTCATTAGGAAGACAGAGTGGCTGAGGGGGTCACGTTGGGATGAGGTCATACCAGGATCAATCACAGACAGGTACAATAATCCAGAATGGGTGGATATTGAGCCAGACCCATTTGAAGAAGGCAAGGAATATCCAAACTTGAATGCAAAACCAGATAAATCTTTGCAACTATCAAGATTTGAAGGGCAAATCAAAATAGCATTAATAGCGCAATTTACGACACAGATACTCACTTGACAATGTGAAAGGAATAGGAGCTCAGGATCCAGGTGGTATTTCATAGTTAATTTTTGATATATATTGAATAATTTTCACTTTTTCAACTCTAAGAGTTGAGTCCTCCCAAAAATTTACTCAATAAAAACCATATATCCCTTGGTCTAATTTACATTTTTAAAATGCATCCTGTAGTTGGATTGTTGCGCTACATTCACTAAAATATGATTATAAGCTGGATCATTACTGTAAGATGAGGCCCTGCAGTTGGAACTTTTTTATCAGCAACTCCCAATGTTAATTACATGCCTGCTGATCTTGGAGTTGTCCCCCTGCCTTGTAAAATGAAAATTGTGCTACATCCCAATGTCCTGAATTTTATTCTGAAGACACTTTGATGCTCTCACAGGCTATTTATCTTGGGCTACTTTGGTTAGGATGAATTGTTTCACAAAATCCCAGTATCTTAATTGGAAATTTTACAAAACAATATCTGAAGCCACGTTGGTGGTTAATCATTAACTCTATTTGGATTTGGGTGGTAATTCCCCACCACATGGAAACAGCTTCTTACTATCCCGCTATTTCTGTCATAATACAGACTTTACATTGGAGATTATCCTATCTCATGATTCTCCTTGTGCAAGAGAGGGGCTAAACTAACCTATTTGGGCAGGCAACTGTGGTAAGCTCAACTCCCTGGCACTTGACACTTTGTCAAGTACTAGGGAGTTGAGTGCCGCATATGTGAATCTATTAGCATTTTTGGCTAAACCAATTTTAAGCTAATTTTTACTAGTAATTTAGGGGGTCAAAACCAAAAACCAAGGTTAAGTTTACTCAAACTTGACTTTGTTTAATAATTTGGTTAGCTAAAATACCAATTAGGAGCAATTTATAAGTAATGTTACTAATAGAAATGAAAAAACCCTGTGTTTGACACTCTAGAACAAAAAGTGACCAGTTTGACACTTTTTAAGCCAAATTTTAATTTTATTAATAAAATACATATGCGCTTATATAAAATTTCTTAATTACTATTATATTTTTATTATTAGTGTCTATAGTTGACAATTAGGCTCCCAAGCACCACTATACTAGATTTAGTGGCATAGACATTAATCAAATACCACACTTGTTTTACATTATGTATTCCTGGGTTTTTAGATTAAGTGGTGCCACATAAATTAAGCCCAATTTATTAAGAGTTTTCATATGTACTTTATAAAAAACGGAAACTTGACTCCCCTTCTGTTTGACTCTATCTACTTGCCACTCAATCAGTTTTGGATTTAACTAATCAAAGGCTCAGAATTAAGGCCAAATTAATATGTGACACACTATGAGCGCCACTTAACACTCATCCACATGACACTTTAACTTGGGGATTAGTACAGAGAGCTTCTTAACGTTTTAACCAACACTATGGTAAATAAGTAACTCCCAGCTCCTCACAGCATAATATTATCACTAACAAACACCTTCCTACTCATTTACTTTTTTAACTTATTTTGTATTTTTTTAATTTTTGAGAATATGAAACTACCTTGCTTTTGGGTTAACTTTCACATCTGTTTTAAATTTAAGCAAGATTTATATGTAAAAAACATAGTGAATTTGATTTTTCTGCTCAACTCCAACATACTTGACAGTGTTACAGAAGTACAATTTTGAGGCCCTAGGTTGGAATCAAACCCGCTCCTAGCCTCCAGGCGGGGCTAGCGGGTGGGGAGATTCACCCACACCTGGATTTTTGCTTTTCAAAGCAAATCCAGGCGCAGGAACCATTCCTGCCCTGGCAGTAGCTGTGGGGCCCATTCTAGGCCCCAAAAGCTACGCCCAAACCTTGGTGGTTTGGCTGGGCCTGGGCAGGCTATTTTTTAGCTGCCCAGTAACCCCAGCTCAAGCCCACCCTCCATTAAGTAATTTGGGGTCCCCAATTGGGGACCCCTTTTTTAATCAAGTTCCTTGGCCTCAGGAAATCCTGTCAAGACAGCCCAAAAAAGGTGATCAAAATGGGAAAACCCCCATAACCCCATAAGCCAAACCTGCTAGGACTAATGGCCAGCATGGCCAAGATGGACCACCAAAAAGCCAAACAACTGTTCCTGAAAGCCCCAAAAATGACCATGAAGCAGCCAACCAAACAGCAGAATCTGAGATGTAAAGCCTTCCTAAACAGATACCACCAGAAGAATGCCCAGAGACACTTAAATGTGAGTAAGTATATAAACCAGAAGCACCTAAAAAGTTCTGTATTGTCATCCTTACCAATTAAAGTTGTTATGAACCTTTGGTTCATCAATCTGTTTCCATACTTATTTTTAATACTCTTCCATCTGCATACACCTAAGCAACAGTACCCATCTACTGGGATAGATAGTCAGACTCCTGTTGATAAAACCAAAGCCTTTGACTACTACTGTCCACCCAACGCTCCATTTGGTCCTGTGCATTTTACTGAGTATCCCGCCAATCCTGACCACAAACCCTGGACATTAGAAGACTTGCAGTGGTACACCTGCCCAAATGCTCCCAAGGAACCCTACCAAATTGTCTGTGACAGCAAAGCAATTACCATCTACCCTTTAATCTTCAACGGGAAGTACAACAATCCTGCTGCCTACTTGGTCCCCATGGAACCTCCCCCAAAACCCAAACCAACCATTTCAATCCCCCCACTTCTGATGCCACTGGCCAGAGTAGTCAATTCCTGGGAGTGCTTTACCTGGCGCTCACAGGATTGATTGACTCTGCCTTGCCAGCGGCTGGACCTTGGGCTGTGGCTGGGAAGGCCCTTTCCTACCTGGTAAAGTTAGGTCCCATCATCTGGTGGGCCATGTCAGTACCTGCTTTGACTCCTCCCTCACCTGCTGGAGCTCCACAGTACTCCTGGCATCCTTATAGACAGTGAGAATTCTCCTTTTCCCAGCTGATTGACAGTGCCAAACTTGACACTTTACTATGTTTTGATTTTTCAACTCCCAATAAAAAAATTCCACATACAGTAGTTTTAAAAGCTATGGCAACAAGAGAAAATTCTTCAGATTTAAACAAAATGATTTCAGATTTAAACAAAATCCAAGTTGCGCAAGATTCAGGATTCAATTAATTTAAAAAAATTTGGTTAATAAATGAACTGTCAAACCAAAAAAAAATTTCACTAGCCCATCATACAAAATTATATTAAACATTAAGCAGTGTAGTTCAAACCACAAACAAAATGAACTGACACAACAACTGAAATGGATGGATGCTATTCCGGAGTATATTATAATCCAAGCAGGATTCATATGAGGCACCAACAGAAGGACTAAAATGAAGCAAAATTGGAGCAATCTAGAAGCAAGATTACACAAGCACAAAACAAAATGAACTCACACAAGATGTGTAGTATGAGCAGCCTAAAACAGAAAAATAACAGTTTAACAGCCAATCAACAGCTATCTAATTTAGGACCAGAGGCGTTTTATCCATTTTCATGGCTCTAGATTTGTATGAAAAGGTTTTGAGAACCTTCCAAATATGGACTTGAGATTACAATAAAAATAATCATTAAATTTTAAAATTTCTACTTTTAGTGATTTTATCCTAGGTTTTTTACAATGGTTTTTAATAACAACATCTTCACAGCGCCAACAGCCAGGCCAGCTTCAATGGTGGCAAGGCTCAGAATGTAGAGGCACCCGTTTTCACCCAAGCCTTTGAGGCGGGTAACAAGGAGGCTGACCTGTACCTTACCACTGACCCCTATGGCTTTGACTTGTTTGAGAGTCACTTAGCGTCTAGCTCTGCCCCTGCTCTCACACCCACCCCTGCACAAGCTGCCCGTCAACTAACCAATCAGGATGGCAACCCTGATTTGGAACATCTTTATATCACCAGCCAACCTGCTCCCCCCTCAGCCAATCAGGCTTCAGCTCCCCCCTGCCCAGCGCCCCAAGCAACAAATCATCATCACCCAAATTCTTCAGGAAATTGTGGCACTCAACCTGCAGGGTCTGTTCTGGGATCAGACTGCTGCCCAGTTGCAATTTACCCAAGCCACCATAATGTGGGAGTTAAACTTCTAATGAAAAAGGAGAATCTGATTGGGACAGCCAAGAAGCCAAAGAAGGCCACAGAGTCACAGATAACTGAGGCCTACCCAATAATGCTTGACCTCCTCCAGCGGGACCCCAAGCTTCCCTTGACCCAGGTCCGGAAGTAGCTTGTGCACCATAACATATGGGTCTCTGAGCGCATGGTGCAGCTCTGGATGTATGGGAAGGTGGCTTCTGTATGAGTTCTTACCAATTTTGCCGGCAACCAATGGGATGGCGCTGAGAATTCCCCGTATGATCCCGCCATTGAATTCACCCTGGTCCAATGCCTGACTAGTCTGTCAGATGATGTCATGTTCATCTCTTACTATAAGCTATCCATAGCTTTTGATGATTTTGGCACCCTAGGAAAAGCCGCCACTAAGAATGGAAGGAAGAATGTCAAGAAGGGGACTTTCATTGATGCATTTCTGGCTATTTCAGCCAAGGGTTTTGTCTACTAATGAACAAACCCTGATTTCATCAATGGCTACTCATACAGCCACATCCTTGGTGGATTGCTCAACTCCTGGGATGGCTCAAATTCAAAATACCAGGTTTTCTTGAGCCACCAGATGGAGGGAAGCTCCACCGCCCTCGAGGCCATCCAGGGACGCAGGCACCAGGCCTCAGTCTACCCTACCGGCCATGCTGACGTCCATCTGGCTGATGTTGTCTTCTTCAAAATTGGAGATACACTATGGGAGCGCCACCCTCAGGCTTTCACCGACCTCTATCTTGGGGTCCTTGATCACAATTTTCTCTTTGGTCACCAAATGGTGGCTGACTTGTTTGTGCAAATGGGTTTCCATGTGAACATGGGTAACCAATCACACAAGGATAAGCGCCTCCCACCCCGTGCCACAGCCACCTACCAGCCCATCCAGCCAATGACTGATGAGGAGTACAATGAGCGGTATATAGCTCTCAGGGATCCAGTCTTGGGTGGCTGGCCCGTCATTTTTGGGGATAACTTGGGCCGGGTTTCTTGCAGGCAGGGCCCACCACAAGATAGGAGCTAACTTGAGAAGGTAGGACGCGGACTTTCCCACCCAAGACCAGGGACCAGCAGCCGGTATAATGGTGTCCACCACCCCTGTGAGGTTGATGTACACTATATCAAAAAGCTTGCCAGTGTGGTTGGTTGGTAAGTTGGGTGAGGACGCAGGCATTGGTTTGGGTGTTACTGGTGGTTCCATGTAGATATTGTAAGCCAGGAGATAGTTAAACTTTCCTCTAAACAGTTTGGGTGTAGAGAATATCCATGGGCCTTGGTTGTTGTATCTGACGACAGATTAGATGCAGGCTAATGAATTGAGTTCAATGATTTTCTCTGGAGTGTAGTCTTTGTACTCAGGTTTTAAAGGATACTCAGTGAAATGGACAGGCCCAAAGGGTACACCAACTGGACGGAATACTGCAGGCAGAGGGGCAGGCAGACCAGAAGATCTTGAGCTGAACTGATAGAAGGCAAATACAAAACACGGTAGTAGCAGTATAAACCAAAGTAACATAACCTTTATTTCAAAATGGCAATAAGTTTGGAGGGCGGGGTCCTTGGGTCTATATAGCACCCTACCTCCAAACCTAACATTTTTTGTGTGAGTTATCAGGGCATTTGTGAAGGGCAGGGCCAGGAAACTGGGGACTTGGGTCTAAAGGCAGCAAAATGGTGCTTGGCCTGGGAGTTCTTTCATTGGTTGCAGCTCCCAATTTAGCTACCTGATTAACTTGCTTTAGCGTTGAGGTCATGGGGCCAAGTTGCAGGCTGGTGCCTCTTCCTTGGGTTGGCTCTTGATTGGTTGCTGGTGAAAACTTCAAACTCATAAGGCCAATAGTTGCCGGTTCACCTCCATTAGGCGTTGTGATTGGCACTTCACTTAGTGCAGTACTGTCCTTGGCTTGATCTACTTTTCTGGGCAGGTTGTCTTCTTCAACCTCAGCTTGCAGGGGCTCAATCCCAGAAAAATGTGGGTGGTTGGTCTCACAGTCCTCTGGCCCAGGGGAATCCAGGTTCTGGGTTCAATTCCTGCTCCTGGGCCTGAAGTTCCAGAGGGGGGAAATTGTCAATCCTGACAAAAGCAGCCATCACGCGCAATCCTCCTGCCTCCACTCCTGCCACCAACACCCCCCCTGCCCGCAAACCCAACCCATCTAATCCCAGACTCCCCAGGCCAGCACCGCCTCTACGTCCTCCTTCCTGTGCCATTCTGTCTACTAGGCATCACTCTTCCCTGCCCCAATAAACCCCTGTCACCAAACATTTTCTATTTATATTATCTTTTTTTGAATTTCAATTGTTCATGTTCTCTTTGTTTATAGTTGGTTTTATTCTTTATGTTCAGCTTATTTTTATAAAATCATATATTTACTAAGGTGTGTATCTAGATCCTGAACACAGTTATTTTTAGCACCCAACCATAGCCCCTTGTGAAAACATTAACAACAATTTGGTGATCAACTAAATTTGAATTAGAAAATCATATATTAACTTTTTATAGATAAAGTTGTTACTGATCTGAATTCAAAACCTTAATGATAAACTTTAAGTCTATCAGGAGCTAAGTGATAAAATGATTGTTGTGACATAAAGGGTCATTCAATAATTCTTTGATGCATGTGCGCTATTAATATGATTGGCTGTATGTTTTGCCATTGTACGCCATTGCCACCGTGGCAAGTTGTTGATGGACTAGTGCCCAATCAGCTGCTGGGCTAGCACTAGTCCATCAACAACTTGCCACAGCAACAATGGCGTACAATGGCAAAACATCTAGCCAATCATATTAATTAGCGCACATGTATCAAAGAATTATTGAATGACTCTTTATGTCACAACAATCACTTTATCACTTGGCTTCTGATTGGCTTAAAGTTTATCATTAAGGTTTTGAATTTGGATCAGTAACAACTTTATCAAAAAAAGTTAACCTATAATTTTTAATTCAAATTTAGCTGATCACCAAATTGTTGTTAATGTTTTCACAAGGGGCTATGTCAAGCGCTAAAAATAATATTGTAATCAAGGAAACAATGCCAACACAAACAAACAACGCATATTGAGATGAGCGTAAAACATATACACAATGGGTAAAAAGATGGGATAAAGTAGTAAATGGGAAAACAAAAAGGAATAAACAAAGAGGTAATAGTATCAAAATAATACAGAATTTATTGGGGGAAAAGCTATAAAAACATATGGAAAGGTTAGGAAAAAATTAAAATGAGAGAACTCAAAAAGCTGCTAAAAGACCTCAACTTGGCAATTGCCAAAATTAAAGAGATTGACCGCAAGGTCAAAGCAAAAGTCAAGGCTGCTGTCCTTACAGGGGACAAAATTGAAAAGGTGTCCGCCAAGGCACTCATGGCCAAGATTCCAGAAACCCCCAAAACAACAATTAAGCAACTTTTAAATGTCCAGAAGCATGGTGTGGTAGGTCTTCAATTCAAGTCCTTTGCCCTCTCTGTGCCGTCTGTCTGGACAGATGACCCAAAATGTATGCCCACCTAAGACCCGCAAAACGTACCCAAACAGATGACACTGAGCAGCCAGCACAACTGGTTACACTGAGAATAGCAAAGCCTGCCAAGGCTGCGGGCAAGGAGGAGACTGCAGAAGGTAACCTAAAACAATAATTAATAAAAAATTCTAAATACTTACCTTTTTTTAGAAGAAGTTGATGGTGAACTCCGCTGGGTCCTGGTCCCTTTTGTCCATGCCACATTCTACGCCAACTACGCCACTCATGTGGCCAAGCAGCTTTTCCTGTACCCCCTGTCTTGAAGGAGCTTGAAGACTGTATCCACAGGTCTTTTCTGATGTTGCAGGAGGCATTGGCTGGGATTATGCATGGAGAGGGGGCATCTGAGTGGGCAGTTACTGCCTACAAGGATGCCCAACTGGTCTGCCTGGACCCGGTATCCCTCAGTGGAGTTTACTGTGTAAACTCTATTGAGCTTGTTTGGGACATCCTGGTGACGCTTCCATTCAAGAATGTACCAGAGATGGACTGGGCTCATGTAGCTGCTTGCTTTTGCTTCCCAGTGGAGCACACCCTGTCCTACTTGCTGGAGAACTTTGGGTGCGCGGTAGAAAAACTGGCTGTTGCAGATGCAACAGCCGTGAAGAAGACCAAGATCTTCCTGGTGGACTTTGGGCTGGCCTGGAGTGCCAACAAGATGGGGTCCCAGAAGCTATGGATCTTACCTTTGGCAAAACTAAACATGAGAAAAAAATAAGCGCAGTATACAACAAACTGTGCAAGTTTACAGAAGCCTTTGCTGGGCAAAGGCTCCACCTCGTTGTTTACCTGGGGTTTCTCTTTTACTTTGGGATGGGTGTGTTGGTTGAGGACCTGGACAGGGTCCTTCTGGGGATCAACAAGGCCAGGCTCTCCCTGGATGGGAAGAAGGTCCCCCCCCCCGGGTACAACTCAGTGGATCACGTCATCCAGGACGCCTTGGTCCTGGCTGGCATCTTTGGGTTTGCAGCCCCGCCAGAAAAGCTGCTCCTCCATTCCCACCTCACTATCCTCTCTTTTACCAGCAGGCAAGAATATTTTAACCAGGGTGTATCCACCGTCCACAGTGTGGCGGTGGAGGTTGTGCGCCACCTCCATTGTGGGGTGGGTACATACTGCCGTACTCACTATAGGTAATCTTAATAAATTCTCTCTTCCAAATAATTCCATTGCAATTTATAATATTTCTATTATAATAAATTTTTCAAATTCTTATTTTAGCAAACAAGATCTGCAGAATATATCCCAGATAAGGTCTTAATAAAAGCATAATAATATAATTCAATAAAATCTACTTCTGATTTAGACACATTATATTAACTTTTTTGATTATTATATTTATTTTCCAAATGTGATATTAATGCGTTTGCGTAATCCAGTATCAAGCATTTGGATACCCTTAGATGGCATAATAAAATAATATACAATAAAATAAATAAATTACTTACATCTATTGATGGATCTTCTGAATGTGATTGCAGGTGTAGAAACATCTAAATATAAAATGTTAATTAATAAATGTTGAATAATAAATTAGAGAATATAAAAAATTAGACACACTAAGCCTTTAATTGATTGGCTGCTTGGCTAGGCATGCAGGGATGAACAAATCATTGTGGCCATAGAATTTAGCCACAGTCTCAGCTGGGATTGTATGGATCCTGGCCTGCAGCAAATCAAACAGGTCCTTGGTCCCTGTTGGGGTTCCTTGCTTGATAACTTTCTTGAGCCACCCAAAGACTTCCTCAACGGGATGTAGGAAGGGCAAATAGGCAGGGAGGAAGAGAAGGCGCATATTTGCTGTGGCCAATTGCTGGGGGCCCACTGCAATGCTCGTGTCAATTGATGGAAATTCTTCAAGAATATCAGCCACCTTGTGGAGAGCAACGTTGTCCAACACAATTACATTGGTGAAGCCCGGTCTTGTGCGCCTCAGGTGCTCCTGGACCAATTAGAGAAATGATAGGAAGGTCCGGCTATTGTGGGAGCCTAGTACCATTTGGTACAGTTTGACCCCCTTTGGACCAAGGAGAGCCACCATTGAATAGGCTGTGGCGCAGACTGCAGCACGCCAAGCCACCCCGTTGTTGGAGCCTCTGGGGACATACCCATACTCATTGTGCATTGACGAGGCAAATGCTGATTTGTCAATATAGTAAAATTTGACCGTCCCTTTGGCTTTGAGGGCAGTATACGCCTCTGCGTAGTTTTTCTGGGTCTCAATATTGGTTGGGCTGTTCTGATTGTATGGGGATACCCCAAGTTTTTTCCAGGAAAATTGCAATCCCTTGACCAGATGGTAGTAAAAGGAAATCAAGGCCTCAATCCCAAAAGCGGATTTGACCATAGTCTGTATATTTGCCAGTTCAAGATGGCAGTCCTGGGTGATCCACTGGCAGATTGCCCATTTGTGCTCCTTGGTGAGCATAGTGGAAACGCGCAAGGATTTCTCCGCAGCAAGGACTCGGCCAGTATCAATGAACTTGTTGAAGGTCTTGCTGGCGTACTTGGGATCTACCCCAACAAGGGCCGCAGCCACCTTGTAGTCACCCAATTCCCGCATTAGCTTAAGCAGGATGATGCGTTTGGTGTCAGGGATGCACTTCTGGGCGGGCTTTGTGGGCTCATACAAGCCAGGATCCTGATTGATGACAGGCTTGCAAGGCATGGGCACCTTGTTGTAGAAGGCTGCAACTTTCTTAGCACCAGCTGTCCCTCATTGGTTTAGTAGAACTGGGGCTCCTTGTCATCCTCCTGATTGCCATCACTGACATAGGGCTCATAGCTAGTATCAAATACAGGCTTCACCTTCTCCAGCATGGCTGATGGTACCAACTCTTGCTGGTACACAACGTCAAACACATACAAAGTAAGTTCTACCTCCTTGTTTCTAACCATTTTTGTTGTGGTAACCTTGGTGGGCTTCCTGGTCAGCTTTGGGACCCAAGAGTTGATACTCTGAACCCTAGCAGCTTGTGCTCCTTGAACCGGCTGTGTCAGTGCAGCATCACTATGGAACTCTCCTCTCCCACCTCCCTCCTGAGTAGGCACTTGTGTTGTACTAATTCTATTCTTTGACCCACGGGGGCAACTACAACCGCAGCGCACAACAGGTGTATTGGTACTATGTTGTTGTGTTCCTTCCATTTTTAGAATTTAATAAAATATTAAATAAAACTTAATTAAGTTACTCTCTAATTTTAATTTTTGCTTTTATCTGTTTATGGATATTCAACAATTATTTTTTCCCACCCAATATCCCAATTATAGATTTTTTATTTCTTAGTTAGTTTTTTTTTTTGTTTTACAACGCCCATTTTAGAATACTCAAAAAAATCCACCCATTTTCCTAGATTTTACTGCCGAATTCAAACACCCAACACAATATTTTTAAAATTCATGTTTCAGATCTTGTGTCTTATTTTAGATACCTTGGTATCATTCATGATTACAATCCATTGCACACATTGCGTGAATGATTTTGTTTACATTGTGAGTTGCTATTGTGTTTTGTTTTTGGATTGAGTTTTGACACACCTTGCTTGGGTGTATTTTGTCACTGATTCACATAGTAAACATATGTACCCTGAAAGTCAACTCACACCATTTTGTTTGTGAATTGATGTATTTTGGATTATATTTTGAATGGTTTTGCTTTGCGTGTGAGCATTTTTGTTGCTGTGTTGACTCATTTTGCCCATTAACGCCAATAAACCCTGTTAACAGAGTATATATTTTAACCTGAGACTTAGATTTTGTTTAAATCTGAAATCATTTTGTTTAAATCTGAAGAATTTTTGCTTGTTGCCATAGCTTTTAAAACTACTATAATAAATTTATTTTTTTGCAATTATAATCTACTACTTTTTCTGCTGCTCTCCATATAAGTTTCATATATATTTTTTGAGTTTCAATTGTACTTTTACATTGATTTAGCACTAAGATGTTATGCTGATCCTAACATCTTTGATGCTTCATAATAAATTCACTTATTTTCTATGTTTTAACCTTTATATCTACACTTTGAATTTCTATTTTGCTTCTATTTACTTTTCTATGTTTTTTTCTTGATAAATAAAACTTTATTTGCATACTTTTAATTTAACTTTTACTTTGCTTTACCTCTGTGTTTCATATCTTTCATACTATTTTATTTACAAAACTAAACTTTTCTTTAGAAAAAATCAAACAAGAACAGCCAACAGCCCAAGCGCTAAGCCTCCAAGGGCTCCAAAGAAATTACCTCCATTCCCAAGCGTGCCAAGAAGCCTGCAAAGGCAAAGTCTCCTACCCCATCTCCTCCTACTCCTCCCCCCTCCATCCTCATCTTCCACATCCTCTTCACCTTTCCCCAAAAGATTCCTCCCCCAAAAAATATGATGGTGATCTTACTGACCACTTATTTTACCACTCAGAGGCCAACTCTGAGCCCACCAAGGAGCGTCATACTAAGAAGTCAAAGGCTGCCAAGGAGCCCACCTTTACTTCTGGTAAGAAAAAGGAGGCATCCAACCAGGCCTCAAAGAACCCTTCCCCTCCCCCTCCTGATGGCTCTTCCACCCCTCCCTCATCTGATCCCCAAGATGAGCCAGAGGAGTACTCCAAGAAGTTCAAAGCTTCTGGTCATGTGTCTTGGGATCCACTGGCCATCCACAATATCTGTAATGTGGACAGAGAGTTTAAAGTCCCCAAGCGCTTTTCCCCATTTTTCCCATTTATGTCTGTAAAGGGCAGCCCTAGCTACGTAGCTGATAACTACATTTTTAATTGTAACAATCAAAAGCGCCAAACCAAGAGCAAGAACTTTGTCTGTGGGGATAAGACTTACAGGGCTGGCTAAACACTGAGGGCTGGAAGCAAGTAACTGCAGAGAAGGGGGAGCACTCTTGTGAGCCCCCAATCATCTTATAAACCGGATGTTAAAATGGTACCTGGTCCAGGTGATTCCAACATACTCTCACCTTGAGCATCTGATCTGGCTATTAAAGCCCTGCAGCACTTAAAAACCAACAATCTCAAGTTGGTGCCAACTCAAGAGCGGTTGGTTAAGTTCATAAGCAATAAGCGGATTGCCGCCAATCCCCCCTCCCCCCAAGGCTTTGAACGTCCTCTTGGAGCTTACGCTCACCCACGAGCTCAAGCAGCTTCCAAGTGGGGAGTGCTTCCTCCTCCATGATGACGGGCCCGCCACCAAAGACCACATAATCTGCTAATCAACTCAGCAAAACCTGATGGAGTTGAAAAGGGCTTCAACCTGGCTAGTTGATGGTACCTTTGCCACTTGCCCCCAGATGTTCAAGCAGCTCTGGATGATCCATGCCCAGATTGACATCCAGGTGATTCCACTTGTGTTCTTTCTTCTTCTTGGGGCCACCAAGGCCATTTACACCCGTGCTTTTACCATCCTCTTCCAAGCACTTTCCCTCCTTCATGACAACAACAATGCCAAGAAGACCCCCCTACACCCGCGCCAACCCTCCTGCCTCTGACAAAGACCAGGCCACCCTGGTCTTGGAGGAAAAGGTAAGGCTGAGAGCTCTTGGGCCTGCCATATGCATTATGGACTTTGAGCCTGCTTGGTTCAATGCATTTGAGAAGCTGTTCAGAAGGGAGGTGCAGGAGTGCCACATCCACTACTGCCAAGCAGTTGCTTGGAATGTGCAGGCCCATGTTGAGCTAAGTAGGTTGAGCCAGAGGGATACTCCAGACACCTGCAAATTTGTGCTGGCACAATTTAGTGCCTTGGCTTTTTTAAAGCCAGAGCACGCTGTGCAGGGGTTTGAGGTTCTCTCAAAGAATCCTTACATAGTTAAGCACTTGGAATTTAAGCCTTTCCTTGAGTACTTTGAGCCCCAGTGGATTTGAAAGGTTGTCACGCAGAGGCAAGGCAAGGCCCGTGCTAAGACCAGCTGGAATGTGTACCAGGCGGCAGTGAATGGTGAGCTCAGGACCACCTCAGCGCTAGAGGCTTATCAAAAACACCTCAAGGCCAACTTTGGGCTCCACTCAAAATTCAATAAGTTTTTCCCCTTCTGTAGCACAAGCAGGAGAAAATCATCTCCAAGCTGTGTGACTTGGCAAACCGCGTCCCCCCACCAAGACCACAAACTGTTCCACCCTATTCACCAAGACCATTCAAAATGCGGCCAAGCATAAATAAAAGGCCTCAGAAATCAAGCAGCAGCTTGAGCTCATTGCAACTGCCCTCCTATAATGGGCCAAAATGAATAAGGGGAAGAATGGGGAGGAATAACCTTGCTGTCTTGCTTCTATGGTTTTAATTTTTACTTTTTGGTTTTGATCAATTAGTTTTTAGTTCTAATTTTTCTATTTTTTGATTTAATTAGATATCACTGATTATTTTATGTATACATGGTAAGTTTGAGATGAATAGTTTTATTTGAAAGTGATTGAAATATCTTAATTTTTGTTAATTTCCTCATAAAACAAAATAAATTCACATTTATACTTATATGAACTATATCAAATAGAAATTAATATTTCTTCATATTTTGCATAACTTCTATTTTTTGTTTGTGTTTCTTTTTGCCTCATTGGAATTTTAATTTTTATGGTAATCAAAAATATTTTTATAATGAAGAGTGTAAATTACATAGTAAAATGAGAAATAGTTGCTTATTTCTCCTTATTCCCATTAGTTAAGGTACATTTTTATTGCTTTTTGAGCTTTCTGGAATCACTTTAGAATACCATAGCTGTATAGCTTAATTTTTTATATGAAAAGTTTTCAGAACATCAAGATCTTTTAATTAAAAAAGTATCAATTTCCAGTTTTTGATCAGGAAAAAAGCTGAATTCTTCCTTACTATAGTGTCAAGCACCAGGGAGTCAATCACCAGGGAGTTGAACTTACCACAGTTGCCGCTGGGCACCCATCCCAGGGTGCAAACCAAAGGATGCCACCCAGCAGGCAACCAGGACGGACACAGAAACTGGGGTCACAGGAGAAGAGAGGGGTATAATCTGGGGAAGAAGGTGCCCAGAGCCACCAAGCCGTTCCTGTCACCAACCAGGGTGCTGGATTGGCAGGAGTAACCTTCTCCCAAATGAGCTTGGGGTCCAGAAGACCCTCAGTAGACTGGCAATCCAGGGGTGTTGGAGCACCTAATGAGGGGGTGGGGGAAGATAATAATAGGACACTGTGGAAGTTCATCAGATGTTGAAACTTCTATCCAGTGGCCACCCTACAAAAGGAGCTTGTGGGTGTGAGGAGAGAGGCCCATTGGTCCACTCACCATAAATTAGGGGCTACATTTCAAGGGAAGGGTAGAGAGGACAGACAATTCATAAGTCAGGAGCCATATATTCTGCAGGCAAAGCAGAGCTGGGAAAGCAGTTTGGACTATAGATTTAATCCACCAGCCCAGTGTTCTGGAAATACCTGGCAGGTTTTACCTAGGGGAGATGCAGGGGTTATAGGCAGGTGCAACTGGGAGAACTGGCAGTGGGGGTACTTTTGGCCAGCTGGAGTCTTTTAAGCAGGACCCAGAGACTGCAGGGGGAACAGAGGCAGCAGGGGAAGACTTTGAACCTAGCATAAGTGTTTTTCTATCTGGGATTGGGTTAAGATTAGCCAGCGTAAGCTATTGAATAGACTTTCATATCAATTTCATTCTAGATTTGAGTTTAACTAAAATTAATTCCCAAACCAGTAGATCTAGATAATTTGACACTGTCCAACCAGCTAGATAGCCAGAAGTTCCTGGGAAGAACAATGGGGAAATTTAATATGAAGACTTTAAGATGCTAAAATAAAGAGATGTGCTCCAAGATACGCTCTTGAATAACAAAATTTTAATCATTTTGATAAAATCAGGCAAGGACTCTGAGGAACCTTCCTCAAATTTAAAGGGAACAAATTTCTGAAAAAGTTGCTAGGGATGTGAAAGGTGGGCATGGCAGGATCCAATTGGCAGATGGATAATTTTTTGTCCCTGAACCAGGGGTATTAAAAGGTTTCCCACCCATTTTCAGGGTTTTATATGATTGGAGTGATAGCCAACAGTGTGGTGAGTTCTGATTTCTAAACCACATAGCTTTGAGATAGTGTCTGTAACAAACCAACAAACAGTCAAAAATGATCAGGGTTTTCTCTAGGATGGGGGCAGGAGAAAGAAAAAAGAATATAAAGATCTTAGTTGAGTATGCCAAATCAAATATCTCATCCACAATATGAGCCAAATCTTATAGAAAATTCAGGGGGTTGGCCAAGTTTTGAGGCAATTTCTTAGTGTGGAGTGAGAACACATAATGATCAAGAGTCAAAGGAGAAGTAACTTTACAGATGTTTAATGGGTCAAATCCAGGTGTGATATGGGTTGAGGTGAGAATTTTCAAGTGACTGAGTTCTAAAGCCAGAGGATTGACCGGGACTACATTCCTGAAAAATCTTTCATCATTTTCCCCACTAGAATGCTGGCATTTTCTCCATGAACCATCATATCTTCCTATTCTTGTCTCTTCTTGGGTGTGTATAACTCTTGAAAGAGTACAAGCAACTCAATTCTGAGGAGCTCTTGTCCTCTTGCTGTAAGTTTCAACCCTTTACTAGTCTAGTTCACTCCTCCTCAGGTGTTTGGCTGCAAGGAAACTTCATGAAGCACTGCCTGTATTGCTCTTTCTGCCCAACACTTGGGTAGTAAGCATAAGGGAAGAGTTTAAAGCCAAAATACTTGTAAAATTTTAAGGAGTTCAAAGGTCTTTATCAAAAAAGAAGGAAGATTCCCTTATAAACATTCTGATTCTCCACATTCTGTAGTTCTTTGGCTATCTACTCATTTCAGTATATCTTCTGAGTGTCCTGGATGCTCCTCAACTGTGCTTCAGGTAATTTTCTTTAATGTTTATACCCAGTACCTGTCAATATTATATCTATTTAGCTTCTTTCCAGCTCATCATTGATATAAAGCCCCTTGCCTTAGGCTTTTTTCCTTTAAGATGGTTTTAAAAAGCCTAAACTAGCATGTGCTCACACTTCCTTATAATAAAATAACCCTCTAAACTTACTCTACCTAATCCCTGAGTATTTTCTTGATGTTTCTTAACATATCCATTAGGCTTTGGATTTTTAAACCAAAAAATCATTAGCAAAAAAACCTCAAACTCAATCAATTATGTTAATGTTCATTATCTTCAAGATTTTGAAGCACTTTGCCTTCTTAATGGGTTGCTGTGATTCAAATAGGAAACAAAATGTTTCCCCGCTAAAAACATTGACAATGTGCGCCTCACATTGCTAACAGCTCTCATGTTTTCTTCAGTGTTTCCCTACGCTCAAAGATGAATGTTTCACATAGTAATCATTAATAATTTTTTCTTACCTTTTCTTAAATGCCCCTCTCAAAATTTTCCCTTGTAGCAAAATTGTGACAAAACATCACTCCAAATTTTTGGGAATATATCTTTTAGCAGAATGCAAAGAGGAATTTCCAGCCCACCTTCAGCATTTACTTGAACTGTTATACATTTATACTAATAGCCTAGAGCATTTGCTTATCAATTGAGTATGTCACTCATTTCAATTCCGACAACATTTTTCCCTAGGAGCAAAAAATTATGGCATCATTTATATATTTTGCATTGGAAAGTCATGTTTGAAATATTATAAACAATATAATATTTCTGGATTTTTATTAGGAAAAATGCTATTGAAATGGGTACCCCTTGTTGTAATTATGTTGTTTTAGCAGAGTTACAAGGGGAAAAATATGTAGAAACTAGATGATAATCTTTATTGAGAGATAGTGATTATATAGCTATTATGAATCAAGGATAAGAGAAACATAATTGTGTTGATCACACAGCTAGATGGTGAAGGGGGTGGCTTCATCCTGGTAATGAGTCAAGTGCCAAAACAAGGTATCCACTGTAAGGGATCATCTTTTGTTCATGTTTTTGAATTTGGAAATTTGAGTTGACTACCTAGCTTGGCTTTGAGTGACTGGATAATTGGATCACGGGTCACAAACCCGCTTGGTTGGAACCTTGCTGGCGGGTTGAGCCTGCTGTTTTGACACCCTGAATTGATAAGAAAGATTAAATGTGCTGGGTTGCACCAGAAACTACCTTTTATAACCCTAGTTTAAGGCCTGGTGCATACTTTTTGAATATCCTGGTGATAAATTAACTGCAGTTGAAATTTTAAAAATGACTGTCACTTGATGGGTGTTATCAGCCAACTCACTCCAAAAAATCCAGTGTATTGAACATATTTCCAATGGGTTTCATGGTGATGTGGTGTACATCAAATATGCTAAATTTGATATCAAGTGTGACATTTATTCAGGAGTAGAAATTGAGTTTAAGCTCAATAAAGTATCTTCAATTCAACTTGAATTCTTTGTTGGTAAGACACACCATTTTGAAAACAGCATCTCAAAAAACGCCATCTTGAAATACGCCATCTCAAATTTCTGCTATCTCAATTTACTAGTAAAAACGCCATTTTGATTTACGGCATTTTGACTAAGAAAAAACAGTTTTAAAATTTTAGATTTTTTGAACTCCAAAAATTACCCAAAAACTACCCAAAAATAAAAATCCAAAAAAACATTTCTTGGCTTAAAAAAGCCTCAGAATTCAAAATCTGTAATAAAAAATGGGGTCAATTAGTAGCAACATAGTTGCATAAAGCCCAAAAGTTAAAATAATCCCAAAAACTACTATTTTCATCTATTTTAACTATAAACTATACTTTAAAATAAGCATATGATTGTACCAAATACCAAAAAAAGTTGGAGAATAGTAAAATCAAAGGAAAGAAGAGAGAAGATAAAGAAGTGTTTATTGCAAATATGCTCAAACATTAGTTGAAAGAGCAACAGAGATGGCCTGAAGATGCTCAAGCTTGCTATCCTTGGGATAGTAGGCAAGGACCACCTTGCTGATTTCAGTGTACTTTTTCACTGCTTTGGTCATCTTGGGAGGATCACCCTTGGTCTTCATGCCAGTCTTGAAGAGGCAGGCAGAGATGGCTTGTTGGTTTTTGAGGTGGACCATGATCTTATTGAACTTTGGCTTCTGGACCCTGACTCTTGTGGCAAACTGGCTATGCCACCCTTCAAGGGAAGAGGTGGTCTTGATCAACCCGTCTTTGACCTGCTAATAGCAGTTCCAGGTGATTGATTCACTGTCTTTTCTAATGTTGTGTACTCCTTGGAAGATGCCAACCCATTGAGTCTCAAAATACTCAATAAAGGGCGTAAAGGCTTTCTGGTTGGCAAGTATATAAGGATGGCAGAGGAGGGCATCATAAAAGGCATTGGTCTCTTCCTTTTGCACAAGGTCAAGAGCAGCAAAGCAATTAAAAACGTCCTTTGCTTCTTTAGTGCCTTCAGTATAGACCAGCTTATGGAGGTCAGAGCACTTTTGGAGGCAGCAGCAGAGTTCCTGCCTGAAGTGGAAGTAGCATCCCTGAGGGGAGCTCTTAAAGACACAAATAAAGGCATTTGCCTGAGCCTGCTCAAAATCCACTACCAGATATTTGTGGTAGGGAAGGCTTTCAGGCTTTTTCTTGGTTGGGGTGGGAGCGTCTTCTTCTTGGGAGATGGATTTTTTCTTACACCCTCTAGTCTCCCTGAGCTCCTCTACAATTATTGGGAGGATTTCATCCAGTTTGACCTTTAAAATTGTGAGTGCCTGGACATAGGTTTCCTGTTTCTTATTTGGAAGGGAAAAGAAGACCAGGGGAAGAAACAAATTTCCAACCTGCAATGGATATTCCAAGCTGGCTAAAGAGCTTTGGGCAGGTGGAGAAAGTACCATCTGCAAGCCAGGTCTTGCATTTCATCAGGTTGTGCAGATCCTGTGAGATGGCAAAGCAAATAATGCACTCAGGGGCATTTTGACCATCATCATGGAGGAGGAATCTCTCTTCATGGCAAGATAGTTTTTGCTCCTCAGTAATGATCAATTGGTCAATGGAGCTTGCACTACCGCCTTCAGTGCTCAGAGCATATCTTTGATCATTAAAATATCTCTGTAGTTTTGAGGCACCACCAACAGTTGCTAGTTGGGTATCATTTAAATTGAGGAGCGCATTGTTGACAACCTCAGTTGCAGTTTGATTCTTTATGGTTGGGATCACCTGGCAAAGAAACCAGTGGATAAGTTGATAGAGAGGGTCAAAAGGCTTGGCGCAGTTGTGGTTAACAGTAAGGGCCTTAAATCTGGTGAACCCATAGGTTGTGAGCCTTTCTGGGCAGCCAACTTTATCACATTTGAAGTGATGTTGGCGGATGGGCTTCTTCTTGTCATTACAGCTGAAGCTGTAGCCCTTGTAGACAAAACCGGCTCCCCCTTTCTTTGTCATAATTGGATAGCTGATAGGGTATGTTGTTGGCACAGCAAAGGTGCCATTTTGGTTGCATATATTGTGGATAGAGTTAAGATCCCAGAAGTCAATTGGCTCATCTGAAGGAGCACCAGGCTCAGGCTCCTACTCCTCTTCATCCTCAGGCTCTGAAGTGGAGTCACAATAGTGATTGAAGTTAAACAACTTCTCTTGAGGATCAGAGGGGGAGTAAACAAATAGAGAATGGGGAGGGATAGGACTGTTTCCCTCTTGTTCAGGTGACAGAGTTGGGGTCTTGGGGGAGCTTTGGCCTTAGAAGGCTGCTTCTTTGGGGTTGTCTTGGCCTTTTGGGCCTTGTGTGGAGTGATTTTGGACTTTGAGGCCTTGGAGGCCTTGGGCACAGCTTTGGCAGTTGACTTGGGAGGCATCTAAAAGTGAATTAGTATCAAAATATGAGCAATTTGGGGGTTGTTTTTAAAGAGAAAAATGAGAATGTTTTTAATATAAAAGTATCAATTTTTTACATAGGATTGGAGAGGAGATCAAAAATATATACTATCAAAATTTTGTCAAACCCGCAGGCTTGACCCGCCAGCAAGGTTCCAACCAAGCAGGTTTGTGACCCGCAATCCAATTACCCGGTCACTCAAAGCCAGACTAGGAAGTCAACTCAAATTACCAAATCCAGCAACATGAACAGATGATGATCCTTTATGGTGGATAACTCAATTTGGCGTGACTCATGATCAGGATCAAGCCACCTCCTTCTTCCCTCCAGCTGTGTGATCACCAATCTTGTTCCTATTATCCTTGATTCACATGAAATATATAATCACTATCTCCCAATAAAGATTATTATCTAGCTTATAAATATTTTCCCCCATATAACTCTGCTAAAACAGCACAGTTACAACAATTTCAATGTTTTTTATTCTGTAAAAATAATTTTTTATTAGTAACACAAGTAGGCAAAACTTTGAGTTTTGACTGAAAACTTGCTCTTGAGATGGTGTTTTTGAAGTGACGTAATTGGGGTGCTGTAGCTCAAAAACATAGTTTTTAACCATTTTTTATATTAAATTAACAAATCTACGGTAGAGCTACCTCAACTGGGCCAAAGAGTAAAACCTGAATTTCTCAAAAACTAGCTTATACAACTGGGGTTAAAAAGTACCCAGTTGTTTAAAGGAGATCAAAAAATATATTTGCAAAGTTTCATGTGTTTTCTTACATTTTTTTGCTTAAGTGGTTTTAGACGTGAAACTATACTTTTGAAAAGTGGAAAGCAAGAATTGCAGTGGGGAAATTGATATAGCGTAGCCTGGCGTCATAGGTAATTTCCCCTTATTTTCCCCTATTCATTGTGCGCCTTGAATTAATTGGGTGATATGAAACTTGGTGGAATTTGAAGTGACGTAAATTGAAATGGCATAATTACCCTCTTCCATATTAAAATCACTATTAAAATATTTTATTAAGAAAACCCTTATCAATGTATCCATTTATAATAAAGTTATAAATTACATATAACAAAACTGGTTTTTTTACCCAGCAATGACAATCACTAGAAGGACTATCATAGTGGCGTCTATTTAGGTTGTTCTTATTATAAGTGTCTTAGATTAATACTATAGGAACATCTTCTGGCACTATACCACAGGCTTTATTTTGTTTGGGCATAAGCTTATTTTAGTTTAAGATAAATGGCATAATTTGAAATGATGTAAAGTCAAGATGGCGTAAATACACCCCACATTAAGTGATTTCATATGTAAATAAAGTTAGCAAAATAAGATTTAATTAATCTGACTTGAAGTGACAGAATTGAGATGGCGTAAATTTGAGATGCTGCATTATAAAGTTATATGTGAATTTTAACTATTTTATTGTTTAGTTTATTTTTTTGTGATTCAAAATCACTAACGCAAAAAATGCCATCTTGAATTAAATTTGTGATGCTGTTTTTCAAAATGCTGTTTTCAAAATGGCGTGTCCTACCTCTTTGTTGACCTTATTTGGCACCCCAGTGGCCATATTTCAAATGCTCTGTCCCAAAAGTACTGGAATTACTTTGATTGGCTAATGTTCTGGTTGAAGCTGAGGAATTTTCTTATGGGGTTATACAAGGGTTTTCTATTCACTTCACCTTGCTCTTGTGACAGAGAGCTTTTGTTTAAAGGTGGTCTCACCTTGAATCCAACATGGTTTAACTTCACAGATATTTCAATAGACACATCTTCCACTCTCTCACTAAGTATGAACCAAGATTTACACCAAAGTCATATCACTAATTCCCTCTCAAAGGGTGTTTTTCAAGTATCATTGGAATGCTTCCTGACTACCCCCTTTTGTGTCTGTCCTATGCAGCAGAGCTGTTTTCAAAGTGAGATGTGTCTTCAGATAAGGTTGATCTGACATCCTTCCCAAGTACCTTGATAGAGGTGATTTTTTTAAATATCTTCCAGATAGATATCTAGTCTTTACCAAGAATGAACCTCTAGTTGAAGGCAACCTCCAGAATTAACTCATACAGAATGGAACATCCTCCATGTCAACAATTATCAAAAATATTTTTCTTATTTTCAATATTAAAGATGATTTTTTTCTTGATTAAATAATTAACACTGATAATAAAAACAATATTTGATTTTTATTTTGAGCTTTTAATTGAAATTATAAAAGATAAAGCAAAAAATAATTTGAAATTTTTGACATGGAGGATGTTCCATTCTGTATGAGTTAATTATGGAGGTTGCCTAGTTAAAGCATAATGCTTTAACAAGGAAACTATTTGTAACACTTATTTACCTAGTGAGACCAGGTTCAAATATATTAAATACTTTGATTGGTTTAATTTTAAGGTATACATATTACTTTTTATATGTCAATTTTCCTAGGAACATGCCTTCATTCAAGTTGAACATGCATATATGTTTGGAATGAACTTCCTGGTCATTTTTATTTACAGCAACTATACAAATTCATCCAAAGATGTCCTCTTCAATCAAATGACTGGAGGGCAACTCATCATTCAATTTGAGGGAAATGTATATGTTTCCAAGATGTCTTTCTCTATTTTGAAGTACTCTGAAAATACTATGGTAACACCTTGACTATTTCTTATTAATTAATTTTAAAGTTGTACTCTCATCCTCTAAATAAGGTAGACTCTACTCAATTCCTTCTTTTATTTTGTCTTCAACAGTTCAAAATATCTGGTCACATTTTCAAGGTACTCTTCTCATATGAATTCAGATTTCACTTCAAGTCTGATATGATAAGAGTTGTTTGTCATTCTTAATAATCAGATACAGCATTTTTAATAAAAATTGTCATCTTGTATTAAAGTGAACATGGTTTATTTAAAAATACTAAACTATATAGCTGAAATCCCTTAAAACTTGGTTGATGCCAGACAGCAAAACTGTAATGATTGGATTTGGGACAGCAGGCAGATGCTTCTAACTGCTCAAGTACATCATATACTCATCTTGTCATGGCCTGAGTGGCTTCCAGGGGAACCTTCAGTCAAGGGGAAGGGTTGATCCTGGAAGGCCCAGTAGATGATGAGGCCATCCACATCACATAATTGGCAGCTGTGGCCCAAGGAGACCACAATCTCATGTGGGGAATCACTTGCTCAGTGAGCCCTAGCATGGTCAAGTAGGCAAAACCAAGTTTGCTGCAATTGTTACAGTAGAAAACCAAAAGGAGGGAATAGTACATCCCCGTAAGACCAGAAACCAGCAAAGAACTGCTGCCAAACCCTTAAGAGAAATAGAAAACTTAAATGCTGTTATTGACAAAAAAATGGGTCAAAGCTGGGGTTGCTCAAATAGCCCTGGAAAATCTGGACTTGACATATTTTTATCCAAATAATTATGACAAGAAAATTACACATTATACATTATTTGGTGATGGCAGCGCTTGACCTGCTAGTCACTGGAATTTTTCAAATTATGATGACATCAACTCAAATTCCAATGCAGGACCACCAACTGCTGAAAATATTCTTCCAACCAATCAGAGGCTCCAGAATCCTCCTCCCCCATCCTGAACTCCCTTAAGACTTTCCCCTTTCCCCTCTAGAAACTTGTTTCTAGATATCCTAATCTCCTTGGGAATAAAAGAAATTTAACCTCATGCTTGCGTATTTGGGCCTCTTGCCCCCCATCTTTGACAACTTTGCCAGGTCAATGATCCAGTTGGCTTCAGACTCCTTTGCTGTCCCTTGGCCTGCATTTTACGTCACTTCTACTTCTAGTTACTATTCTAATTTTCCGCTCCAAATGATTTTCTTGACTTCAATTTTAACATCTGCTTTACGTTCTATAGGTTGCAGTTCCAAAATTGTCAAGCCTCCTCCCAATTTGGCTTACTTTTGCTCAAATACTTAACTCTGTTTTTATTATATCAATATAGCTTTGCCTTAAATAGTGCAGCACATCATCTTGCTATAACAGTAATTGTATGATGATGCAGAAGGAACAAGAGTAAGCTCTCCTGTGGCCGCACTCATAGTCAGGCTTGGCTGGGAAAGTTGGCAGAGCAGAGGGACACCAGGAAAGCAGAGGTGTGGCACAGAAGAAGGAATTATTTCTTGATCCAGCACTCTAGGAGATGGGGGAAGGCTGGCAGAAGGTGGCTGGAGGCAGAAAGAAGCTGCTCCATTTCCAAGCGCTGGTGTTGGTGCTGGAGGTACTCTCTGTTTGAAAGCACCATCAGTATAAAATTTGTGATAATTTAATAAAACCCTGTAAAGTATAAATGCTCAGTGTGCATTAACCAACAAAATTTTATTAATTGAAGATGTCAACAAGGAAAGGGTTATCAGTGTTCCTATCTATATCCTGCTGGGAAACTGAAATTGAACTTACTGGCAACTCCTTATTAGCTGTCAATGAGTTATTCCTGAGTTGGGTTCCATTAGTGGCTCCTGATTTGTCAGTTAGATGGATCATTTCACTATTTTTGCTCTGGGGGAGCTGGCAGGGGAATTTTGAGACATTTGGCAACCCAAGTTCCCATTCCTTGATTTCAGAGGGTTTGGGCTAATTAAAATTCTTTTTACTTGGCTTTAGAACAATCTCCTATTGCCCCAGGTTTGGCCTTGACCATGGTTCAATTCCACACTTGGCATTAAAATTTCCTTTTGGTCAATCAGTGTGTTTGACGACACAATTGTTTGGCTGTGCAATTGCTCAATTGCAGGCATTAAACTATACAACATAGGGTTTTGTCTGGTCCATTATGGTCCCTGATATCATCCCCACCATGTTGAGCTCTTACAGCTTAATTCTGGATGGCCAGTCTTGTACATTTTCAGGAGGGCACTAGCACTGACAAGTGTTACAACTGAACCAATTATAGTTCAGTACTTGATTGGGGAAGACAAAAATCCAATATAAAGGACAGAAATGAATAGAATAAGGTATTGTTTATTATAGAATATTGAGATCTATATAATATATGAGGAAAGCAACAAGGCTAAAAGAGGGTGGCATAGGGGCATATTCCATGTAAGGTTTGAAGCCAAGGAATAACTTGTGTGGGATCACCAGGTCAAATCAATAGTGCTCCTAATTAGGAGAAAGTGCCCGCAGTGTGATACTGCCTTTGGATTGGCCCATGTCATTAGACACGTCAAGGGGTGACTCATCAAGCGCCCCCTGTGTATTGTAAGATACATTAGCAGGCAAAGAGGGAGACTCAGTTGCAACACCTCCCTTGTCCCCTGCTTGTTGTCAGACACCAGGATTGGAGGTTGCAGGAGATCTGAGAAGGTCTGTCTAAACAACTTTTGTGTGGGGATGGCGTGGCAGGGGCGCAAGCAAATGTTGCAACCAAGTTTCCAGACTTTCCTGCCAACATATCTTACAATACACAGGGGCGCTCAATGAGTTGCCCCTTGACGTATTTAACAACATGGACCATCCTGATGGCAATATCAAACTGCAGGCACTTTCTCCTAATTAGAAGAGCTGCCAATTTGACTTGCTGATCCCTGCACAAGTTATTCCTTGGCTTCAAACCTTACATGGAACATACCACCCCCTTGTGGCCTAGTGGCTTTCCCCATATAGTATATTAATCATAGTATTTTATAATAAACAACATCTTATTCTTATCATTCCTGTCGTTTCTGTTAGACTGTTGTCTTCCACAATTCAAATACTGAATCCTCATTGGTTCATTTGCAACACAAACTATGGTGGAGTTTCTTGGTGTTTCCTTGGGCATCTTCGAGTTGATAGGCGTGGTTGTCATAAACTGAGGCTATCTTGAAGGGCCCCAAGTGGTTGGGCTCTAGTTTGGTGGAATTGGGGTTGAGGGCATAGACAGGGTCACCTACGGCGTATCTGGCCTCCAGGTGCTTTGTACCCCCTCAATTGGCTTGTGTTCAATGTATCAAGCCTTGGCACTCCAATGGCTCAGGGAGGAGGTAGGCAACAAGGGGGCTTTCCAGGAACTGTGGATTGTAATTTTCCTTGTTCCACCCCATCAAACTGTTGGGTGTTCCAAAGGCCAAGGTGTTTGGGCTGAACCTGGTGCCTCTGTTGATCCTTGTTTGCAAGATAAGCAGTGTGGTGGCTAGTTTTCATGCCACACAGTGTTGGGATGCTCCTGTGAGAGCTTGGCAATGATTTGGACCAGCAAACCATTTAGATGCTCCATATGCCCATTGGCTTGAGGGTGGTAGGGGTTGTGACTATTATTTGGAGGGCATTTTTGGCACATTATGCCTTCATGACATGCCCTATAAGTTTAGACCTGCCATCTGTGATGAGACATTTGGGTTGCCTAAATCATACCACAATCTCTTTACCAATAAAGCGGGTGATTGTGGTGGCAGCGTGGTTAGTGGTTGCCCACACTACTGACCAACGGGTAAAATAGTCAATGGTCATAATGATGTACTTCTTGCCTAGTCTATCCTCAGGGAGGAGACCAACAATGTTGAGGGTCCACTGCTCAAAGGGTTCCATGGCTTTGATGGGCAGTACAGACTTGGGGGAGCAGGTTTCAATGTATTCTTCTCGCACAGCACACAGGTTTCAAGGCAGTCCAAGATGTCTTGGCGCATACAAGGCCACCAAACCTTACGCTTCATTATTTTGAAGAGGTTAAAACCTCTGATGTGACCCAAGGTGCTGTGATAATGCAGTATGGTATCCCCTTGCTTGGTGGTGGGAATTTACAGCGCCTTTTCACCAGTCTCTGCCCGGCAACAAATGTTATCAGCATCAGTGGTGAACTGGCTTTTATTGTCTTTTTTATTTAGAGATAGTTGCAGAGTTAAGAACTTTGTAGCAGGTTGCTTCAGGGCGCAGGTAGAGCATTGGCCAGTCTGGGTCTAAGCTATTGTCCCCTGTGATGGACGCCACATATAACCTGGAGAGGGAGTCAGCAGTGACAAGTTCCTTTCTAGGCTTGTATTTGATGCGTAACTGGTAAGGGGACAGGCGCTCAACCCAGCTGCCTGGTGTTGCATTAATTGTAACTGTGTATTGAAGTACTGAAGCAACTTGTGATCTGTCATGACGCAGGGTGTAAAGGTGGCACCCTCCAGGTAACAGCGCCATTTCTTGACGCAGTACACACATGCTGCTAACTCTTTATCATGTATGGGGTAGTGTTGCTCTGAGTTGGTGAGCTTTCTGGATTTGTATGCCATGGGAAGGAAGACACCCTTGTCAGTTTCCACCCAAAGCACGCCCCCTATGGCTCTGTCAGATACATCAGTCTCAAGTTTGTATTGGTGGTTCCAATTGGGGAATTTCAATACAGGTTCAGTTGTAAGTCTTTGCTTCAGTGTCTCAAAGGCTTGATCTCTGACAGTAGTCCAATGTAAGCGCTGTTTAGTGTTCAGGAGCTCAGTGAGGGGTACAATAAGTTCTCCACAATTGGGGATAAATTTACGCACATAGGCAACCATACCTAAGAATGTACACACCTGGCCCACATTGATGGGATGTGGCATGCTTGTGATTGCCTTGATTTTGGCAGGGTTGGGCTTTATCCCCTGGGAAGAGAAGGTGTGCCCAAGAAATAGGAGCTCTGACCTGATAAATTCACATTTGAAGGGCTTAGCCTTCAACTGGTTTTTCCAAAGGGTTTCAAAGACAGCACAGAGGTGTGTGGTTTGATCTTGACTGAAGACAATGATGTCTTCAAGATACACAATGACATACTTTTAAATCAGATCCTCAAATGCCTTGTTCATCAACATGGCAAAGGTGGAGGGAGCGTTGATCATTCCAAAGTTCATGACCTGACACTCAAACAACCTGTAGCATGTGCAGAAGGCAGTTTTTGCCTCATCCCCTGGCGCAATGTGGACTTGGTTGTACCTTGCAATGAGATCAATCTTAATAAAGACCTTTGCATCCCTGAGCGTGTCAAACAGGTTGTCAATCAAAAACAGGGGGTACTTGTTCTTGACAGTTACTTTGTTTAGGGCATGGTAATCAGTCACTAAGCAAAGGGAACTGTCCTTCTTGGCTACAAAGAAGACAGCAGCCCCTTAGGGTGAGAGGGAAGGGAAGACAAAGCCCTTTTCAAGTGCATCCACAAGGTGTTGATGGAGAGTTTTTGTCTTCCTTGGGCGTCAGACAATATAGGGGGCGCGCCTTGGGTAACACCCCTTGTAGTTGTACAGAATGTTGTATCTCCTGGGGAGGAGGTAGTTGGTCCAGTGTCTCACTCAAAACGTCCTTATACTCCTCAAGGAGTGCAGAAAGTGCTGGTGGGGGAGGAGTGACCAAGGGGGAAGCTGCAAGAGGTTTGGCGTGGAAAACTTTGACTGAACATTGATTGAAGTCCAGTTTTCCCCCTTGAAATTGTACATACCTGTCTTTGTGATTCTGAAAAATACAGTATCATGCAATAGCTTGTCATTTTGATAGGATAGATCTGGAAGCCCACCCCATTCCTGTTAAGGGTGATGACAGACATATCCCAGTCAATATAGGGACTGTTGCAGCCCATACCAGAGTCTGTTTAGACTCCCATAGGGGAGGTAGGCTGGGCCTGGAAAGCCATGTACACAATAGGTGCAATGCGGACCAGGTAGTTGACTGCAGTAGCTAGGGGATGCCAACTTCCAGTATGGGGCACAATCTGATTGGCCAACCCAAATACTGTGATGTAGACAAACCCCATTTTGCTGAAGTCCTGGGCAGGAGGTGCATTGGGTAGGGGGAGCAGCAGGAGTCTCTTTCATAGCAGGCAGGAGATCCATATGATGGGGTGGTAATACTCCAAGTTAAGAGCGCTGGGTAGACTGAATGAGATAGCAGGAGTATAACCAGGAGGATATGAGTAGGCAAGATTATATTGTGTTGTGGATTCCCAAATAGATGCAAAGAGAATAATTAAATTGGAGCAAAAATAAACAACTTCTGCAATAAGATAATGATTTCTGGGCATAAACTTGCTTTATTAAGATTTCAACAGTGAGGAGGGCTTCTCCTCCTCACTAATTATACTTACTGGTAATTTTGTGGCCTTTTGTGCCACCAAAGAACTGATGTCATCAATTTCAGTTGAACTTCCAATTTTTACTGGAATTTGTGTACTTGGGCCTGGAAGTGGATGCTCATTGGTTGGTATAACATGAACCTTTCTTAAACTGTAGTATGCCAATGTGACATAGTTATTTATAGATCCTGCAAGCAATCAAGCACCTGATATACCATTTCTCAATATTGAGAGGCCCAAATTTGATAATAGAATCAAAGCCAGGGATTTGAGGCTTGTGTGCCTCTCAAATCCTGGGCCATTTGTTAGTTGAAAGAGGGGTTTTCTCACTCTGGGAGATACTTGGTAGGGGTTCACAAGCTGTGGGATTTTCCACCTCTAGGAAGGCCAGCTGATTGTCAAGGGCATTCTGGGCCCTGACAGGGATGGTTGTTCCACAGTCAGTCAAGACCAGCAATGATGTTGTGGCTGAGCCCCGCCATAATTGGCCCAGAGAGCTCAACCTGGATGTTCCCCATTCTCACAGAGAAGGGTACCATCTCATGGTTAATTGTCACTCTTTGGGAATCAGCCACTTATACTGCCTTGAACCTGCTTGGCACCTGGTCTAATTGTTGATAGTCATCAAACTCCTGGTCAAGCATAGTGTGATTAGCCCCATTATCTACCAAAAGTTTATGGGTATTCCCACAGAAACAGAAGGAATAGGCCATGCAGGTTACTTTACTTGAAGAATGGCCTTCTTGGAGAGTGGAGTAGTTGCTATAACCCTGGAAGACGTTAAAAGCTTCAACATCATGATCATTGTAGTGGCAGGGGTTCTTGCAAGGAAAGATTGAGAGCAAGGATCAAGTGGGGTTGTAGAACCTCTCATATCTACAACCCCCCAGGCTTTTTATGGGTCCTCAATTTGTGCTAATTGGAGCTCCCTCTTGCGGGAACACTTAGCCCCATTCTCTTATTGTGGGGCTGGTGGCAGCGCACCAGCAACTGTGGTAAGTTTGACTCCCTGGCACTTGATACTTTGTCAAGTACCAGGGAGTCAAGTGCTGCATATGTTAATCTATTATTATTTTTGGCTTAACTGATTTTAGGCTAATTTTTACTAGTAATTTAGGGGGTTGAAACCAAAAACTGAGTTTAAATTCACTCAAATTTGACTCTGTTTAATAATTCAGCTAGTTAAAATACCATTTTAAGGGGCAATTTATAAGTAAATTTACTAATCAAAATGAAAAAACCCTGTGTTTGACACTATAAAACAAAAAGTGACCAGTTTGACACTTTTTAAGCCAAATTTTAATTTTATTAATAAAATACATATGCGCTTATATAAAATTTCTTAATTAATATTATATTTTTATTATTAGTGTCTATAGTTGTCAATTAGGCTCCCAAGCACCACTATACTAGATTTGGTGGTATAGACATTAATCAAATATATCACTTGTTTTACATTATGTCATTCCCAGGTTTTTGGATTAGGTGGTGCCACATAAATTAAGCCCAATTTATTAAGAGTTTTCATATGTACTTTATAAAAAACGGAAACTTGACTCCCCTTCTGTTTGACTCTATCCACTTGCCACTCAATCAGTTTTGGATTTAACTAATCAAAGGCTCAGAATTAAGGCCAAATTAATATGTGACACACTATGAGCACCACTTGACACTCATCCACATGACACTTTAACTTGGGGATTAGTACAGAGAGCTTCTTAACGTTTTAACCAACACTATGGTAAATAAGTAACTCCCAGCTCCTCACAGCATAATATTATCACTAACAAACACCTTCCTACTCATTTACTTTTTTAACTTATGTTGTATTTTTTATTTTTGGGCATATAAAACTGCCTTGCTTTTGGGTTAACTTTTGAACCCATTTTAAATTTAAGCAAGTTTTATATGTAAAAAACATAGTAAATTTTATTTTTCTTCTCAGCTCTAGCATACTTGACAGTGAGAATTCAGCTTTTTCTAACTAATTGACAGTGCTGAAATTTACACTTTACTATGTTTAGAATCTTTAACTCCCAATAAAAAAATTACACATGTTGCAACATCTTTGATTAATCTTCCTGCTACTCTCCATATAATTTTTATATACTTTTTTATTTTTAATTATACCTTTACATTGATTTAGCACTAAGATGATATGCTGAACAGACATATTTGATTCTTTATAATAAATTCACTTATTTTCTATGTTTTAACCTTTATATCTATACTTTGAGTTTCTATTTTGCTTCTATTTACTTTGTTATGTTTTTTTTGACAAATAAATATTTGTTTTGTTGAGTTTATACTTCTGGGAAGTATAATAAACAAAATAAGAGAAATATTTAAGAAGAGAATGATACTTTATTGAATATGAGTATAGAATAATATATAGTGTCAAAACCGCAGGCTTGACCTGCCAGCAAGGTTCCAACCAAGCAGGTATGTGACCCGCAATCCAATTATCCGGTCACTCAAAGCCAGACTAGGAAGTCAACTCAAATTACCAAATCCAGCAATATGAACAGATGATGATCCTTTACTGTGGATACCTTATTTTGGTGCTTGACTCATTATCAGGATCAAGCCACCCCCTCCTTCCATCCAGCTGTGTGATCACCAATCATGTTCCTGTTATCCTAGATTCACATGAACTATATAATCATTAACTCACAATAAAGATTAAGATCTATCTTCTAAATATTTTTCCCCATATAACTCTGCTAAAACAGCACAGTTACAAAATTGGTAGCACAGGTAGGCTCTCCATCCTACCTTATCTTGAAAAATTCTGCCTGTTACCCGCACACACCATGGCCAACAAATCCTCAACAGAATTATGTCTGGCCTCCTGCCTGACTGGACTCCGTACACCCCTGGTACTGCCATATCTGATGGCTTTGTCCTGTACCAGAACATGTTAAACCCTCTAGCTGCCTTCAATGCCATGTCTGCACAAGGTTTCTTTCAGGATTCCTCATTGATGCCGCAACCAGCCAAAAAAAACCACCATGCCTGCCTACATAGCTCAAAGACTAAGGAGTGCCGCCTTAGAACTTTTTCCGGGGCCAATAATGACAACACTGCCGCATGGATCCAGTCCGCCCAGAGCAAGCTGGCTCAGATGGAATGCCCACAGCAATTTTGGATTGCAGAAATTTCCATTTTCCTGACCCATGACGCTAGCACCTGGTGTGACAAGTGGCATGAAGAGCACACCAACAAGAACTGGGATACCTTTAAGCAAGACTTCCTGGCAAGATTTTTACTCAAAGATACCGTGCTCATGATCATACACCAAGTATATAACCTGACCCAGACAGGCACTGTGAAGGAACTCACCTGCGCCTACGAGGAACTCCGTCTTTGTGCACCATCCAACATGGCCTTTGACACCCCAGTCACATACCTCATGTACTATGATGCTCTTAAGTTGCATGTGATGAGGCATGTGAATCTGGATCAGGTGACCAACCTGCAAATCCTGTACTGTGAAGCAGAGAAGGCGGAGCAAACATCCAACAAGCTTCATAAGGCTAAAACTGGGAAACAAGAAAGACCCAAGGATTCCCATCCAGGCAGGCGCTCCTCTCAACCACCTCCTGGAGGCAATAGGAACAGCACCAACCATAAACCCATGGGTTCAAATGGACAGGGAAATAGGAACAATGGCCAGTCAAACCAGACCCATTTCCGTATCACTGCCACATAGAACACCCAAGATGAGGGAAAAGCCTGGGGAGAGCACTAAGCAAGCCAAGCTCTCCCCACGCAACTCCTGACTTGCCCAATGATGAATACCTACCCAAGGACGTGGACTAATGTCCAATGATCCAGGTTCTCTTGAAGGACCCAGTACTGTACACCATCACCAGACATCCCAATAAATTGATGTCCTATCCTTTCTGCTTTTGCAGTTACACAGGCTCAGCATTCCTAGATTTGGGCACAGACCAAACCCTGGTCAACATTAGCTTTGTGGATAAGTTCAAGCTGACCACTAATCCTTTGCATATTAAAAATGTGGTCCTGGCTGACAAACACCACATTGCTGTGATAAAGGAAACTGCCCCCTTCTCTGTCATGCTTGAGAACCTCCACTCTACCATTCAAGGTTCCGTCATCAACTTTCCAAAGTTTGATATTGTACTGGGACTAGACTGGTTACAAAAGAACAATCCTCACGTAAACTGGGCAACCTCAGTGTTGACCACCAAGCGTGAAGGTGTCAATCATCAAATCTACCCTGACTCTGTGGACCAACTGCTACGCGACCACGTCTTTGTACGTATCACAGAGACCCAGGACAAGAAGAAAGACCTGAATGCAATTGACTGGGACTTCTGCCAGTACAAGATCATACACTTCAAGGATTACCAGGATACCTCCATGCCGCAGGACTACAACATTATGGCACGCCATCCAACTCAAGGGGGCTATACCCAAGGTGCGCCCTATCTACAGGCTGACCCCAAATGAAGACAACGCCTTATGTGCCTACCTCAAGGAAGCATTGGAAAAAGGGCTTATCTGCCCCTCACAGTCTCCCTTTGGGGCCGCTGTATTCTTTGTGGCTAATAAGGACGGTACCTTGCGTCTGGTCACGGACTACCACGCCCTAAACAAAGTTACCATTAAGAGTTGTTACCCACTGTTACTAATTGACAACCTCTTTGATGCCTTGGGAGGAGCCACAGTCTTCTCCAAGTTTTGATCTGAAAGCAGGCTATAATCAAATTTGTATTAAAGAGGAAGACATCCCCAAAACAGCCTTCTGCACCAAATACGGCTCCTACAAATGTGTGGTGCTCAACTTTGGCATGACCAATGCCCTGTCCACCTTTGTAACCTTCATGAACAAAGTATTTGCGCCCCACATAGGCAAGCACGCCCTAGTATATATAGACAACATTATTGTCTACAGCTTCTTGGTGGAACAACATCACAAAGACCTAGAGGCAGTCTTTGCTACCCTGGCACAGCGTAAACTGTTGGCCAAACCCTCCTAGTGCCAGTTCTCCCGTGAGCAACTTCCCTTCTTGGGACACATAGTCTCAAAGGATGGCATCAAAACCAACAGTCAAAAGATACAGGCCATCTGTAAGATGCCATCACCCAAGGATAAGTTGGAACTCCACACCTTCTTGGGAATGGTGGCTTATGTACAATGCTTCATACCTGACTGTGGCGTTTTGACTGTCCCCTTATCCGCCATAACAGGCGCCAAGTCCAAGTTTGTGTGGACCCCCAACATGACCTCTGTTTTAGACGCCTCAAGGAGAAGCTCACAACTGATCCTATCCTACAATACCCCAAGTGTGACAGGGAATACCAACTGGAAACCGACACCTCAGATGCATCCATTGGGGGAGTACTACAAATCAAAAACAATGATGGTGACTTCCTGCCCGCAGTTTATGAATTGCAAAAATTGACAGATGGTGAGTGCTGATACCCTATCCACAACAAAGAACTGTTGGCTATTGTAAACTGCCTAGTCAAATGGTGTTGCTACTTGGAATGCCAGGAAGAATTCATAGCATTAACCAATCACAAGTCACTCATCTATTTCAAAACTTAAGCAAATCTGTCACGCTGCCAAGCCCGGTGGATGGAGCTATTGGAGAGATTTAACATGCTCATCCAGTAAAAACCTGGAGCCGAGCTCACCATGGCAGATGCCCTGCCCGCCTGTATGTCTGTGCTTCAAGAGGAGAGAATGGGCTTGACCCAGACTGACTCCTCTTAGTGCTACAAAAAAGGACAAAGGTTTCCCCCCAGGCACAACCAACATAAAAAAGAAACAGTCATCAAAAATGAACACCTATTTGCTGACGTATATGGGACCCTACACAGAAAAATGTCTGACGGCACAACCATTCCCTACATTCCCACACCTCAGCAAGTTGATACCATCCTACGCCATCACAGAGACCTTGGACACACCAAGAGCCAAAACCTATATGAGTTTCTTAAACATAAAGCCTGGTGGCCAACCTTATAATGCAATGTTCAAGAAGTTCTAGACCAATGTGAGGTATGCAAAAAGTTTGCCAAAAGCAAAACCCCGCCAAAGTCAGTACTCCCCATCTGCACACAACTATCTTTCAAAGTATAGGCTCTTGACATTGTTGGCCCCATGCCATGAAAACACAACAACAATAAATACATCATCACCGCCATTGACTTTGCTACAAGATGGCCAGTAGCCCAAGCAATGAAGGCACACACTGGCAATGACGTCTGACAATTTATTGGCAAAGAAATCATCAGCAAGTTCAGAAAGCCAGAACTCCTGATAACCAATGGAGGCAAAGAATTGACCTCTGAAGACACCAATGTATACCTCACCAAGAATGGGTTCAAACACACTGTAACAGCACCATACCACCCACAGGCCAATGGATGTGTAGAGCATCTTAATGGTAGCCTCATGCAAGCCTTAGCCAAACTCACTGCCAAGAGACCTGAAGACTGGTATAAGCAGCTACCAACTGCACTACTTGTGTGCCAAACCCAAGTGAACAGATCCACTGGGAAAAGCCTGTTTAAACTGGTCTACAGCACACAGCCAAATATCATTCAAGCATTGACAGGACCCAAACTGGAAATTCCAAGTAAAGGCCCCCCACGCTCAGACCCTCAAGTAGTAGAGGAAAACAGCAAAGAAAAAGGAACCTCTTCAAAATACATTTGTCCCCATCTGCAATAGACATGAGGTTGGGGGAAAAGTTTGGATCATGAATGTTGACAATAGCAAGCTACAACCCAAGAAAGTGGGGGCCAGCAATCATTCTAAAGTTAAACAACAATAACACTTACCTCGTGCAAGGGCTTAGAAAATGTAAGCAGGACAAGACCCTACACCATGATTGCCTGAGACCCTGTAAAGCAAGACAAAAACAACAAGAAACCGCCCTGCCTGCCACAGAACAGCAACTAGTTCAATACAGCGCCCGGGCTCCTGAAAACCTCCCCAACAACCTGCCCCCAGAGGAGGCAGACCTTCAGTTGGGGGGGTGTCAAAACTGCAGGCTTGATCCGCCAGCAAGGTTCTAACCAAGCAGGTTTGTGACTTGCAATCCGATTATCCTGTCACTCAAAGCCAGACTAGGAAGTCAACTCAAATTACCAAATCCAGCAACATGAACAGATGATGATCCTTTATGGTGGATAACTCAATTTGGCGTGACTCATGATCAGGATCAAGCCACCTCCTTCTTCCCTCCAGCTGTGTGATCACCAATCTTGTTCCTATTATCCTTGATTCACATGAAATATATAATCACTATCTCCCAATAAAGATTATTATCTATCTTCTAAATATTTCTCCCTTGTAACTCTGCTAAAACAGCATAGTTACAACAATAGTATCATGACAAGCCACATGCCGTCCCTGTACGTCATGGGGCTTATCTGAGTGATGTTTCTCTTGAGTCACGAGGCTTGATCAAGTTGTGTTCCATTTAGGACCTGGATTGAGTGATCCCTGTCATAGATAGTTGACTGATAATGGTGCCACCAGTTTATTGGCTGGACAGTGAACCATTTGGTGAGATGTTTGGTGATTTACTTGGGGCCTTAATTCCCCAAGAGGGAGCAATCAAAGATGTTGCAACAGTTTGCATACTTTTTATATCAACTTTTACTTTGCTTTACCTCTGTGTTTATATCTTTCATACTGTTTTATTTAAAAAAATTTCTTTTCTTTAGCCAAGATCATCTAAATCCAACAAGCCTACCAAGCGCCAAGCTCAAAGGGCTCAAAAGAAACTGCCTCCACCCCTAAGTGTGCTAAGAAGCCTGCAAAGGCAAAGTCTCTCACCCCATCTCCTCCTACTCCTCCCCCCTCCATCCTCATCTTCCACATCCTCTTCACCTTTCCCCAAAAAATTCCTCCCCTAATAAATCTGACAGTGATCTTACTGACCACTCATTTTACCACTCAGAGGCCGACTCTGAGCCCACCAAGGAGTGTCATACCAAGAAGTCAAAGGCTTCCAAGGAGCCCACCTTTTCTTCTGGTAAGAAAAAGGAGGCTTCTAATCAGACCTCAAAGAATTCTTCCCCTCCTCCTCCTGATGGCTCTTCTCCCTCCCTCACCTGACCCCCAAGATGAGCCTGAGGAATATTCTAAGAAGTTCAAAGCTTCTGGTCATGTGACTTGGGATCCACTGGCCATCCACAATATCTGCAATGTAGACAGAGATTTCAAAGTCCCCAAGCTCTTCCCCTGTTTTTCCCCATCATTTCAGTAAAGGGCGTCCTGGGTACGTTGCCAATAATTACATTTTCAATTGTAATAATCAAAAACAACAAACCAAAAGCAAACACTTTTTATGTGAGGACAAAACTTGCAGGGCCCGGCTTAACACCAAGAATATGGAGAAGGTTACTTCTGAGAAGGGGGAGCACACCTATGAGCCCCCCAATCACCTGATCACTTGTATGCTGAAGTGGTACCTTGTACAGATGATCCCCATCTCTGCTAACCTCTGCGCTTCAGATCTGGCCATCAAGGCTCTTCAACACCTGCAGCCCAACAATCTTAAATTGGTGTCCACCCAGGAGCAACTTGTTAAGTTCATCAGCAACAAGAGAATTTCTGCCAATCCCCCTCCTCACAAGGCCTTAGATGTCCTCTCTGAGCTTACTCTCACCCATGAGCTCAAGCAGCATCCAAGTGGGGAGCGCTTTCTCCTTCACAACAATGAGTCCGGCAGAAAAGACCACATACTCTGCTATTCCACTCAGCATAACCTGCTGGAGTTAAAAAAGGGCTTCAACCTGGCTAGTTATGGTACCTTTGACACTTGCCCCTGGATGTTCAAGCAGATCTGGATGATCCATGCCCAGATTGACATCCAGGTGATTCCACTTGCTTTCTTCCTTCTCCCTGGGGCCACTGAGGCCATCTACACCTGTGCTTTATCCATCCTTTGCCAGGCACTTTCTCTCCTTCTCAACAACAACAATACCAAGAAGACCCCCCTACACCTGCACCAACCCTCCTGCCACTGACAAGGACCAGGAAACCCTGGACTTGGAGGAAATGGTAAGGCTGTAAGCTCTGGGGCCTCACATTTGCATCATGGACTTTGAGCCTGCTCAGTTCAATACATTTGAGAAGCTGTTCAGCAGGGAGGTTCAAGGATACCACTTCCACTTCTTCCAAGCAGTTCTTTGGAATGTGCAGGCCCATGCCAAGCTTAGTAGGGGAGCCAAAGGGACACTTTAGACACCTGCAAATTTTTGCTGGCACAATTGTAAAGACCCAACAATTGGGGGAGTATTTTAGCAAAATAAGGGACCAAGTTGGCAACTTGGAAGCCTGTGAGCGCTGTCACAATTGGATAGACCGTCATCATCCATCAAAAGACCTTGGTGTGCACATTATAGCGTCCAATATTACCGGCAAAATACATGAGTATGTAGTATATACAGGTGTATATGGCTACAGACTGGGTGGAGTGGGGCGATACCAGCATGGGCCAGGAGTACTGCTCAGAGGGAGTTTAGCTGCGCTGGCTCCTTGTAGATGTACTTGTTGGGAAGTTTATTAAACATCCCATGCTAGTGATGGTATTGATGGCCCCCAATCCCTAGGCAGGCTGTGAGAACAGCTGAGAAGATTAGATGATTCATCTTTTGATCCTGGGGAAGGGCAGACAAAGCTTAGTGTCTTTTTTTTAACTTCTGGTAGGTAAAGTTTAGATTGATTTATGTGATACTATTGAGTGGTAATTTCACTCAATGATAGCACAAACTCACATTAAGTGATTTGGCTTTATTATATACTATCATCCTTGTGGGCATGAATAGAGTAAGACACTGGACAGGGAATCCCAAACACTTGGTGTTGTCTAGAATTCCATTTTGGGAGGGGGAATTGGAAGTGGTGTGCAGGCAATGAATTATTACTTCTGGGCTTGCATTGGTTTGGTGTATCATTGGATGCTTTCATGCATCTAAATTTGACTTCTGCAGTTAATGCAGGAATGTTTGGGTTGGGCAGCTTGTCAGCCCCTCCCAAACTTGGTAGATTCCAAATTTAAGCAGCAGTTCCCCCCTCCTTTTGGGTTTGGGGAAATTTCCTTTTTGGGATTCCACATTGGGCAATTTCCCCATCTGGAAGGGGTGGGCGGCCCTGCTGTGAGGGGTGCGCCGTCTCCTGCTGGCTGGCTGGCAGGAGCAGGCAGGGCTGGCGTGCAGCCTGCAGACAGCTGGCAGCCGGGGTATAAAACCCGTCTTTTTCAAAAATACATTTTTTAATGTTTGAATCTTTGACCCAGCTTTTTGCAGCAGTTTCCCCAATCAGGGGAAACTGCTGCAATTTTTTATTTTGCTCTTTGAGCTCAATTTCAGCCAAAAGATTATCCTGACCCAAGGTGTTGTCAGGAATATTCCTGACACAATTCAGTGCCTTGGCTTTTTTAAAGCCAGAGCACACTGCGCAGGGGTTTGAGATTCTCTCAAAGGATTCTTACATAGCAAAGCACTTGGAGTTAATACCTTTCCTCAAGTACTTTGAGCCCCAGTGGATTGGGTAGGTTGTCACTCAGAGGTAAGGCAAGGCCTGCACCAAGGCCAGTTGGAACGTTTACCAGGCAGCCATCAACAGGGAACTCAAGACCACTTTGACACTAGAGGCTTATCACAAGCATCTTAAGGCCAACTTTGGGCTTTATCTGAAGTTCAAAAGTTCTTCTCCCTCCTGCAGCATGAGCAAGAGAAACCCATCTCTAAGCTCAGAGATCTTGCCAACCGTGTCCCTCCACCAAGCCTACAACCCGCTCCACCCTCTTCACCAAGGCCATCCAGGGTGCAGTCAAGCACAAGTATAAGGCCTCTGAGCTTAAGCAGAAGCTTGAGCTTATTTCCAATGCCCTCCTGGAAGGGGCTAAAATGAAAAGGGGAAAGAAGGATGAAGAGTAAAATTGCTTGCTCAGTTATATGATTTTAACTTTTAATTTTTAACTTTTTAGCTTTAATCTGTACTTTTTAGTTTTGATAATTCAGTTTTTAGCTTTAATTTTAAGTTTTTTGATTTAATTAGATAGCAGTGATTTTTTATTTATACATGGTAAGTTTGAGATGAATATTTATAGTTGAAAGTGAGTGAAATATATTAATTTTTGTTAATTTCCAAATAAAACATATGATATTCACAGTTGTGCTTATATGAACTATATCAAATAAAATTAATATTTCTTCATGTTTTGAATAACTTCTATTGTTGTTTTTTCTTCATTCTTGGTTCATTGGAATTTTATTTTTTATGGTAATCAAAAATATTTTTATAATAAAGAGTGTAAATTACATAGTAAAATTAGAAACATTTGCTTATTTCTCCTTATTCATATTAGTTAAGATACAATTTTTATTATATTTTTGAGCTCTCTGGGATCACTTTAGTATACCATAGCTGTAAGGCTTAATTTTTATATCAAAAGTTTTCAGTACATCAAGATCCATTAATTAAAAAAGTGACAATTTCCAGTTTTCAATCAAGGAAAAAGCTGAATTCTCACTTTACTATAGTGTCAAGCACCAGGGAGTTAATCACCAGGGAGTTGAACTTACCACAGTTGCTTTGGTGGAGGTAGCAGGCAGCAACACAAGCTTGCTCATAATTAAGAGAAAAGCTGGAAGGGGGCCCAAGCAGGCCCGGGAGACAACACCATTACCATAGGAGTTCAGGGGGTATTGGTGATATTCTCTTCTAGAGGAGGACTAGAAACTTTAGGTTGATAAGGTACTTCAGAAACAAGGGGGGAAAGACCAGAGAATGCATGTGGGAACAGGGTAACCAAGGCAACCACCAGAATTAACTCATTCCGTAAGTTGACTTACTGAATGTTGACAGTTTGTTGACATTCAGTAAGTTGACATTATTTTAGTATTTATCCGCTGGAATAGGGCATTTCCAAAAACTAAGCTAATTTTTCATAGCAAATTATTTAGTAAGAATTGCAAAATTAAAAAGGAACAGACATAATGTTGACATCATTTAAACAACAGCTTAAATTTTAAGCCAAAAAACTAATATAATTTACTATGAAAACGTAAGTTTCTTTGTACTTTTACATTAAGGTTGACTACAGTAAGTAATATCTGGATGTCAACCCCAAATAAGAATCCATAAATTTCTTAATAAAATACACAATATTCTAAAAATAACTATTTTTATATTTTATACTACTGTTTTTATTAAATATATAATAAGATAAGCATTGAACAAAGACATATGCCAACTTTCAGAGCATTCTTTGTATTATTTAGATATTTACTGTTATTTTAAACTCACTGGATAAACTATAGCTTATTTCCGGAAGTCCACTTAAGCCAAAACACATATGTTAAAACTAGAAATTATATATGTATTTATAATGTTGACTTTGTGTCAAATTGACGTGTTGCCTAAATTGCAATAAAGGGGTTCAGCTAAGCAAACAAAGTGACATAATTTGAGCAAAATTTAATAGGAGAGTTGCTATAAAAGAATGCTGACTGCCTGAATGTCAACACCTTCACTGGTTTATTAGTAAAACACTGCCGCTTAACAAAAAGCACACATACAATGATATGGTAATTCAGGCCAAAGTACCCAAGGCTGTACTTTAGACTTCCCTCTACAATCCCTATCATTTAGTTTTAATAAGTTACATATGCAAATCTTTAAATTTTTAAATTTAAAAATAATTAATTTTGGCCTTAAAAAACCAACTCTGGAAAATATTAACCAAGCTTTATAAGTGATTTACATAGTGTTTTTCCACTTTAATGCTGACTGTCAGTATGTCAACATCAAAATTAAAGCGTTTTTTTATGCTGATAAACTAAATTAAATATTTTTGACTATTGTGACTACCAGAATGTCAACTTTTTATTTAAACTTGGTTTTTTTCCCTATTCTTTAATAATAAACTAGCTCTAAAATTACTTCCCATACTTCTATAAACTATTTACTTAATAATAAAAAATAAAAAAAGTGATTATTATTTAATTTTATTCTTGTCTCATACAATTATTCTTACTTTATGAACTCTACTCTAATTATTGTAGGAAAAATCTTCCAAGAAGCCACAAAGAGCCCCAAGTCAACCAAGAAAGTACCCAAAGCCTCTGGAAAGGCCCAAAGTCCCTACCCCAACAAAAAACCAGCCAAAGAGCCCTCAAAGAAACAGAAGACAAAGGAGAAGACCCCAGACCCTGAAAGCAAAGAGCCCTCCCCTGACCCATCCTCTTCTCCAAGCTGGTACCAATCAGAAGGAGATGAGGTTCCACTAAACAAGCAAGGAAGAAAGAAGATACCCAAGAGTCCAGAACCCCAGCCAAGCCCAGATGAATCAAGCTCAAAGGAATCAAGCCCCAAGGAATCAAGCTCATCCCAGTCCAGAAAGCGCAAGAATCCAACTCCAGATAATTCCCCTCCACTGCCCAACAAATCTGCACCTCCATCCTCCTCATCAAGTATCAATAAAGAAGTTCCTGATGATTACCTGTCTGACTATCATCAAGCAAAGATTGGCCCATGGGATCCCCTAAAGGTTCACAATATATGTAACATCAAAGGAGAGTTTAAGCTCCCAAAGAAGTTCCCTCGGTTTTTCCCTCTAATGTCTGTCAAAGGAGGTGAAAGTTTAGTCTGTGTTATCTATGTTTTTAATTGCAACAATCAAAAGAGAGCAGGAAGAAGCAAGCATTATGTATGTGAATGTCAAAACCGCAGGCTTTACCCGCCAGCAAGGTTCCAACCAAGCAGGTTTGTGACCTGCAATCCAATTATCTGGTCACCCGAAGCCAGACTAAAAAGTCAACTCAAATTACCAAATCCAACAACATATCAGATGATGATCCTTCACAGTGGATACCTCAATTTGGCACTTGACTCATTATCAGGATCAAGCCACTCCCTTCTTTCATCCAATTGTGTGATCATCAATCTTGTTCCTACTATCATTGATTCACATGAGCTATATAATCACTATCTCACAATAAAGATTATTATCTAGTTTCTAAATATTTTTCCCTGTGTAACTCTGCTAAAACAGAACAGTTACAACATTGGTAGCACAGGTAGGTTCTCCATCCTACCTTATCTTGAAAAATTCTGCCTGTTGCCTGCACACACTGCAGCCAACAAATCCTCAATAGAATCATGTCTGGCCTCCTGCCCAACTGGACGCTGTATACTCCTGGTACCAATATACCCAATGGTTTTGTCCTCTACCAAAATATGGTGATCCCGCTACCCGCCTTCAACGCCATGTCTGCGCAAGGGTTCTTTCAGGCACCCTCTTCAATGCTGAAACCAGCTGACAAAACCACCATGCCCGCCTATGTAGCACAAAGGCTGCAAAGCGCCGCCTTGGAACCCTTTGCCGGGGCCAACAACAACACTGCAACATGGATCCAGTCCGCCCAAAGCAAGCTGGCCCAGATGGAATTCCCACAGCAATTATGGATTGCAGAGATTTCCATTTGCCTGACTCATGGCGCTGGCACCTGGTGTGACAAGTGGCACAAAGAGCACACTGACAAGAAATGGGATACCTTTAAGCAGGACTTCTTGGCAAGGTTTGTGCTTAAAGATACCGTGCTCATGATCATACACCAAGTATATAACCTGACCCAGACAGGCACTGTTAAAGAACTCACCTGCGCCTACAAGGAACTCCGTCTCTGTGCCCCATCTAAAATGGCCTTTGATACCCCAGCAACACATCTCATGTACTATGACACCCTCAAGTTGCACATTATGAGGCATGTGAACCTGGACCAGGTAACTAACCTGCAAAGCCTGTACTGTGAAGCAGAAAAAGCAGAACAACATCCAAAGCTCTACACAAGGCACAGACTGGGAAACAAGAAAGGCCCAAGGACTCCCATCCAAGCGGGCGCTCTACTCAACCACCTCCTGGAGGCAACGGAAACAACACCAACCACAAACCCACAGGTTCAAATGGGCATGAAAATGGAATTAATGACCAGTCAAATTGCACTCATTTCTGTTTCACTGCCATCCAAGGCAACCAAGATGAGGGAAAAGCCCAGGGAGAGCACTAAGCAAGCCAAGCTCTCCCCACGCAACTCCTGACTTGCCCAATGATGAATACCTACCCAAGGACGTAGACCAATGCCCAATGATCCAAGTGCCCTCAGAAGACCTGGTACTATACACTATTGCCAGACATACCAATAAATTGATGTCTTATCCTTTCGGCTTTTGCAGTTACACAGGCTCAGCACTCCTGGACTTGGGCGCAGATTGAACCTTAGTCAACAGTAGCTTTGTGGATAAATTCAAGCTGGCCATTAATCCTTTGCAGATTAAAAACGTGGTCTTTGCTGATGAACACCACATTGCTGTGATAAAGGAAACTGCCCCCTTCTCTGTCATGCTTGAGAACCTCCACTCCACCATCCAAGGTCCCGTCATCAACTTCCCCAAGTTTGACATTGTACTGGGACTAGACTGGCTACGGAAAAACAACCCCCACATGGACTGGGCAACCTCTGTGTTGATCATCAAGCATGAAGGCATCAACTACCAGATCTAACCTGACTCTGTGGATCAACTCCTACAAGACCATGTCTTTGTACGCATCACTGAGACCTTGGACAAGAAGGAAAATCTGAAGGCAATTGACCTGGACTCCTTTCAGTATGAGATCAAACACTTCAAAGACCACCAGGATACCTCCACGCCTCAGGACTGCGACATTGTGGCCCGCCATCCAGAAATCTTTAAGGAAGCATTACCAAGATTACCCCCTGAGAAACACATTCAACACTCTATCCAACTCAAGGGGGCTGTACCCAAGGCACGCCCCATTTACAGGCTGATCCTAAACAAGGACAACACCCTGCGCGCCTATCTCAAGGAGGCACTAGAAAAAGTACTTATCCGCCCCTCACAGTCTCTCTTTGGGGCCACCATATTCTTTGTGGCTAAGAAGGACGGTACCTTACACCTGGTCACAGACTACCACGCCTTAAACAAAGTCACCATTAAGAATTGTTATCCCACTGCCACTGATTGACAACCTTTTCAACGCCTTGAGAGGAGCCACCATCTTCTCCAAGATTGATCTAACCGCAGGCTACAATCAGATTTGCATCAAGGAGGAAGACATCCCCAAAACAGCCTTCCACACTAAGTACGGTTCCTACAAATGCGTGGTACTCAACTTTGGCATGACCAATGCCCCGTCCACCTTTGTAACCTTCATGAACAATGTGTTTGCGCCACACATAGGCAAACATGCCCTAGTGTACCTGGACAATATTATTATCTCTACAGCTCCTCAGTGGAACAACAGCACAAAGACCTGGAGGAAGTCTTTGTGACCTTGGCACAACACAAACTGTTGGCCAAACCCTCCCAATGCCAGTTTTTCCGGGAGCAACTACCTTCTTGGGACACATAGTCTCAAAAGACGGCATCAAACCTGACAGTCAAAAGATACAGGCCATCTGCAAGATGCCACCCCCCAAAGACAAGTCAGAACTACGCACCTTCTTGGGAATAGTGACCTATGTACAACACTTCATACCCAACTGTGGCATCTTGACCACCCCCTTGTCCGCCATAACAGGCGCCAAGTCTAAGTTTGTATGGACCCCCCAATGTGACCTCTGTTTTAGACGCCTCAAAGAAAAGCTCACAAAAGCTCCCATCCTACAATATCCCAAACAAGACAGGGAATACCAGATGGAAACCAACGCCTCAGAGGCACCATTGGGGGAGTACTACAAATTAAGAATAGTGATGGTGACTTCCTGCCCGTAGCCTACAAATTGCGCAAACTGACAGATGGCAAGTGCTGATACCCTATCCACAACAAAGAACTACTGGCCATCTTACACTGCCTAGTCAAATGGCGCTGTTACCTAGAGCAGCAGGAAGAATTTATAGCACTAAACAATCACAAGTCACTCATCTATTTCAAGATGCAAGCAAATCTGTCATGCCGCCAAGTGCGGTGGATGGAAATATTAGAGAGGTTTAACATGCTCATCCAATATAAGCCTGGGGCCAAGTTTGCCATGGCAGACACCCTGTCCTGCCTGTATGTCCATACTCCAAGAGGAGAGAATGGGCTCAACCCAGACTGGCCTCTCTTAGTGCTATGTACAAAAGACAAAGGATTTCCTGTAGGCACAACCAACATCACCAAAGAAACAGTCATCAAGAATGAACACCTCTTTGCTGACGTATGCAGGACCCTTCACAGAAAAATGACAGATGGTACAACCATTCCCTACATCCCCACACATCAGTGAGTTGATATCATTATTTGCTACCACAGAGATCTTGGACATAATAAGAGCCAAAATCTATAAAAGTTCCTAAAGCATAAAGCCTGGTGGCCAACTTTATACCGCAATGTCCAGGAAGTATTAGACCAATGCGAGGTATGCAAAAAGTTTGCTAAAAGCAAAACCCACCAAAGTCTGTACTCCCCATTCAAACCCAACTACCATTCAAAGTATGGGCTCTTGATATTGTGGGCCCCATGCCAGGAAAGCACAACAACAAAAAATACATCATCACAGCTATTGACTTTGCAACAAGGTGGCCAGTAGCCCAAGCAATGAAGGCACACACTGGCAATGACGTCTGACAATTTATTGGCAAAGAAATCATCAGCAAGTTCAGAAAGCCAGAACTCCTGATAACCAATGGAGGCAAAGAATTGACCTCTGAAGACACCAATGTATACCTCACCAAGAATAGGATCAAACACACTATCACAACACCATAACACCCACAGGCCAATGGACGTGTAGAGCAGCTTAATGGTAGCCTTGTGCAAGCCCTAGCCAAAATCACCGCCAGGAGACCTGAAGAATGGTATAAGCAGCTACCAACTGCATTACTTGTGTGCCAAACCTGAGTGAACAGATCCACTGGAAAAAGCCCTTTTGAGTTGGTATACAGCACACAGCCAAATATCATTCAAGCATTGACAGGACCTAAGTTGGAAATTCCAAGTCAAGTCCCCCTTGCTCAGATCCTCAAGTAGTAAAGGCCAACAGCAAGCAAACAGCCAAAGAAAAAGAACGCCTACAAAAGACATTTGTTCCCATCCGCAATAGACATGAAGTTAGGGACAAAGTATGGGTCATGAACGTTGGCAAGAGCAAGTTGCAACCTGAAAAAGTAGGGCCAGCAATCATTCTGAAGGCAAACGTCAATAACACTTACCTTGTGCAAGGGATTGGGAAACGTAAGCAAGACACAACCCTACACCATGATTGCCTATGACCCTGCAAAGCAAGACAGAAACAACAAGAAACCGCCCTGCCTGCCACCAAACAGCAACTGGTTCAATACAGCGCCTGGGCCCCTGACAACCTACCCCCAGAGGAGGCTGACCTTCAGTCAGGGGGGGAGGGGGGTGTCAAAACAGCAGGCTTGACCCGCCAGCAAGGTTCCAACCAAGCAGGTTTGTGACCTGCAATCTGAGTATCCGGTCACCTGAAGCCAGACTAGGAAGTCAACTCAAATTACCAAATCCAACAACATGAACAGATGATGATCCTTTACAGTGGATACCTTGTTTTGGAACTTGACTCATTATCAGGATCAAGCCACCCCCTCTTCCATCCAGCTGTGTGATCACCAATCATGTTCCTACTATTCATTGATTCACATGAACTATATAATCACTATCTCCCAATAAAGATTACTATCTAGCTTCTAAATTTTTTTCCCCATGTAAATCTGCTAAAATAGCACAGTTACAACATCTTCAAGTGCTTGGGCCTTTAGTACTGTTGGTTTGCTGGCTCTAATTCTCATTAATCCCAGGTAGATGCCTAGGCTCACTGGGTCTAGAAAGACTTGTGTACTGTGGTTGCAAGTTTTTATGTGGGTAGGCATCAGATCAGTTCTTCTACTTAGGGCTTTGGGTACCATGTTTGCTTTTCCTGGCTTGTGGTCTATGGTCAATGTGTAGTTGGCCAGCTCTAAGGCCCATCTTGCTTGTCGTTGGTTAAGCTGGTGTAGTTTGAAGAAGTAAACCAAGTTCTTGTGGTCTTTTTAGGACCTTTACCAGATGTTCAGCACCACATAGGTATCTGCACCAAAGCTACAATGTCTTCATTATAGCTAGCATCTCTTTGTCATTATTGTGAATGCCACCATTCACCATGTTTTGATTTTGCCTTTGTTGGGTTATTTTGAGGACAAATCCCTCTCTTTTGCTTTTGCCCTTTGAAGCAAGGCTGGCTCCAAATTGGGAAGTACAATTGTTTGGTTTCCTGATTCTGTGCAACTCACTTGCCCCACTCATGCTTGTGGCAAGTGATCCTACCGTCCATGTACTGTTTTGTGGTAAAGCTACACAGTATATAATCCTAATCTTTATACCCAATAAAATTTAAGTTCTATTCACATTTTTTGTCTTTTTGTCTTCACGTACTTTGGCGCCTCTCTAGCCATGTCTAGCAGATATTATTTATTCAGAGCCACAAGGTAATTGCTTAGCCTTCCCTGCCATTCTAATCAAGTCTTAGTACAAATCTATCCTAAGGTTAGTATATCCCATTATGACTATGTGCCACACCTCAGATCACAACAAAAAAAGGTGCTCACTACAGGGACTGTAAGCCCCTTGGTTACCCATTTCACAACAACGTTTTCAGGACCTTTGCCTCCGCCCATACAAGAGCCAACTTTGTCTGAAATTACCTGTCCTCCTATTTAAGAAGACCTTGCTGACCTGCTTATTGTCTCTACTGTGCTGAACCTTGGGAGTAGTCCACGCTCAGTGGCCTACCCTTTGGCTACCCCTGACTTAGAACAAGTCCTGGCGGTAGCCCTTGGGATAGCCCGTGACAGATCCATCCCTTGCCTCCAGCTTCAGTTCAGCCAATCAGAATACTAAAAACTGATTGTAGCTCCACGATTTCCACAGCATCTCCTCTCAGCGGCTGGCTCTGCTGAGCACTTATTGACATCCTTTGTACAGCCTGCCTTAGCCCATCATCAAATGGTGTTAAGGCTCCACATTCAGGAGATCTCATCTCTACACGCCGCCATCACTCATCACTGGAATCAGTAAGCAGCCTACAAGAAGTGGACCCACTCCCTGTTTTCCTTAGTATCAGACAATCAGCATGACTCTGTCACCTCCCAAACTTTCTTTGTCAATTCCATTAAACAAATGCACCAGTCTATCCCCAAGTATGTCAGAGAGCATCTACATGAGATTCACCAGTTGGAACAGCCCTGGTGCGCCCAAGTAGATTCCACTCTAAACGCCTATCTCATCAATTTTGAACGGCTTGTTCAGCAACTCAACAAGTTCAGTGCTTACTCCTTTTACCAATTAAAGCAAGTAACAGTCCATGCTGCAAAAGGCCTCTGTGAACTTGGCGAGGAATTCAATCAAGAAAGGGCTAATACTGCCGCTACCATTGACAAACTCCAGACTCAAGTAAATGAACTATCTACCTCCAAATCAGATGCCCCGCCTTCTCCTCCATCTGATGATTTGGCGGATAGAGAGAAGAGACTATGGGATGCCATTTGAGAGTTAAGAGCATATACTTGCAGTCAGAATTACCCTACCAAAGCCCCCCAGCCAGATCCTCAAGTGCTTGCTCTGACAACTCAAGTTGCTGAATTGCAACAAGAGGTTGCTACCTTGCATGAGGTGATGGCATCTACTTTAGTTCAACTGGGGTTATCAATGAAGATTGCTGTTTCCCGGCTTGTCAGGAGCCCCCTACATTCACTGTGCTAGGAAGTTGATAGCTCTAGGTAATGAAGTGGACCACTTGAAACAAGATCATTCTGAGCTTGACAAAGACGTGCAAGAACTGAGTGAAGTAATCAATTTGGTAAATGACAGGTTTGCACCTTGCCTCTCAGTGGGTCCTTCTCTTACCTCCCGGCTGGATGAACTTTCCATAGTAGTAAAAACTCAAGGCCAGCACCTGGATGTTACTGAGTGGCAGAACACCCTATCTAATAATACAGGCACCCTCACTGCTGAAACCTTGACTAACCTTGAGGAAAGTGTTTGTCAGCTGTGAGCCAGACAGCCCCCCACCAAATCCAAAGCAGAATTCTCTCCACGCATAAATGTTTTTAATACCAACAATGGTGGCCCAACCCCAGAAGCACATTTCAAGCCTACCTTTAAGCTAGTCTTTGATCCCAAAATTCTTGACCATTACAGCTTTCCTAACCATCTATGAAACTGCCATGAGAAGAGCCTTGGATGAGGTCAAGAAGGAACCTATTCTAACCTGTCTGCACCCAACTTGTCAAGAGGTGGTAGTGTCAGAGCTGCCCACTATCAAGACCTGGAAACATATGAAGCAAATTCTGATTGACAAATTTGGTGGTAACCTTAGTTTGGAAGTGAAGAAGGACGCCTTAATGCACATTGCTTTCAAACCAAAGGAGACCCTAGCTGAATTTGCAGATAGATTCTACATGGAAGGACAACAACTGATCACAAGCTGCCAGTTGACCACACATGAAGCGTACATGGCTTGCGCTCAAGCCCTCAAGGTTAATCAGCTCCTGTGTCTTCACTTCAAGGCCCATAAAGCCATGCTTTCTTCCATGAAGAGCATAAAGACACTGTTGCAGGATATGCACCTTACCCATTCTGAGGCAGTTGTGTGGGAAAATTGTACCGCCTCTACCTCTGGTTTGTCTTCACGTGGCCCATGTATCCTTACCATGAACTTGTAGAATCCTCCTTGATCCCAGGGTTGCCATAACTGTGGACAGATAGGTCACCGTTACTGAGTCTGCACTAATCCTTGATTTGAAGGAGCTGATCCCAAAGAGAAGGCGGGAAAAGAACAGTCAACCTAGAGGCGGAGACGCTCTTGGTTGACAACTCTTCCCAGTCTCCTTTGATTCCCCCTCCATTGATGACTCTGAGCCAGTTGACACTGAGACTCCTCCCATTATTCTGCTATTCCACAACATCTCTGATGACTCTGACATGGACAATTCTGATATAGAAGATCCCAACGCCTATGGGTATTCAGTCCTGGCTGTCCTTGAAACTATTGCAGTCCCTTGTAAGCTACGTTCTAGGAAAACTACAACAACTGCCAAGCCTCTGCCTGAAGCCAAAGGGATTGTCTCTTGCCCATACTTACTCAAGCCAAGAGTTCTACTGTGCTGGTTGAATCTTCTGAGGAAGCTTCTGAGGTTTCTGACGCTGTGTTCAAAAATGTCTCAGTCTTGCTTCCTCTCCAGACAGTCTATAAAGAATTCCCAGGCCTAAGATGCATGATCAAAAAAGTGAGACAAAGAACTAGAAGAAGTCCAAAAAATTCTGGATGTCCTTCCTCCCTTTGGTTGTACTACCACTTGTGTGGAAATATCTATCCAAAAGATGAAGATTAAGGCTGTCTTAGACACAGGGTCTCCTGTTAATGTTGTCTCCTCAAAGCACGTCAAGAAGTTCAAACTTGCCCCTGACCTTAACTATCACCAGTTGTATGGCACAGCTGGGCTATCCATGACTTGTGCTATATGAGCTTATTCTGCTCTGCCCATGCAATTTGGCAAACTACTCTTGGCCGCGTCTGCTGTTGCCTTGGAGAATGAGAGCTATGACCTCCTAGTTGGTACTCAATTCCTTAGGTAATACAACAGGATCATCAACTTGAAGGACAGATACCTCTCTATCTTAGGGTACAAGGTCCCTTTGATCTTTGAAGATCCAGTTAAAGTTCCCGGGAAGTGCCTCAAGATATGTGCCTTGGAATATCCCACTGGTGTTTTCACTTTAAAGTACAAAACCCATTCCTCCAACATGAAGTGCCCTCCTATGGATTGTTTTGTGTATGAAGGGATTCATCTCTTGGTCACTTCTGCTGTGACTATTCCCCCTAGATATCAGGCTATCCTAGACTCCCAAATATTGTATAAGCTACCTAAGTGTACGTTCCTAGAGTTGTACTCTCCTCCCTTGCTAGGACACAACAAACACTATCTCTTCCCAGGAATATTGGATGTCTCTCATAAAGACCCTGTTCAACTTCTGTTTGCCAACTTGACTGCTCTCCCCATACATGTGTCTAGAGGGCAGATCATTGGCTATGGTAGGTTGTTGAATGCTCCTGACGTCCTATCACTACATCCCTTTGGTATGTTTCAGGACTTTAACTTACCTGAGGATGAGCTGCAAGTCCTATCATTGTTCACTGCCCAAGACTTCCTGCAGTTGTCTCTGGTTTAACAGAAAGAGGTGCTTGTTCAACTGGATTAGTTTTCAGCTATCTTTGCTAAAGATAGCACTGAGAATGATATAGCTAAAGGCATCATTCACCAGATTGATACTGGTGATGCTACCCCTTTCTGAGCTAAACCCTATTGCTACAGTTGTGTAGAGAATGTTCAGGTGTCTAAAGAGCTCAAACAACGTCTAGACGCTGGACTGCTTGCTCCTTCCCAAAGTCTAAGGGCCTCTATCTTGCTCATACTGAAAAAGAAGGATGGTCATTGTATTGTGATAGACTACCAACAACTGAATTCCTTAACCAAAAAGGATTCCTACCCCTTACCACACATTGATGATGCTCTCCGCTGCCTTGGGGGCTCCAAGTTCTTTTCTGCCATGGACTTAGCCTCTGGATACTGGAAAGTTGATATCTCCCCCAAGGATAGACAGAAGGCTGCCCTCATCACTTCTGATGGGTTGTTTGAGCCTACAAAAATGCCGCAAGGACTCTGCAATGCTCCAGCTACTTTTCAACGTGCCATGGACTCCATCCTCTGTGATTTGAAGCTCTCATGTGTCCTAGTGTACTTAGATGATAAAACTGTCTTTAGTGCTACCTTTACCAACCACCTGGCCCATCTTAAGGAAGTGTTCATAAAGATATGTGAAGCTGGACTTAAGGTAAAGCTATTGTGACCGTACAACAGTCACTGTTGAGTATTTAGCCAAATGAATGCTCTGAAATATAAAGTTATTTCTTTTTTGCTGTTTAATGCAGTAGATAGATTATTTGGAATTCTTAAGGTAAAGATTCCTGGAAACTAGATATCTATGTTCAATAAAAGAACAGAAGACAAGATTAGCCAAATCAATCTTGGAAACTAGGCGTCTCAAAAACAATTTAATTAATCAGGAAGATTAATTAATAAATACATGGGAATATAATTAATGAGGTTTTAATTATATTGATTAATTGTCTTGAATGTGTCAAGAAGTTTAGTTAAGGTTAATCAAAAGTAAACCCCAAATTTTGGGTTAAAAGCTCTGCTTTGGCAAATTTATTAGGTTAGAAGCTCCACCTAATTGATTTGAGAAGCGCCAAGGCGCCACCTGGGAAAATTGCTGGGCTCTGTGGTGGCGGCTGGTGCAAGTTTCAAAGCATTCTAATGGGTTTTAAGGCAAAAAACCATTAAATGCAAAGATAACTAAAGAAAGGAAAGGATGCATAGGTATTCAGGTTTGATCAGCTGGTTCCCAGTAGGAACATAAATAGCTGAGTTTTGGGATGTGTAATCCACAGGGTTTTGGCGCCAGGAGCTGGGGAAGCTCCATGCTGAATTGATACATTGGGATTAATGGAGTCAGGTGACTTCTTCCCATTGTAGGTTGGTTCTCATAGGTTGAAAAATATTGGTGATCTTTTAGGTAAAGATCTAGGTTTAGACAACTCAAATTTCATAGACCATGTGATATAAATCATAGGTTTATTCAGGAAACAGATGGGTTTTCAGCCAAATATGCCCTAAATGGTATATAAGCAAAAACAGCTAAATTTAAATAAATATATATTGTCAATTTTGACGCTTTCTCCTCAACTCCCTTTTCAATTATTATGTCTTCTTTGTTAAATTTTGAAAGGGCCAAATTTGGAGTACTTCACGTGAAAACTGCTGCTGCCAGGAAAGAGGTTCCTACAAGTTTGTTGGAGGAAGGTTGGGAAAGCTTGGAGGTCACTAAGATTGTGCCTGAGGAGTCCTTTGTGGAAGTAAAGGCTGTGTTTGGAGAGTTATACTCCAATTACTTTGCAAAAGAAGGGACTACTGCCCAAGGAAACCAAATCTATGTGTGGGATTCTTGGAACCTGTTATTAGGATGGAACAAAATCTTACAAAAAGTGAAAGCAATGACAAATCATGAAATTGAGGCTTTAAGAGCAATAGTGTAAAAGAGTGTAGAGCATCATGTCTTGTTGGCAGGATGTCAACAAAGCGTTGTCCCATAAAATTGCCTCCCTGGAGACACAGCTCCTCAAAGCTTTGTCACAGAAAGATAATGACAATAAGAGTCAAAGGCAGGATAATGGTAGGTTGTACTGGTTAGACCTGGATCCGTCACAGCCATCTAAATGCGCCTTCTTCAAGGAACACCTTGAATTTTTGGGGCATGAGGTGACTCAGACAGGAATTTGCCCCATGACTAAGAAAGTTGAGGCCATTGACAAAATGCTTCCGCCCACCAACCTGCAAGCAGTCCAAGTCTTTCTGGCATGATGGGATAATATAGACAATTCATCCCAGATTTTGCTGACACTAGTGAACCCTTGGTCCAGCTGCTGTGTAATGTCCCTTTTGAATGGACCGCCAGCCAACAACAAGCCTTTGAGAACCTCAAGCAAAAACTCAAAGAGGCTCCCATTCTAGTATATCCTGACTACAATAAGGAATTCATCCTATACATTGATGCTAGTGACCTGGCTATTGGGGATATCTTGGCTCAATTAGATGATAAAGGTGTGGATTACCCTGTAGCCCATATCTCTTGTGTCCTGAATAAGCATGAGAAGAACTACAGTGTGACTAAGAAGGCGTTCCTTGCTGTGCTGCATGCTGTCAAGCAGTTCCACCATTACGTGTATGGTACCCATTTCACTGTGGTTACTGACCATGCTTTGCTCAAATGGCTACAACAACTCAAGGAACCAGAAGGACAACTAGCTAGATGGGCTCTCCAATTGCAAGGGTATGACTTCACTGTGCTGCACCACACCGGGATTCAACATTAGAATGCTGATGGACTGTCCAGAATGCCCATCCTTGCTCTACATCTTGCTGAGGCTGACAGGTTGTACAAACTAATTAGATATCCCAACTTTGTGGTAAATCAAGACAGAAGAATTCAGAATCCCTTTCTAAATTATCTGAAGACACGCTAATTTGTGACAATTATCTCTATAAGAAAGTACAGGACCACTACTTGCCTTATGTAAGGCCTAGTCTTTGTCTTTTGGTGGTGCTTCAAGCTCATAGGGAGACAGGACACGGAGGTGTTGTCAAGACTTATGCCTGGCTCCAGAATAATTACTTCTGGGGAAATCTTTGCCTGTTGATCCCAGATGTTATTGCTAGTTGCCATGATTGCTAACTCCAATAACCTAAAGCTGCCACTCATGAGTTCAAGCTAGTCCCCTCTCAACACACATTTCACACTGCCAGTATTGACGCTGTAGGACCTCTCCCTTGCTCCTGCTCTGGTTACTGCTTTATCCTAATTGCTGTTGATTATTTTAGCAAGTGGGTAGAAGCTCGCCCTACTAAAGACATCACTGCTAAGACAACCACCACCTTCTGCTGCAATATATATTCTTTTGCCACAGTTGCCCTCAAGTGTTGTTGTCTGACAATGGGACTAACTTCAACGCCAAGTTGGTAACCTCTGTTGTTGAATCCTTGGGGTCTCACAAGTCTTTCTCCGCCCCATATAATCCTTTCACCAATGGGGCAGTTGAGCGTGCAAACTCAACTCTGGTTTCTATCATGAGGAAACTCACTTATTCTGACGCTTTCAACTGGGATCTATAATTACCTGCTGCTCTATTTGCCTATTGTCTTAGCAAACATTGTGTCACTGAATATTCCCCTTTTGCTATGTTGTATGGTTGTGAAGCCACCACTCCATTGCTCTTGGGCCCCCTACTCTCCTCTGATAAGGCCATGAACCCTGATGACCATATCAAATATCTAGTCAATCAAATCATTGATATTCAGGCCTCTGCCTAAATGTCCGCCTATAAGACCAAGCTGCTTGAGCTCTCCCCTGACAATGCTGGAAGATCTCCCCTGCCTGAGTTCAACATTGGGGACCATGTTCTTTACTATCAACATAGAGTAGGAGGACGTGCTCATAAGCTAGACTTGTTGTGGATTGGGCCCTAGGAAGTGACCTTCAAACTAGGATCATAGTATACTGTAAAACTCCTCTCTAGCAGTCAACTGTTTGCTCATGTGCATGCCAAGTTCCTCTGCAAGTACCACCCCCCTAAGGCCAATCTAGAGGGAGCAATGTTGTGAATGCCGCCATTCATCATATTTTGATTTTGTCTTTATTGGGTTATTTTAAGGACAAATCCCTCTCTTTTACTTTTGCCCTTTGAAATGAGGCTGGCTTCAAATTGGGAAATTCAATTGTTTGGTTTCCTGATTCTGCGCAACTCACTTGCCCCACTCATGCTTGTGGCAAGTGATTCTACTGTCCATGTACTGTTTTGTGGTAAGGCCACAAAGTATATAATCCCATTCTTTATACCCAATAAAATTTAAGTTATATTCACATTTTTTTTCTTTGTGTCTCCATGTACTTTGGTGCCTCTCTAGCCACGTCTAGCAGATATCATTAAATAAGGGCCACAAGGTAATTGCATAGCCTTTCCTGCCATTCTAACCAAGACTTAGTACAAATCCAATCCTAAGGTTAGGATTTCCTGTTGTGACTCTGTGCTGCGCCTCAGATCACAACAGTCATATATTGGGTAGTTTTTTTGGCAGGAAGCATCTTCTTGGAGTAATATTTCACAGGATGTAGCATACTATCTCCTCCCTCCTGAAGAAGGACCTCAACTACTGCAAAGTTGGACACATCCATATTGAGAACAAAAGGTTTAGACAGGTCAGGCATTGCAAGAACAGGGGCAGATGTGAAGGCCTTCTTCAGGATTTCAAACGCCAAGGTGCATTCATTGGTCAGACAAACTGGACTTTGTCTGAGCAGGGCTTGATCAGTGGCAGTGTAATAGAGGAATCTTTTTTATGAAGTCTCTACAATAGTTTGCTAAACCCAGGAAGCTTCTGAAATCTTTCCAGCATATGGGGATAGGCCAGGAGGTTATGGTGTCCACCTTATCCTGGGCCATTGCAAATCCTCCATTTTTACAATGTAACCCAGAAATTCCACCTCTGGCTGAAAGAATTCACATTTCTTGAGTTTTGTGTGTAGTTTGGCTTGTGAGAGTTTGCTCAGGATTAAGTCTAGGTGGAGTAGGTGCTCTTTTTGAATCTTACTATAGATGAGGATGTTGATGAGGTAGACCACACAGAACTGGTCAAGGTATTTGCCCAGGACTATATTGATCATGCGCTGGAAGGTGCTAAGGCGTTACATAGTCTAAATGGCATCACCAGGTATTTTTAGAGTCCATACCTGGTCTTGAATGCTGTTTTATACTCATCATCTTCCTTGATTTGTATTTGATTGAACACATGTCAGAGGTCAATCTTGGAGTATACCTGAGCGCCTGTCAACACATCACACAAGCCATCAGTGTTAGGTATGGGGTATTGGTTTTTTACTGTGATTTTTTTCAGCTTCTGGTAGTTTACACAAGGTCTCATTCCTCCATCTTTCTTCCCCAAAAACAGCATTGGTGACAAGCAAGGGCTCTTGGATACACAGATGAAACATTTCTTGGACGTGTCTTAAATGTACGCTTTCAGTGCCAACTGCTCTTTGTGATTACAGCTATAGATGGGGCTATGTATGGGCTCAGTGTCAGGCATGAAGTCAATGGTGTGGTCATACTTTGTGTGTTCCAGTAGTTGGGTTGCTGTTTATTTGCTGAAAACGTGGTTCCATTTTTCTAGAGGAGGTAGGACCCCCACACTGGGTTCTACTTGTATGGTCATAAGTTCTTGGGTGAATCCTTCTGGGTTGGCACAAAAGGGTAATATGTCAAGGATTCCTTTGTCTCCAAAGGTGATGTTCTGTTCCTGGTAGTTGAGGATGAGGCTTTTCTGTCAGATAAGGAATCTCCCAGGATGAGGGGGTGCAGTAGGCCTTTCAGCAGGATGAGAGACAATGTGTATGTATTGTCCCCTATAACTAGAGGCAGCTCTTGTTTGAATTTATAGCCTTTATCTTTTGTGCTATTTCCTATGATGATCTGTAGGCAGTTCTCAGATGCAGACAGGCCTAAATCTTGAGCTAGGTCAGCATCAATAAAGCTCTTGTCTGCTCCTGTGTCAATGAACGCCTTCAGTCTTTGGAGTGTTTCTTTGACTTTTACTGATACCAGGATAAACTTGTAAGACTTGGAGGAAGCATTTATTTGGGCCAAAGAAATGGGGCAGGGTTTTTCTTAGGACAGGCTCTGGTCAAATGCCCTGCTTTGTGGCAGTGGAAACAGAGTCCTTCTCTATAGTGTCTCTGGAGTTCCTCAAGGGACATCCCTGCTCTTTTGAGTATGGGGGTTTGGGTCTGGCAGTGCTGGCATTCTCTTGATTCATGTTGAGGCCCTTGTACAGCAGAACTAGTTCTTCCAGGCCAAGAGTGTGGGGTGATGTTTTAACAAGTCCTTCATGACTGGGTTCAATCCCTTTCAGAATATGATGGCTGCCAGTTTATCCTCAAGTTGGGTGCAAGTTTTCAGTTTGAGGAATTTGTCAATATACGCTTTTATGGTTTGAGAGCCTTGTCAGATTTATAGCAGGGAGTTCAGGGAGTAATATCTAGTGTTGAAATCTTTCCCAGTGGCCATTAATTCTGCCTCAAACTTGGCATAATCAAATCAGAATTCCACAACTTCTGCTGTGGTCTTGCCAAACCCATCTAGGGCGTCTCCCAAGAGCATGGAAGCGACCCCAAGTACCTTCTTGGTGTTGCTGGCATAGGAGGGGGTGTTATTTTAAAAGTGCAGGCAGAGGACTGGCATGGCGTGTTGGGCTTCCTTGAGTGTAAGCTTCCCCATCTGGGGCATCTCAACCTTTGTGAGGGATTGGTTTACAATTACATTTTGCACTTAGGAGGAGAGAGTCTTGTTGGCGTCAGCGGTATAAGTGTTGGTTCTCTTTGGGTCATTCAGGTTCATATTCTTCCACATGGAAGAGATCAGATTTGTGGTCATCTTATAGGTGTAATAAGTGATTATCAATAGCAAAAGCATACAAGATGCCCCAAGAAATAAAAACATCTTAGAGCTCAGAGTACCAGTGTCATGAATGACATTTCAGTACTTGTATAGAAAACCCAAGAGTTGAACCCCAGTTCCCTGAAAGCAGATTGAACCCTCCAGGACAGTCCAGGACCCGCTAATATGTTAAGTCACATGCTCAAATTGTTAAATTACTCTGCAACCCGCCGGCCTACTATGGAGGATTCCCTGAATAGTTGCCAGCTGCCACCAAACTGGTGCCAATGAAGTCCCATACCTACAAAGGAGATTTAACCTGGATAATGGAGGTTGGGGAAGTACCTACTGCCAACCTGCTAAGAGCCAATACTGGAGTTTCAAAATCAACATTGGAAACCCTGGAATCAAACCCTGACCCTCCAAAGACTACTCAAGTCACACAAAGTGGACGGGAACCTGCCCACTTGCTAAATTGCAAACCCTAGTTGGCAAGTTACTCCGAGGCCCGCCAGTCTCCCAAGGACAATTCCCCAAATGGTCACCAGATTGATGCCAACCTTGAGCCACCAAAGATCCAAACCTATGCAGAGGTTGCAGCTTTCCTTAAGGAGGTAAAAAACCTATTCTTAACTCTGCCAATGACCACCAGCAACTGCCAGCCTTCCATCCAGAAGGGGTAGTACAATTGAACTACTCAGGTGACATAGTGAACAGTGGCAGCGGAAAAAAGCATTGCCACTTCTATTTTCCAAAGCAGGCAAAATCTGGATCTGCCGCCCTCAAAAATCTAAGACAAGATCCATGCCCTACCAGTGCCTTGTCTTCAAACCTGAACCCTGCAAAAATCAAAGAAGTGAAGTCTCATGGTATAAAAACCCAGGCGGTATGGTGATGACCACATTGTCATTTTCAATAATAAAGTTTTATGCACCTTTGGTTCAAACAAATCTTACCTTACCTAGTCTTAGTGATCTTCCATCTTAACTCTGTTCAAGTAGACCATCAGGCACCCGCCCCCTCTGGAGACTAACCTGCCAAATTGTCCCAGGCATTATACTGTCCCCTGGGAGCCCCCTTTGGACCTGTGCATTTTACCAAATACCCGCCCAACTTGGCCTATGTGGAGTACAACTTGGAGACAATCCTCATTGATGACCCCTTGACCAGGGCTAGAGAAACTGAATACATAGGATGTGAAGGAAATTGGTACAAAAGGCTGCCAAGATTGTTCAAAGACAAGTACAATTATCTGCCTGCCTACTTTGTTCCCATGACTCTGCCCTTAACCCCACAACCCAACCGCCCAATGGAGACCCCCACTGCTGCAGAGACCACTTACACTCAACTGTTTGGAGTACTCTATATCACCTTGACAGGAATGGTGGATTCCATGGTCCTTACCTCTGGACCCTGGTCCTTATCTTGGCAATCCATGTCTTAAATTATCAAGTTAGCACCCATTCTATGGTGGGCTTTACCCACCGGCTTGGCTCAACCCCATCCCAAGCTGCCCAATGCCTCTACTTATGCCTGATTTCCTGATAACCAGGTTTAAAAATGATCACCATAATGTCAGGGATCCAGTCTTGGGCAACTGGCCGTTGTTTTCAGGGGGTAACTTGGACCAGATTTTTTGCGGGTAAAGCCCACCACAAGAGAGGATCTAACTTAAAAAGATAGGAGAAGGACTTCACCACCCAGGACCACACACCGGCAGCCAGGATTATAGTGTCAATCATTCCTGTGGGGGTGATTTACACAATCCCAAACAGCTTGCCAGTGTGGTCAGTTTGGAGTTTGGGTGAGGAGGCGGGCATAAGCTTGGGGGTCACAGGCGGTTCCATGTGGAGCTTGTAGGCAGAAAGATAGTTGAACTTCCCTCTAAAAAATTTGGGTGTTGAGAATATCTGGCATTAGCACCCATGTTGACAATAATAATTTCAACAGTGGCCATGTCAATACTTTTAATGTCAACACTATAGTAAAGTGACGACCAAGTTTCTTTTAATGTTGTTTCCTGGATGTTGACACTTTTTTAATTAACAAAACACTTTACCCTGAACATTTTTAATATAAAAAACATTTTAAAATACTTTAATATACTAAAATGACCATAGAGAGTTCAAAACTTCAATAAAAAATACCACAAGTAATAAGAATAAGGAGATATAAGCAATTATTTTTCAATTTGCTATGTAAATTACACTCTTTATTATAAAATTATTTTTCATTCCCATAAAAAATAAAATTCCAATGAACCAAAAATAAAGATATTTTATATTATAATAACTACAAAATATAAGAAAATTATAATTTAAATTTATTATATTTTATATAAGCATAACTGAAAATATCTTATAGCTTAAAGATAAATTAACAAAATATAAGATATTTCTTACTAAACCACATTGAAACTGTATCTGAAACTTACCATTTATACCTTAAAAAATTATTAAAATATAAATAAATTAAAAAATTAAAAGTTTAAAAGTAAAAAATATACAAGCAAAGCAAAGCAAGGTTTATTGTGCTAATTAAAGCCACCATCAAGAGCAGTGGCACTATCCTCAAGGTACTTCTTAATCTCCGCCACCTTATAATTTTTCTTCACTGCCTTCTGAACGTCCTCCTGGTAGTCCTTCTCCTTGGACTTTTGCTTCTTGGGGACCACCTGGTTGGCCAGGTTGCAAAACTTGGAGACAGTTCTTGCTTGCTCCTCCTGTAGCTTCTGTAAGAACTTGTTGTATTTGTGGTTGGCCCCAAAATTTACCTTCAGGTGCTTGTGCCAAACTTTCAGGCTGGAGATGGTCTTAATCTCCCCCTTGAGGCAAGCGCTCTGGCAATTCCAAGGGGCAGTGGCCCCACTCTTTACTCTCCGGGAAGTCACTTTCTTACTCACCCATTGGGGCTCAAAGTAATCCAAGTAACCTTTGAAGATGGTGGAGTGCTTCTTGATGTAAGCGTCCTCCAGGAGGGCCTCAAAGCCAAGCCCAGTATGCTCTGGCTGCACAAAAGCCAAGGCAGCAAACTGAGTCAAGGCAAAGCGGCACTTCCCCTTACCATTGTTAAGATACTTCTTGAAAAGCTCTTTCTTGCTCCTGAGATTCTTGATGAGGTCCTGCCTAAAATGGAAGAATCAGCCCTGAACTTCTCCATTGAAGGTGGCCTCAAAGGCTCTGAACTGAGCTTGCTCAAAGTCCATTATAATAATCTTCAGTCCAAGTGAGCGCACATGAGCTAGCTGCTCAGTGGCTAGGGTTGACTCATCCTTCTCAGAGGAGGAGAGATTTGCCCTTGTGGAGTGAGTTGGAGGAGGGAGCTGGTTGGTGGGAAGGAATCTCAAATCATCCTAGACAATTTTTAAGGCTCTGGTGTAGACTTAAGTCTTGGCACCAGGAAGGAGAAGGAACACAAGAGGGATAGCCTGGTCATTAAACTGCCCATGCAGGACCCAAATCTGCTTAAAGAGAGAGGGGAAAGTAGAAAATGTGCCGTTGCATAGCCAGGTGGTAGCAGTATTGATCTTCTCCAGGGTTTGGATTGTGATCTAGGCTATAATCTTATCCTCCACTTCCTGCCCATTGTCGTGAAGCAGGAACATCTCACCATTCTCAGTTTTTTGAGGGCATCTGTATGGACCAGATCTTCAATTTTAGTGGCGCTCTTGGCCAGGGGATTGGAGGCTTGAAACCTATCACTTACAAACTTGACCAACTGGGTATGGGTTGGCACCCTCTTCAAGTTGGTTAGGGAGAGGTACTTGCAAGCAAGCACAGCCAGCTGGGGTTGGGGAAAGGTCTTTGGAGGTGGGCATGATCTGGACAAGATACCAATTGAGGAGGCAGGCTATGGTTATATTTGGCATCACACAAGTGTTCACCCTTGATGGTTCAGACCAAGTCCCAGCGCTCAGTGTTAAACTACACTGAGCAGGAGCGGTCCTCGCAGGTATAATGGCGGCTCTTGAAGCCCTGGTTGGCGTTGTTACAAGAGAAAATATAACCATTGGCCACCATGGCTGGCCCACCCTTTACGCTCATGATAGGAAAATACTTAGGCAAGAAAGAGGGAACCTTAAATTTGCCATCAACATTGAAGATGTTGTAGGCCAACAGAGGGTCCCAGGAGCATGGCAGAAGCCAGGGAAGTAATTGGGGTGGGTCTTTAAATCATCCCCAGATGAGCTTGAAGGGGGGAGTTTGGTGGGGGGAAACAGAAGGGGGCTTATTGTGGTGCTCCTCATGTGCAGGAGACTTATCCTTGGGTGGGGTCTTTTTGCCTTGCTGCCGCTTCTTGGTTGGCTCCTCATCTGAAGCTGAGTTGTAAAAACTGTGGTCTGTAAGGGAGCCATCAGATTTCTCTCCCCCAGTGGAGTGAGCAGGTCTCTTCTCAGGAGAGGGCTCAGGGGAGGGCTTTGGTGAGGGCTTTGGGGATGGTTTTGGAGTGACCTTCTTTGATGAGACAGGCTTCTTTTTGGTGGGTTTGGTTGGCTTTAAAGGACGCTTGGTTCTTTTGGGCTGCTTAGAGGTGTTTTTGTCCTAAAATAATAAGTAAAAGGGTTTAAAATAAAGCAATGTATGTAAAAAACAAACAAAACAACTTAAAAATCATAAAATATAAAAATTAAATCTTAGATGGTTTTTATTGGCATTTAAAAGTTAAAAAATACTTGTATAGTTTTTAATTTATTATAGTTTAAATAAAAAATTAAAAGTTAGGAGAAAAGTAAAAAATTATTATATTTAGATATAGATTTTATTTTAAAAATTAGAAAATATGGAAGAGAAAAGTCAAAAATACAACATATCAAAAATGAGAAGTTTTTATTATTTAAAACATAAAGTTTTATATGTGAGAGCTGAAAAGTGTTGACATTATGAGTGATGATTAGTAAAAAAAGCTGAATTCTCACTATTAATTAAAAAAATTAGACATTATTTTTGAAAACATTGTCATTGTCAACATTTTTTTAAAAATTTACTATGTTTTTTCATAGTACACTTAATTAAATTTACGCGGGCTAGCAAAAATTAAAATGTTTTCTGTGTGTTTTTGTTCACATATAAAAATTAAAAAAAACATATGAAAAAAAGTAAAAAAAAAGTATCAAGGTTCTTTATTTTGTTATTAAAAATTATAGTTTGGGGGTGGGAATACAATATTTTACCATTGCGCTTATATGAAGTTGTTAAGAAGTTATGTTCAAGTATTGAAAAGGGTAAAGTGTCAACAATGTCACTTACAACATTCTTTATATGAGGTGTCATATTAATTTAGGCTTAATTGTACCACTCTAATTTGCTTAACTCCACCCTGGCAGATAATCACAAGCAAATAAATGATATTTACAAGTGTCAACATTATTTTTAATAATAAATTCTATAGTAACTTACATAGTAACTCACACTTAAATTATTGGAATGCTGCCAGCCACCAATCCACTTAATATATTAAAGCCGGAATAAGTGCCACATATATATATTTATAAGATCAACATTTCAACAATCAAATATATGTGCACTGTCTTTTTCAATATAATAATTCAATAAAAATATTTTTAAATGTGCACTTAATTTTTTTATTGTAGATGTTGCAGTTTTGTTATTAAAAATAAGTTATGCTTAAAAAGTGTCAACATTGACACTTTTACGTCGTGAAAACAAATAAAAAAATAAACTAATTTTTATTAGTAGAAGTAAAGGAAAACATCTGGTTAAATTGAGTTTTTTATTAAGCTTAATCTTAAATTGTGTCAAGATGGCCACAATTTTGTTGTGTTTTCTGGGTTTGCACCCCTGAATGCTTTAAAAAAGAATTAAGCTAGCGCAACTAGCAAAAAACATGGAAGATTTAGAGTTTTGAGCAACAGTGGCTATGTTGACAAAGTGTTGACATGGGCACTGTTGCCAAATATCCACATGCCTTGACGGTTGTATCTAACTGCAGATTGTATGTGGGCCAAAGGATCTAGTTTGAGTATCTTTTCCGGGGTGTAGCCTCATATTCAGGTTTCAAAGGGTATTCTGTGAAGTGGACGGGGCCAAAAGGAGCACCTGGAGGACAAGAATCTGCAGGCAAAGGGACAGGAGGGCCAGGAGATCTTGTACTGATTTGATAGATGACAAATACAAAATAAGGCAGTAGCTGTGTAAGCCAAAATAACATAACCTTTATTCAAAAATGGCAATAAATTTGGAGTGCAGGTTCCTTTGGTCTATAGCACCCCACTCCCAAACTTAATATTTTCCATGGGGGTTCATCAGGGCATTGGGAAAGGCGGGCCCAGGGGTTCTGGGTGCTCTGGTTAAAAGGCGGCAAAATGGCACCTGGGCCAGGAGTTCTTTCATTGGTCAGAGATCTCAGATTGGCTACTTGATTATCTTGCTCTTGATTAGTCACCAGTGTAGACTTCAAGCTCATGAAGCTAATAATTAAAATTTCATTGCCTCCATTAGGCTCCTTAATTACTCACCCATTTGGCGCACTGATTCCTTTGGTTTGGCTTGCTTTACCATTTGGACCATCATTATTGGCTTCAGCTTGTGGGGGCTCAACCTCAGGGAAACGTGGGCAGGCGTTCCCTCCGTCCATAGGGCTGGCGGCCCATGGGGATTCAGGGTCAGGGTTTGAATCCCACTCTCAGGCCCAGGTTTCCAGGGGGAAATAATTATCAATCCTGACATCTCTGAAATAATAGTTATGATATACTCATTGGGAAAAGTTTTATGTCTACTTACAGTATAATTATAAATCATAAGGACAGCACTTTTAGAATCCTGGGTCATTCAGTTCCCATGTTCTATCATAGAGACAGACCCAAGGATCTACCAACCAAGAAGATCTTTCACATCAATATGGAATACACTGGCAGTGACCTCCCTGTAGCCAATACTTTACGCCAGAGAAAACTGAAGACTCTCCCCTTGGCTACTAAGGAGTATAAAGGGATACCACTGTATGTGGCCAAAGATTTTGTGATCCCAAAGGGTTTGTAAGTTATTTATAATACTGGCCTTAGTTTGGGGTTTCAAAAAGAGCTACATGGCAAAGTCCATGGTCTCCACAATGGATCCTGCTTTGAACCTTGTATTTCTCCTGAAATTGTAATGTCTTCTAATGAGGAAATCTTGGTCCTTATAGGTAATCTTTCCAATACCCCCATAAAGGTCAAGAAGAACCAACTCTTGGATCATCTTTAACTTGAAGAAAACTCATCTTTTGCAGATGTCATTCCCTTTGGGGAATTCAGTGAATTTAAGCTCCCATGCAATAGTCCTGAAGTCCTGTTGTTTATTCTGAGGGAGTCACTCCAAGGATTATCCAAGCCACAGAAATACCAGTGTTGCAACTGATCTCCCAGACTTGCCTGCCAACGTATCTTACAATGCACAGGGGGCGCTCAATGAGCTGCCCCTTGACGTATCTAACGTTATGGATGAATCTGGTGGCAACTTCAAATGGCGGGAACTTCATCCTAATTAGGAGCGTTGCCAATTCAACCTGCTGATCCCCACACAAGTTATTCCTTGGCTCCAAACCCTACATGGAACTCCCCACTGTGCCACCCCCTTGTGACCTTGTGGCTTTCCCCATATTGTATATTAATTGCAGTATTCTACAATAAACAATACCCTATTATTATTCCTGTCCTTTCTATTGGACTGTTGTCTTCCACAACTCAAATACTGAATCCCATTGGTTCAGTTGCAACATTGGTAGCAGCAGTAGGTTTACAACCTACCTAAAGAGAAAAGTCCCCCCAAGAAAGGATGGAGTATGGGCTGTATGGCTACTCCCCATCAAGAAACCTTCCTGCCAATCCCCAAGGGGGTATCCCCAATGGGTCTGTCATCTATCAAGACCAACTGGTACTTACAACTGTGTACAACTGACTCTGCCTTGGGCAGCGCAATACTAGTGTCACTCTGCCCCAGTCATATCTGTCACAATGTATGCTCAACCTTCAATTGGAAACCTTTGTGGGTGGCATGAAAGGGGCTGACATTGTCAGTTGGCTCCAATCCACTGAGACCCGCCTCTGTGTATGTCAGGTACCTGAGCCTATGTGGGTTGCCACTGCTTCAGGCCGCCTTACTGAACCTGCTGCAGTTTGGTTCACTACCTGGGCCAGCCAAGACATAGAGATTGCTTGGGCATCATTCAGGGATGCTGTGAAGTCCTGTTACAGTGAGACATTCTCACCTATTGTGGTAGGGGCTCCCCTCCTGGCTTCAAACAGACTGGGTCCATTCCTGAATACCTTGCCGCTGCCCAAGAAGCTGTGACTGACAGAAACGCCATGCTCCTTACATTGATTGTCAATGGGCTCAAACCCCATATCTGCAAGTGGGTTCTCATAGGTTGTTGCACCTCCATCAATGACTGTTATAAAGCCATTGTAGAGGCTAATAATCAGGTTTTGTTGGGTTTTTGCAGATCCAATGATGCACCACCCCAACCTTGTCCTGCACCTGGCAGTGCTCACAACCAAGTAGGTTGCCACCAGCCACACCAGCAAGAAAATGGGGTTAAGCGCCCCTGCAAAGGAGAAATCCAGTTAGAACAAATTGAAGACCTGGGAAAAGTCTGGGGGTTGTAGTTATAAGAGGTTCTACAACCCCACTTGACCCTCACTCTCAATCTTTCTAGCAAAGAACCCCTGCAACTACAATATTCACAAAGTTGAACCCCTCAACGTCTTCCAAGTTCATAGCGGTAACCCCATACTTCAAGCCAGTCACTCTCCAAATAAATTAACTCACTTGGACTATCCCTTTTGTATCCATGGGAATACCCACAATCTACTGATAGATACTAGGGCAAACCACACTTTGGTGGACCAGACGTTTGCAAATACTCAACAACTAGATCAAGTGCCAAGCAGGTTCAAGGCAGTATGGGTGGCTGATTCTCAAAGAGTAGCAATTACCCATGAGACAGTACCCTTCTCTGTAAGAATGGGGAACATCCAGGTTAAGCTCTCTGGACCAATCATGGCAGAGCTCAGCCATGATGTCATTGCTGGCCTTGAATGGCTTCATCACAACCGCTCCTACATTGACTGGGATACATCCATCATTACCCTCAATAGAAATGGGGTTGGTTTTCAGATATATCCCATTGAAATGAGCAAGCTACTTCACAACACTGTCTTTGTCAGAATAACAGAAACAGGCTAATACAATTTCAAGGGGGAACTAGACTTGACCAATGATCAGTAAAATTTATCTGTGCTGAACCATCTGCAGTCCCTCCCTTGGCCGTTTCACCACCACCAGCGCTTGCTGCACTCCTCAAGGAGTATAAGGACGTTTTCAGTGAAACACTGGACCAACTACACCCTCCCTGGGAGATCCAGCATGCTTTATGTGACAGATCTGGGTACAACCAGTAAAAATTGCTGTTATCTTGCCCTTGACTCTTATTAACATTACCTTCCTGTGACAAAGCTTTGAGGAGCTTTGCCTCCAGGGAGGCAATTTTATGAGACAACACTTTATTGTCATCTCACCAACAAGCCATAATCTTGACACTCTTCTCCTCCCTACTTCTTAACGCCTCAATTTCACAATTGGCTCTGTCCTTCACTTGTTGTAAAATTTCATTGAACCCTAACAGCAAGTTCCAGGAATCCCATGCATAAACTCAAGTTCTTTTTGCAGGGCTTCCCTCTTTGGCAAAATGGTTGGAATATAGTTCTTCAAATGCTGCTTTCACTTCTACCAAAGATTCTTCAGGTGCTGTCTTAGAAACCTCCAGACTTGCCCAAGCCTCCTTGAGTGAACTGGTAGGAACTTCCTTCCTAGCAGCAGCAGTTTCTACACAAAGCACCCCAAATTTTGCTCTTTCAAATAATAGTAAAGAAGACATGGTAAAAATAATTGAGGGGAAAGCGTTGAAATCAACAATATATCTTTATTTAAAATTTAGCTGTTTTTGCTTTTATTACATTTGGGGCGTATTTGGCTGAAAACCCCTCTGATTCCTGAATCAACCTATGATTCATCTCATGTGGTCTATAACATTTGATTCATCCAAACCTAGATCTTAACCTAAAAGATCACCAATAATTCTCAACCTATGAGAACTAACAGACAATGGGAAAAGGTCACCTGACTCCATTCATCCCAATTTACCAATTCAGCATAGAGCTTCCCCAGCTCCCAGCGCCAAAACCCTGTGGATTACACATCCCAAAGCTCAGCTATTGATGTTCCTACTGGGAACTAGCTGATCAAACCTGAGTTCCTAGGAATCCTTTCCTTTATTTAGTTATCTTTGCATTTAATGGTTTTCTTGCGTTTTAAAACCCCATTAAAACGCTTTGAACCTCAAACAAAACACCATCACAGTGTTTCTAAACCCAAATTCAGGGGTTTACCTATGTTTAACCTTAACTCAACTTCTTGACGCATTTGAGGCAATTAATCAATATAATTAAATCCTCATTAATTATATTTCTGTGTTTTTATTAACCAACCTTCCCGGTCAATTAACTTGTTTTTGAGACGCCTAGTCTCCAAGATTGATTTGGCCAATCTTGCCTTCTGTTTTTTATTAAATATAGATACTCAGCTTCCAGGAATATTTATATGAAGAATTCTGGTCAAACCTATATATATAAAATAAACATCAAAAACAGAGCAACTTTATATTTTGGGTATTTATTTGGCTAAATACTCAACAGTGACTATTGTAAGGTCACACTGTGAAATTACAAGGGTTACTTCCCAAGGCACGTCCCCTCTATTGCTTGATACCAAAAGAAGATGAAACTGTGACAGATCCAGGAAATTAATGCTTGCTTTTTCATTATCCCAGTCTGACTCTTTTACGGTTTGATGGGGAATCCTTTAGGTAAGCTTTGATGAGCTTGGATTCCAGGCAAGCAATCTTGGTGTTAAACTTGTTGCCATCTGGTGATCACTTTTACATTTTTTGCTTCCCATAGTCTTAGCTGCAGACCATCTATTTCATTCCAGGTAGTCTTCTTTCAACCAAAAGCCAAAAACACAAAGCATAAAAAGATTGAGGGGAAAGCAACCATTGTCACAATCAGCATCATCTTTTTATTAATTATTATCATGTTTCCATTATATACCAATCAGGGTACATTTGGCTGAAAACCCCTCTGGTTCCGGAATCACACCTGGATTCAAATCACATGGTTTATGACATAACGGCGTCATCTAATCCAGATCTTTACCAAAAAGATCTTCACACTCTTAACCTATAAGAAGGTGCCCTAATACATTCCAGAATTGCCTGATTCTTTCTGTGGAAATGTATTGCTTTGGCTTGAAACATTCCAGACTTCTGGCGCCAAAACCCTGTGGAATATACATATTCCTGATCCAAGCTTTCTTTGTTCCAACTGGGAACCAGCTGATCAATCCTGAATGCATAGACATTATTGTCTACATTTAGTTATTTTTGCATTTGATGGTTTTTTGCGTTAAAAACCCATCAGAACGCTTCAAAACTTGAACCAGGCGCCACTGCGGCGCCAGAGAAAATTTGATAGTGGCGCCTCGGAAATCATTAGGCAGCGCGGCAGCGCTTTTAAACCAATGAATTTGCCAACACGGTGCTTTTAAACCACAATTCAGGGGTTTACTTTTGGCTAACCTTAACCAAACTTCTTGAAACAGTCAAGGCAATTAAACAATATAATTAAATCCTCATTAATTATATTCCAAGCATATATTAATTAACCTTCCCAGTTAATTAATCCGTTTGAAGACAACAAGTCTTTACTTGACACAGTCAAGTCCATTTTGGCCCTATGATTAAATCCCCATTAATCATATTCCAGGGTATATATATTAATTAACCTTCCCAGTTAATCAATCAGTTTAATACACCTAGTCTTTACTTGACACAGTCAAGTCCATTTTGGCCCTATGATTAAATCCCCATCAATCATATTCCAGGGTATCAATTAAGCTCCATGGTTAATTAGACTTTTTGAGACACCTAGTCTAATAATCTGAATTGTTCAGATTATTCATTACAGCCCTCAATTAGTACAGCCTAATTGATTCCTGAGTATCAATTAACCTCCATGGTTAATTAGACGGTTTGAGACACCTAGTCTCATAATCTGAATTGTTCAGATTATTCATTACAGCCCTCAATTAGTACAGCCTAATTGATTCCTGGGTATCATTGCTACGCTGGAAAGTCTCTCCAAGGTCAATCCTATTGTTTTGAATTTCAACCTATGAAATTCATCACAATTCAACCTCTTTGTGAAACCACATCCCAATATGACTGTAGTACGGTCACATAAGCCCTCCACCAGCACCTTGTAGACGCACTTGATAAGGGCTTTATGCACCCCTTGCTTTTGCCATACAGGGCTGCTTTCTTCTTTGTAGCCAAGAAGGACAGGTCCCTTTGCTTAGTCACAGATTACCACGCCCTAAATGAGGTGACTGTTAAGAATAAATACCCCCTGCTGTTGATTGACAACCTTTTGATACACTTGCGGGTGCAAAGGTCTTTAGCAAGATCAATCTCACCGCAGGGTACAACCAGGTCCGCATTGCACCAGGGGATGAGGCAAAAACTGCCTTCTGCACACGCTACAGGTTTTTTGAGTGCTGGGCCATGAACTTTGGGATGACCAACGCTCCTTCTACCTTTGCCATGTTAATAAACAAAGCATTTGAGGAATTGATTGGAAAGTGTGTTGTTGTGTACTTTGATGACATTATTGTCTTCAGTCAAGATCAAACCACACACCTCCAACACCTCTGTGCTGTCTTTGACACCCTTTGGATAAACCAGTTGAAGGCTAAGCCCTCCAAATGTGGATTACTCAAGTTGGAGCTCTTGTTCCTTGGGCACACCATCTCTGCCCAAGGAATAAAGCCTGATCCTGCCAAAATCAAGGCAATCATCAGTATGCCAACTCCCATCAATGTTGGTCATGTGTGTATATTCTTAGGTATGGTTGCCTATGTGTGTAAATTTATCCCCAATTGTGGAGAACTTATTGTACCTCTCACTGAGCTCCTGAACACTAAACAGCACTTACATTGGTCTCCTATCAGAGATCAAGCCTTTGAGACACTGAAGCAAAGACTTACAACTGTGCCTGTATTACAGCTTCCCAATTGAAACCACCAATACAAACTTGAGACTGATGCCTCTGACAGAGCCATAGGGGGTGTGCTTTGGGTGGAAACTGACAAGGGTGTCTTCCTTCCCGTGGCATACAAATCCAGGAAGCTCACTGACTCAGAACAATGTTATCCAATTCATGACAAAGAGTTAGCGGCAATTGTGCACTGCATCAAGAAGTGGCGCTGTTACTTGGAAGGGGCCACCTTTCCACCCCGTGTCCTGAAAGACCACAAGTCACTCCAATACTTCAACACACAGTCCCACTTGACACGCTTCCAGGCAGGCTGGGTCAAGCACTTATCCCCTTACCAGTTGTGTATTGAATACAAGCCTGGGAAGAAGCTTGTCAGGGCAGACGCCCTATCAAGGCTCTATGTAGTGTTCATCACCGGAGACAATGGATTGGATCCAGATTGGCCAATGCTTTACCTCCGCCCTGAAGCAACCTGCTATGAAGGCCTTAACTCATTAACCATCTCCAACCTGAAGGACAATGAAAGTCAGTTCATCACCAATGTGGGCAATGTCTGCCGCGGCGCAGAAACAGGAGAAAAGACACCCTACATTTCCACCACACAGCAAAGTGACACCATACTGCACTACCATCACACCTTGAGCCGTGTCAGAGGACGCAACCCCTTTGAAATCATGAAGCATAAGGGTTGATGGCCGCATATACAACAAGACATCTTGGATCTCCTCAAGACATGTGTGTTATGTGAAAAGAATACATCAAAGCCTGCACCCCCCAAGTCCTTCCTACCCATTAAGGCCATGGAACCCTTTGAGCAGTGGGCCCTTGACATTGTTGGGCCTCTCCATAAAGACAGACTTGGGAAGAAATATATCATCACAGCCATCAACTACTTCACCCGTTGGCCAGTAGTGTGGGCAACCACTAACCACACCACCACCACCATCACTTGCTTCATTGGCAAGGAAATTGTGGCCTGCTTTGGACGACCCAAACACCTCATTACAGACAGTGGACTCAATCTTGTTGGACATGTCATGAAGGTGTACTGTGCCAAGAATGCCCTACAACAAATAGTCACAACTCCATACCATCCACAATCCAATGGGAGCGTAGAGAGATTAAATGGCTCCCTGGTCCAGTTGATCTCCAAACTCTCACAGGAACATCCTAATACTGTGTGGACTGAACATCTGCCCACTGCATTGCTCATATTACAAGTAACAATCAATAGAGGCACAGGCTTCAGCCCCAGCACCTTGGCCCTTGGGACGCTTGATGGTTTGGCAGGAGTGGAACAAGGGAGATTACAATCCACAGTTCCCGCAAAGCCCCCCTTGTTACTGACTCCTTCCCTGAACCAGTGGTGCGCCAAGGCCCAAGACATTAAACACAAACAAATTGAGGGGGGACAAGACATTTTGAGGCCAGATACACCGTAAGTGACCCCGTCTACGCCCTCAACCTCAATTTGGCCAAGTTAGACCCCAATCACTTGGGGCCCTTCAAGATAGGCGCAGTCTATGCTAATCACACCTATCAGCTGGAGGACGCCCAAGGGAACACCAAGAAGCTTCACCACAATTGCTTGTGCCCCTGCTGCACCATCCCCACACAAAAGTTGTATGTGTGGATCTTCCCAGATCTCCCGCAAACTCTGATCCTGGTGTCTGACAATGAGCATGGGACAAGGGGGTGTTGCAACCAAGTTCCCAGACTTGAATTCCAATGTATCTTAAAATGCACAGGGGGCGCTCAATGAGTTGCCTCTTGATGTATCTAACAATGTGAACCAATCTGATAGCAATGTTGAACTGCAGGCACTCTCTCCTAATTAGGAGCGCTGCCAATTCAACCTGCTGATCCAGCCCAAGTTATTCCTTGGCCCCAATATTTACATGGAACACACCACCATGCCATCCCATTGTGGCCCAGTGGCTTTCCCATATTGTATATTAATTGCAGTATTTTACAATAAACAATACCTTATTCTTATAATTCCTGTCCTTTCTATTGGACTGTTGTCTTCCCTAACTCAAATACTGAATCCTCATTGGTTTAGTTGCAACACCAGGCTTTGCGTCTTTTTGATAAATACAGGGCCGTCTTTGCAGAGCACAGCCATGACTTGGGAAAGGCTCTAGGAGTGTAACATGTGTTGGACACGCAAGGCACAGCTCCAATATGCTCCCATTCAATCCGGAGAAGCCAGGCTCAACAATCAATTGTCAACAAGGAACTACAGAAGCTCCTCTTAGCTGGGCTACTTGTTCCTAGTAAAAGTCCTTGGTCCTCTCTCTTCTAATAGTAAAGAATAAAGACAAATCCAACACATGGCAGTGGATTATTGTAAATTGAATTCTGTTACAAAAAAGGATTTATATCCACTTTCAAAAATTTCCAACACACTTGAAAATCTAGGCAGCACCCAATATTTAGCGCTATGGACCTAATTAGCAGCTATTGGCAAATTGACTTGCCAAAGGCAGACCAAGAGAAATGTGTAATCATCACGGAGCAGGGCCTTTTCCAGCCTACATGTATGCCACAAGACTTGGCTAATGCCCCTGCCACCTTCCAACACATAATGGACTCAGTGATAGGTGACCTAAAGCTTTCTTGTGCTCTAGTTTATTTAGATGACATCAATGTCTTCTCGAGAACCTTTGTACAACACTTGGAACACCTGGAGGCTGTATTCTAACGGTTGATTGCGGCTAATCTAAAGCTTAAACCTAGGAAATGCAATTTCTTTAAGGAGCATTTTGAATTCCTAGAGCATATTATAAGTAAGGATGGACTTAGACCAGTTCCTGAAAAAGTGAAGGCAATTACCCAGATGCAGCAACCAAGAAGCAAAAGAGACATTCAAGTATCCTTGGGGATGATAGGATACTACAGATGTTTTATTCCTAACTTTTTTGGCCTGGGTGGCCCCCTCTTCTATCTCTTGAAAAATGAGGTTGAATTCTCATGGACTCTGGTTTGTCAACAAGCTTTTAATGACTTAAAGGCCATTCTTGTCACCAAGCCTGTCCTTTGTACCCTGATTTTGATTGATCTTTTTTTGTCCATACAAATGCTAGTCTCACTGCAATAGGCGCAGTTTTATCCCAATTGGATGAAAAAGACCAGGAACATACTGTGGGTTATTGCTCAAGGACTTTAAATTGCCATGAGGGCAACTACATAGTTACTGAACAAGAATGCCTAGCAGTTATATACACATATCAACAGTTCAGAGTCTATCTACATGGTGTTAGGTTCATAGTGGTGACCAACCATGTGTCTCTTAAATGGCTTAAGAACCTGAAGGATCCTGAAGGCCGTTTAGCATGTTGGGCCATCAAACTCCAAGCATTTAATTACGAGATTTTGCACTGTTCTGGAGCTTCCCACCAGAATGCAGATTGTTTATCTTGTCTTCCAACTGTGGCATTGGTTTCACTAGCGACAGACAAGCTTTATGACAAGCTACTCCTGGACTAGTCTTTGTGAGGGGAGGAGTCACCCAAGATTCAGAAAATTCTGGAAAATTTTGTTGTGGATACTAAGGTCAAAAATAAGCAGCTGTTTAAACTCCACAAGGACCAATGGTTATTGTACATTAGACCTTCACTATGTACAGACACAATTGTATCAGCTCATAAAACTGTAGGTCATGAAGGCATTCAGAAGACACTGAACCTTCTGCAGCAACACTTTTACTGGGAAGGGATACATTCAGATATAGCGGAAACACTGGCTGCCTGCCATGATTGTAATTTAGAGTGACCAAAGGTCTCGCACTACCAGCACCATTTAATCTGACCCAGTTTTGTGTTCCATAATGTTGAAATAGACGTAGTTGGGACTCTTCTACTGACCACTGGCAAAAAAAGTTTGTGATTTTATAAGTGGATCATCTTACTAAATGGGTGGAAGCAAAGGCAATCCCAAAGCAGTTGGCGCTGACCACAGCCAAGTTCATTTTAGAGGATATCCTCTATAAGCACGGCTGCCTACAAACACTGCTGACAGATAACAGGACAAACTTTACAAGCTACATGATACCTAGGATAAAAAGCTTATGGTTTTTGGTAATTTTTCAACACCCTACCATCCACAAACTAATGGTATGGTGGAACAAAAAAATAGAAGTCTGGTTCAGATCCTGTGGAAGTTAAGCCATCAGCATGAATTGAAATGGGATACCTATCTTCCAGCTGTGGTCTTTGCTTACAACATTGGCTTCCACAGAGAAACTGGGAAAAGCCCTTTTCAGTTGCTATACTTCTGACAACCTAGCCTGCCACCTCATTTATATAACTTGTTAAATTCCAATGAAGCTATATCTCCCTACACATACCTCTGAAGGTTATCCCAGACGCTGATTAAGCTACAATCAGAAGCATACTTGACCAAGATGGCTGCCAAAATCAAGGACATCAATTGAGAAGAACAACACTGCCCAGCTCTTCCAGTATATGAGATAGGCAGCAAGGTGTATTTCTACAGCAATTGAGGATATGGTCGTGAAAGTAAGCTTGTGTTGTTATGGTAAGGACCGGTGAGGTAGTCCAGAAGGTAGGTGTAGACAGTTACACCTTGAAGAGCCTGGAGACTGGACAATTGATTACCAGATTACATGTGAATTACATGCACAAGGCTCCTGTTGATCAAGGCTAAACCCCATTAAGGGTAGCAACTTGGAAAAGGAAAAGACTAATATAAAAAATCCATGAGTTGTTGCCCTATTTTCCAAGAATGAGATAAAGCTTATAGAAAGAAAAACAATATGATGGTTTATGCAAAAGTACTTTATTAAGATGTGTTTGCCTCTAAACCCAGACATAACTGGAGGAGGACTTTTGCCACTGCTGCATAAAGTAGTCATACATTGGGCAACCAGCGGAACGCAAATGGAAGGAAAGGAGACTTGTCAACAGGAAGGAAGTTTACGTAATTTATGCCAATAGAGTAGGGAAAAGCAAGTCTGAGCAGAATGCACTCCCATAGAAGACTATCATGTTGTGCATATTCCTTTGGTGTCTTACCTCCAACAGATTACATGACACCAAGGAGCCATTCAATGTACTCAGGCATATGGTGTAGTCTCTGATGATAGACAACTTTAGAGCCGCTAAGTACCAGATTTCCAACCAACGTCATTGACTGACAACTTCCTGCCCTACCGTAACTAAGAAACTCCAAGGTAGTGCCCATAGCCCGCCGTAACCAATATTCATGGCTATCTGAACCATGCCACAAGGGCACAGGACCTATAGCAGAACGAGGATTGGCCCACGCAGTAAATACCAGTTCAAGGAGTTTGAGAGTGCGAGATATCTGATTGTCCGTAAGAAATATTCCATTGAAGGAGAAGTCCTGAAGGCACAGCTGTGCATACCTTACTAGCTTCACTCTAGGAATACTCCAGTGCACTGTATTCCCTACTTCAAGTTTTTTGGTGGAAATTACATAAGGGGTTTCCAAGGCCAGCATCAGTGTTGACCACATGACTACTGGCCTACAGAAGCACAGGGTAGGGATTTCCTCCCAACAAAGAAAGGCAATCATTTCAACAAAGGAACCATGACTGTCTTCTTGTATTTCTACAGGAGCTGAGCTTGCTTTGCCCTCGTTTAACTCTCTAAGTAGTTTGGTTAAGTCACAAACAGGGTCATCAGGTCTAGTAGCGGATGCATGCGTAGGATCTTATTCTTGCCAGTATGATTCCTCTTCTTAGCAATAGTTGATAATTGCAAGGAAGTGTGCATTCCGGAGTCTACTGCTACAGAACTGCTATATGGAGTATTCAGTTTACATGAAACTGTTCTAGAGGAACTATGAAAAGCTGCATCTATTTCACCACCTAATATTTTGGTGAATTCAGCTTCTTCTGATACTAGCACAGGCAAGTTGCTAAGGACATTATCAACAGGGATATTGGATTTTCCCCTTTGAGCTTTACTGATTCTTTGTTTGGGAACATCAGTATAGCAGACAACTGGCTTTCTATTCCTTTTTGGGTAATTCACCATGCTGAGAGAGGGTGTTATCTTTTACAGTAACGTCTAGTTTAGTGGGGGGAATGTTGTGAAGTGATTGGTTAAACTAGCCTTCACTGTAACAGTCATTGATCCATTAAGCTCAGTGAATGAGAGAGCAATAGTAATCTTGCACTGGATGAAAGGTTTTCCTACCAATCAACCAAGTTTTCCTTCTAAGCCATATTACCTAATGATTGTCCCATCATTAGATTAATAGTGGGCAAAGCCTATAGAGAGATCTGGTTATGAAGCAGAGGATCTTGGCACTCAGCAGTTTCTATTAATATCCAAACATCTATATAACTCTCTTTCTTGATAAATAAATAAAGGATCAATATTTACAACTGCTACATTTTATTATACACACTAAGTTGAAGAAACTATCTTAACTTAGTCTTTGATAATCATAGAGCCATGATTCAAGTTAAGCGTAATAAACAACCATCACACTATAACCGCAAATACAACAGTGCCCTTAATCCCAACTCTGCCAAACTGGAACCCAATCATCTTGGACCCTTCAAGATAGCTGCTGTCTACAACAACCACACCTATCAGCTTGAAGACACTCAAGGAAATACCAAGACACTCCACCATGACCGCTTGCACCCCTGTTGCGCTATTCCTACACAAAGACTCTTCATGCGGCCTTCCCAGATCTTCCACAGGTCCCAACCCTGGTACCTGACAACAAACAGGGAGCAAGGAGGGTGTTGCAATCAAGATTCTTCTCTCACCTGCCAATGTATCCTACAATACACAGGGGGTGCTCAATGATTTTCCCCATGACATATCTAACGGCATGGATCAACCTGATGGCAATGTCAAATTGCGGGCACTATCTCCTAATTAGGAGTGTTGCCAATTCGACATTAGTGATCCCTGTGCAAGTTATTCCTCAGCTTCAAAACTTACATAGAAACTGCTACCATACCACCCCCTGGTGGTCTTGTGGCTCTCCCCATATAGTATATTAGTCACAATATTGATTAATAAACCTTATCTTATTCTTCTCATTCTTGTCCTTTCTATTGGACTGCTGTCTTCCTCAATCAAATGCTGAACTATCATTGGTTCAGTTGCAACACCCCCTCTAAAAAAACAACTTGTCAAATATGGTGCCTGAGTGGCTGTTGACCTCCTCACATATGTGCTGACTAATCATGAAACTGTTCTTGGAAAGGGGGTGTTGAAACTGCAGGGTAACCCTCCTAGCTAGTTTCAAGTTAGAAAATAAGACATGTAACCTGACTTGCCCAAGACCTATAGCTAGGATGTGCCAAGCCAAGCTCTTCAGGTGAGATATCATGACCAAATAGGTATATGTATGGAGCGTGAATCATTTCCCAGGAGTAGTGCCCTATATAATAGGAACATCCTGCAACCTGTGATACCACAGCAGACACCATATGATATCTTCTAAAGTAAAGACTTTATATGTTCAAACATTGTTTCCCCTTTTATGTAGCTTGGCTAAAAATGACAGTTATGAAAAGATGATAGCTTTTATTCCATTATTTCATTCTTACATACAGGAAATTGTGGGTTTGATTTGGGGTACATGTGTTAAATTGGATATGCTTATGGTGTTAGATTTATCCCGCCATTCAAAGGGTGGATCGAGTTTCTGTTGCGATGATAAGCCATATCGATTGATGTAGCTTTGACCAGGGGTTTAACTTTAGCCACCGATCAACCCGGCTAGAAATGCAAGTTTATGGGGATTAGGGTTATGGGTGAATCTTATGGTGCTGGGATCCAAGGATCCACCGCATCCCGGATTTCGATCCTGAGGCTTTAGGGCTGCGTCGGATTTTGGATGGGTGGCTCCTTTTCTTAAAAAGAGCACCCGTCCGAAATCTGGAAACAATTTCGAGAGAATCTTCTCAAAGAAGATTCTCTCGGAATCGTTTTCTTCTTCATCCTTCTGTGGATGAAGAATTTTGGATTTTTTTTAAAAATAAAAATATATTTCTTTTTGACTTTCTAGATTTTAAAAATTATTTATTACTTTTTGAAATTAAAATTATTTTCTCTGAAAATAAAATTTTATTATGTATATTTATTAAAAAAATCTTAAAATCCGGAAAGCAAAAAGCCTTCCATCACCTTCTTTTATTTTAGTGATTTCGGATTCCCCTAAGCTAGGGGAACCGAAAGAAGAGGACAGGGAAGGGAGGACGAGACGATTACGGCAAATGCCGTAATCGTCCCTTTTTAAGCCGACGCAGCCCTATGAGGCTTAGATGATCGGAACCTGTCCAATTCTGGGGCCTCTTTGACTTGGCAACTTATCCAAAAGGCAAGTTTGGGAATTTGTAGGATCATTGATGGGCTAGGAGTTTTAAATGTGCGGGGATTGGATTTAAAGGCGCGCATGGGCTGGTCTACAGTTGATTGGTCGGATTGATGCAGGAGCAAATGGTCTGGAGTACTTAATTAGTTATGCATGCTAAGCTTGATGGATTTTAGTTGAGGACGTACTTGCTAAGCCAGTTTTAATCTGATGGGCTGCGATATATCTTTTGGAGAATGTTCCATCACTTTGGGGTTAGTGAGCCACAATCTAGGATGCCCTGAGGCTTCCCCAAAGGTAGCTGTTCACGAGATTGGTTTTTATAGCTTGGCTCCAGAGGGTGGCTCCGCTTTATGTACAGAAAGGGTTCACATGTTAACAGGCTGTGGTCTTAGCTATTGTTCTAAAGCCTATCCTGGCAGCTAGGAAATTCAAAAGGGTTAGATGGCTGGTTATTAAGGAGAGGTTTTGGTAATTAAATAGCTGATTTATTTAAAGTGGCTGGTTTCCATTTGCTAAGGGATATGGCGTGGATGTAAAATGGCTGGTTAGTAAAGAGAGGTTTTGGTAATTAAATAACTGATTTATTTAAAGTGGCCGGTTTCCATTTGCTAAGGGAGATGGCGTGGATGTAGAGTTCTGGTTAGATGACTTAAATATCAGGGTTTATTAAAGTCTAGACTAAGAGGGAGGAGGGGCTGGATGAGGATCGTTTTGAAATTAGACCAGAGTCGGTACTGTATTCCTGTGGGAGAATGCAGTATTTGGGGAAGACGCCTTTGGTGTTGTTGCGGGTGAGGTTGGCGCCTTGAACCCATCCATCGTCGTATTCCTTGAAGATGGTTACCTTGTCTCCAGGGTGAACGAGCAGCTCGTCGCTGAGGGTGGGTATGTATGTGGTTGTTACAACGTGCTCGGTGTTGAGAGGGATGCTGGTGGCGTATTGGGAGTTGGCAAGTACTGTGGATGCATTTTCATCTGACGGGGGAAGTTTCTGAGAATCCTGTGATTTAAGAAGGAGATGTCTTTTCGTTTCAGAACGTGAATTGTAGAGTAAATACATGGTCACGCCAATAGCCAGTATCAAGCCCCCAAGGATGCTGAGGAACACTATCAGCTGAAGCGCAAGTACATTGGCTTCCGTCGGAGCCTTTGCTTCTTGCGTGCCTTTGCTTGGTTTGCTGGCCTGAGTTGACTTTTCATTGGATGTCCTTTGAGGAATATTGTTTTCCATAATACATGGTAGCTCTTTACCGCCGCTTAAACATGTTAATGGTTTGCTGCTTTCGAGAGTGTAGCACCCAAAGACAGAAGCGGTGCCTTTGACGGGGGTTGTTAGTTCACAATCCCGCCGGCCCCCCTGGTCATCCGCATAGTAGGTGCCGATTGTTTTTATGTTACAGAAGCCCCATACCTTACCGCCAATGGGCTTCTTAAGCAAGCACCACGGCATCCTCTCGCTATCGGCATCAGTGCATCCAGAGTAGGTCACTCCCTGGTACTTGAATAGTAGCGAGCAATCGGTGATATTGACAGTGGGTATCTTGGAAGCAACTAGCTTCAATAGGCTTATCAGAGCAAGCTTTTGCATCGCCTCCTTTGAAGCGGTGATAAAGGGGCCTGTTTAAGTTTAAGAGTAGCTGTAAGACAAGTGCATCTTGAATAATTCCGCTGGTTGGGAACTTGACAGCCTCTTCTGCTACAATGCCAAGTGTTAATCCAGCACTTGCATATCGCCCCCTCTGCTTGGGAGCGATTTTAAATCTATTTTATGTCAATTTAATTTATTCAGTTTCTGATTTGCTTTCAATCAACCGATATATTTCTCATTAATTGATTTTTAACGCGTTTATTCTGGATCTAGCTTTATCACCGTTGAGGCATGCATGATTATTTTGGCTCTGCCGGAGCCCATTAAATTAAGCTACATCGCAATTTAGATGCAGGGCCCAATCAGATTGTTCGCTGAGAAGAGTTGTTAATTATTCAAAATAAATTCACTTCCAACTTTGTTTCGTTTCTCGTCAATTAAAAAATATATTTATTAACAGTGGTTCCAGAAAACCAAGGCTGAAAAGCAAGATAAGAATCGAAAGGCTCCACAGGGTGCACTAGGACCCAGTAAACCGCTATGACTTTCAAAGCTGTGCCTCAGACTGAAGCATCCTATCATCCACAGAAGAACCATTAAAGTGAGGGGCTGGTTTAAGCCGAACAAAGCAAGGTGAATTCAAGTAACTCATTATCCTCGAGTGATTCTAAACCACTGCAAGGTCATGCTCAACCTCCGAAATTCTTCAAGCACCATGTAGGCTGAACCATTACTTCATTTCGATGGAGCCTTTAGAATCAATACCCGTTGACCACTCAAATCCCAAAAGCCAGGCTTGGAACTGGGCACCTTATATTTTATACATTTAAATGCTATTTCAAGCATTTATAACAGTGAGTATTTAAGATATCCTTGGATAACTCTTACATAGTTTATGTCAACCGCAGCTTTTTGACCCGAAATATCTCACCATCTATGCCAGGTCAATGACTTCTGTTCCATCTTCACAAATCCTGTCAAACCCTTGCCGTTTATAATCAACTGCAGCCCTCGTCCCAAGGGAATTCCAGTAAAGGATCCTTCAATAGATGGCTGTGCTATTTACAATTGGAATACCTTCTTCTAATAGGTTACAATAGCATGGATCACATCTAGCCAGGGCTGAGAAATCACAAAACATCCATGCAGCTCTGTACTACAACTTTTTAATATCTCAAATATTTTCACTCAATATTACATATCACAGAGTGTAAAAGCCAAGTGGTCTTCAAGGGTGAATCAGCTAGTTCACATTTGTGCCAGACACAGGATAAATATAGGATATATTTTGTTTTAACAGGATGTAAAAGTTGCTCAGCTTCTGCCTTGAAAATTCATCTTTAACTAAATCAGGGTCGCAGAAGACTCATCACAAAGACTGCGCTTTAAGTAATCAGCCTCCCTGTATAAATCTGGGCCTGGTACGAGCTGCAATGAGATGATATGTTTTCAAGTCGATCTATTCCTGGGTAGAATTAAATCATAAGATATTTATATTATAAATCCAAATAACCAAGAAAAATCCTAAAATAAAAATAAAATTTACAACCAACACTTTAATTCATTCAACATGCTACATATATTATCTCATAGTTATACTTGCCATACCCCCATGTATATGCCCATCACTTCCACCATATGGCAAGCAGGTGGAATCTAGCACCTTCACAATCCCAGATTCCGCTCCAGAACGGCTCACCATAACCCTAACTGCAATCTATTATAAGCTTCACCCATCATTATCCAGCAACAAGGTAGGTTCCCATCCAAGGGCAGGTATAAAACTGACTCCTATATATAATTCAATATATTTTATTGTATTTTTAGGTTGTGATTATTTATTGTCTATTTAATTTTTAAAAAAACTTTATTTAAAAACACTATTTTAAAAATTAGTTTAAACTTTATTTTATCCACAATAAACTTGCATATACAGGTATAAATATAGAATAGAAACCTAAATATTTGGGGGTATTGCTACTGTTGCAACCAAGATTTGAACCTCGCCTGCTAATGTATCTTACGATACACAGGGGGCGCTCAATGAGTCGCCCCTTGACGTATCTAACGTTATGGATGAATCTGATGGCAATCTCAAATGGCGGGCACTTCATCCTAATTAGGAGCGTTGCCAATTTGACCTGCTGATCCCCGCACAAGTTATTCCTCAGCTCCAAACCCTACATGGAACTCCCCACTATGCCACCCCCTTGTGGCCTTATGGCTCCCCCATTTAGTATATCAATCACAATATCCTACAATAAACAATACCTTATTCTTATTATTATGTCCTTTCCTATTGGACTGTTGTCTTCCCCAATTCCAAGTACTGGACCCTCATTGGTTCAGTTGCAACAGTGATAGCAGAAGTAGGTTCACGACCTATCTTAAAACAAAATTCCCCCCAAGAAAGGACGGAGTACGGGCCGCATGGCTACTCCACAACAAGAGATGTTCCTTCCAATCCCTGAGGGGGACATTCCCAAAGGGTATATCATCTATCAAGATCAGCTAGTTCTCACCAGTGTATAAAATTGGCTCCGCTTTGGGCAGCATGACGCTAGCGTCACCCTGCCACAGTTGGACCTGTCTCAACGTATGCTCAACCTCCAACTAGAGTCCTTCACTGGCGGTGTCAAAGGAGCCGACATTGTCAGTTGGCTCCAGTCCTCCAAAACACGTCTTTGTATCTTTCAGGTCCCAGAGTCCATGTGGGCCGCCACTCCATCTGGCGGCTTACAGGGCCCGCCACTGTGTGGTTCACCAACTGGGCCAGCCAGGAGTTTGACATCACCTGGGCAACATTTTGGGATACCGCCAAGTCCCAATATAGCAAAACCTTCTCTCCCATTATCTTGGGGACACCTCTCTTAGCCATCAAGAAGACTGGTTCCGTCCCTGAGTATCTCGCCGCTTGGCAACAAGCCCTTGCTACTGCCCCCAAAGCAGTGACCGATGGGAACGCCATTTTGCTCACTCTCATTGTTAATGGGTTAAAACCCCATATTTGCAAGTGGGTTCCCATTGGCTGCTGCACCTCTATTGACAACTGCTATAAAGCCATTGTAGAGGCCAATAACCAGGCTTTGATGGGCTTCCGCCGCACCAACAATGCTCCACCCCAACCACGTCCTGCACCTAACAATGGCCAAGGTCAAGTGGGCCGTCGCCAACCGCGCCAGCAAGAAAGTGCAGCTAAACGCCCCTGCGAGGGGGAGCTCCAGCTAGCACTAATTGAGGACCAGGGAAAAGCCTGGGGGTTGTAACAACAAGAGACCTTACAACCCTGACTGACCCGCCCTCTCAGCCCTTGCTTGCAAAGAACTCCCGCAGCTACAATCTTCACGAGGTCAAAACCTTAGACGTCTTTCAGGTCCATAGTGACGACCCCGTGTTGCAAGCCGCTCATTCCGCAAATAAAGTAACACACTTGTCCTATCCCTTCCGTTTCCGTGGGAACACCCACAAGCTACTGGTAGATACCGGGGCTGATCACACCATGGTAGATCAGGCGTTTGCTGACTCCCAGCAATTAGACCGAGTACCCAGCAGATTCAAAGCAGTACATGTAGATGATTCCCGCAGAATTGCCATCACCCACGAGACAGTACCCTTCTCCGTAAGAATGGGAAATGTCCAGGTTAAGCTCTCTGGGCCAATCATGACAGGCCTCAACCACGACATAATTGCTGGCCTCAACTGGCTCCGGCATAACTTCCCTTACATTGACTGGGATACCTCTGTCATCACCCTCAATAGAAATGGGGTGGGTTTTCAGATTTACCCCATGGAAATGAACAAACTACTACATGACACTGTGTTTTTCAGAATGACAGAAACAGGCTCATATGATTTCAAGGGGGGAAAGCTAGACTTTAACCAATGTTCAGTTGAAGTTATCCGTGAAGAACCATCTGCAATCCCTCCCTTGTCAACATCACCACCAGCGCTAGCTGCACTCCTTGAGGAGTACAAGGACGTATTCAGTGAAACAATCGAATAACTACCTCCACCCCGGGAGATCCAGCACACTGTACAACTTCAAGGATTGTTACCTAAAGCACGACCATTATACCGTCTCACGCCAAAGGAAGATGAAACCCTCCGCCAGCACCTTGTGGACGCACTTGATAAGGGATTCATTCGCCCCTCGCTCTCTTCATACGGGGCGGCGGTCTTCTTGGTAGCTAAGAAGGATGGGTCTCTTTGCCTGGTCACAGACTACCTGCGCCCCAAGGCGACCCGCTACGGGGGCCTTAACTTGGTCACCATCTCCAAGCTGAAGGACAACAAAAGTCAGTTCACCATTGATGCCGGGAACTTCTGCCGCCAGGCAGAGACAGGTGAGAAGACGCCTTATATTCCCACCACAAAACAAGGAGACACCATCTTGAACTACCACCAAACCTTGGGTCACATCAGATGGTGTAACCTCTTCGAGATCATGAAACGTAAGGTTTGGTGGCCGCGCATGCGTCAAGACATCTTGGACCTCCTTGAGACGTGCATGCTGTGTGAAAAGAATACGTCTAAACCTGCACCTCCCAAGTCTGTCCTACCCATCAAGGCTATGGAACCCTTTGAACAGTGGGCCCTCAACATTGTGGGACCGCTTCCTGAAGACAGACTGGGTAAGAAGTATATTATCACCGCTATTGACTATTTCACGTGTTGGCCAGTGGCCTGGGCCACAACCAACCACACCGCCACCACCATTACCCGCTTTATTAGCAAGGAAATTGTGGCTTGCTTCGGGCAACCCAAGCGTCTTATCACGGATGGCAGGCCCAAACTTGTTGGACACGTCGTGAAGGCATACTGCATCAAGAACGCGCTCCAACATATAGTCATGACCCCTTACCACCCGCAAGCCAACGGACGTGTGGAACGGTTAAACGGCTCCCTGGTTCAACTGATTGCCAAACTCTTGCAAGAGCATCCTAACACTGCGTGGACTGAACATCTTCCCACTGCCCTACTGATCCTGTGAGCAAGAATCAACAGGGGCACTGGGTTCAGCCCTAACACCCTGGCCTTTGGAACACCTGACAGTCTGACAGGAGTTGAGCAGGGGAAACTACGGTCCAAGGTTCCTGACAAGCCCCCCTTAGTGCCAACTCCCTCCCTAGACCAATGACATGCCAAAGCCCAAGAAATCAAACACAAGTGGATTGCAGGAGGGACAAGACGCCTTGAAGCTAGATACACCATAGGTGACCCCGTCTATACCCTCAATCCCAATTCTGCCAAATTAGAACCCAACCACCTAGGGCCCTTCAAAGTAGCTGCTGTCTATGACAACCACACCTACCAACTTGAGGACGCGCAGGGAAATACCAAGAAACTTCACCACAATTGCTTGCGCCCCTGCCGTGCCATCCCCACACAAAGGTTGTTTGTGCAGACCTTCCCAGACCTTCCGCAGACTCCAGTCCTGGTGTCTGACAACAAGCAGGGAGCAAGGGGGGGTGTTGCAACCAAGATTCAAACCTCACCTGCTAACGTATCTTATGATACACAGGGGGCGCTTGATGAGTTGCCCCTTGACGTATCTAACGTTATGAATGAATCTGATGGCAATGTCAAATGGCAGGCACTTCATCCTAATTAGGAGCGTTGCCAATTTGACCTGCTGATCCCCGCACAAGTTATTCCTCAGCTCCAAACCCTACATGGAACTCCCCACTATGCCACCCCCTTGTGGCCTTGTGGCTTTCCCCATATTGTATATCAATCGCAATATCCTACAATAAATGATACCTTATTCTTATTATTCTGTCCTTTCCTATTGGGCTTTTGTCTTCCCCAATTCCAAGTACTGGACCCTCATTGGTTCAGTTGCAACACTACCAGGTTTAGAAAATCTAAAATAATAATTAATCAGACTTATTATTTAATTTTCTGAACTCTTTCAAAATATGAACTGAGCTGTAGCTTTAAAATAAGCTATTTAGCATTGGGATTAGCTTAAAATTCACATATAGTTTTTAGTTTATATGTGTTTTTAGAGTGAATTTAAATGAATCAAATTGAGTCCAGACCTTTAATTATGATGCCAGCTCAATTTCAGTCCTTTATTCTTTATCTCAGCAGCTAGAGCTATCATGTTAGATACCATTCTGATTGAAATCATCTGAAAATTTTATCTAGGTACTCTAAATTCTATAAAAAAATCCTTATATTGAGTCTTACTATTGTCACAGCTAGTTTACTACACAGACATACTAATTAAGGGGCAGGAAGATATTCTGTCAATTTTTTTCTGCCAAAAATTGATCCAACCATGTTTTTCTTCATATGTAAAATATTTAACTTTAAAATATACCAAAAAATTAAATATTCTCTATTTACTAATAAAGCTATTCTTTAAACATATTTTTTTAATCGTATTTTTTGTCTTTAAGATACTTGATTTTAAATCTTTACCTTATAAAAATCTAATTAAATTAAATTAACTGCCATAAAATAAGATAAGAGCATTGAAAGTTGAAAATAATAATTTTTATAGGATGTAATTTCTTTATTTTTGAACCTTTATTTTTTAGTGGTACAAAGTTAAATATTTTGCATATGGAGAAAAAATATTTGTATCAAATTTGAGGGAAATCTGTTGATGAAAATTGGACAGAATATCTTTCTGTCCCCTAACTAAGATAGTGTGATGACAAGCAAGGCTAGATTTAAAAAATGAAGCAACTTAAATCAGAGAATGTGCATCTGAGCGGGATATGGCAACTGTGGTGAAATTAGCTCTTGGGTAGTGTCAGGAAGCCAGGCATAGGTAGAGGCATTGGTTGACTTGGGACAGAGTACGGCTGGGCCAGTGGGTAATGCCCACCATAGGATAGGTGCTAACTTGATAATATAGGATACAGATATCCCAAGCAAAGACCAGGGCCCTGAGTTGGGCACCATAGAGTCTATAATTTCCATCAAAGTAATATAGAGTACTCCAAACAGTTGAGTGGACATGGTCTCAGCAGCAGTGGTGAGTTCCATTGAGCAGTTGGGTCATGGGGTTAAGGGCGGAGTCATGGGGACAAAGTATGCAGTCAGATAATTGTACCTGTCTTTGAACAATAAGGGTGGCACCTCAATCCTCTTTCCTTTGTGTCCTATGTATTTGGTTTCTCTAGTCCTTGCCAAGGGATCAGCAATGAGGATGGTCTCCAAGTTGTACTCTGAGTAGGCGGGGTTGGGCGAGTATTTGGTAAAATGCACAGGTCCAAAGGGTGCTCCAGGGGGACGGTATAGTGCCTGAGGAGGGTTGGCAGGTTAGTCTCTAGAGGGGGTGCTTGCCTGATTGTCATTTTGACCAGAGTTAAGATGGAAGATCACTAAGACTAGATAAAGTAAGATTTGTTTGAACCAAAGGTTCATAAATCTTTATTATAAAAATGACAATGGGGTCATCCCCATACTGCCAGGTTCTTATACCAGGTGGTTTTGCTTCTTTTCTTTTTGCGGACTTCAGGTCTGGGGACAGTTCACTGGCAGGGCTCAGTCCTTGGCTTCTGGTTTTGTGGGCGGCAGATCCTAGTTGTGCTTGCTCTGATGAACAGAAGTGGCAATGCTTTGTTCCATCACTACTGTTCACCACATTACCTAAGCAGTCAAACTGTATTATCCATTCTGGACTGGAGGCTGGCATTAGCTGGTGATCATTGGTGGGACTGGCAGTAGGCCTTGTTGTAACCTCCTTTAGGCAAGCTACAACTTCAGCATAGGTCTGGGTCTTTGGTGGTACGTGGTTAATAGCAATCTGATGTTCATTCAGGGAATCCTCTTTAAGAGTCTGGCGGGTCTCAGAGTAATTCAACAACTTGGGTCTGCAACTTAGCAAGTTGGCAGGTTCCCGTCCACTTTGGGTGACTTGAGTAGCCTTTGGAGGGTCAGGGTTTGATTCCGGGATTTCCAATGTTGATTTCAAACTTCCAGTCTTGACACTTGGCAGGCTGGCAGGTTTCTATTTCTCCTGGTTGGGGCAAGACATCTCTGGCGGCCCAGGGTTTGTCCCAACTGGCAGTCTGGCTGGCTCCTGTCTACCCTGGTCATCACAAGGCTTTTTCTGAGACCTAGGGTTCAGTTCTTGGGTTTTCAATACAAGTATTGAAATGTCATTCATGACAGGTAGTTGACTATCAAGTAACATGAGAATTCAGGTTTTCTTCTGATTGACTCCTGGAGGGTGACACTTTTTTAAACAATGTTACTTGATGTACTGAAGGCTTTTATTATAAAAATGATTCATACTA